>JASEVX010000010.1:2368908-2703549 GCA_031761405.1 Serripes groenlandicus | reverse complement strand
CAGCTTACCCCCATCTAAGAGCTCTTCAAATATTTAGAAAGCTCTTTAAATAATCAGAAAGCTCTTCTTCAAATTGAAGAGATCATCAAATAAGTTTGAAAAGCTCTTCAATTAATTTTAAGAGATCCATGGTTATTTGTTGCTATCGCTATATAATCATTGGTAGCTACAATTCATTAATTGGATTAGAGAGTACTTCAAATTAATTCAAGAGACCTCTATTTCAATAAATGAGGACAATTTCTAACAACTAATACTTATCAGTTATTAATTTGAAGTACATCGACGCAGTCTTATCTTCCTCTGCATTGTTCACCACTTAGACATAGACGGTTTCACGAAACTTCTGTATAGCAGTGTCTTTTTGGATCCAACGGCACGGAGGCACAGGCTGACCTTTTAACACACGTTAAATAATGACGTCAATGTTGACTAGTTGCATGACGTCAACGGGATAAGGGGAAATGACCCGATTGTGGTTCGACCTCGGGACATTTTCCTCTAGATGAGATAATTTTTTAACACCCTTCCCTCTTGTTGACGCCTCTGCAGCAGACGACTTTCGAAAACATTCAGACAAAGGGAGAAATTTGCTCATAGTGATACATTTTTCTTTTTCTTCATTTTTTTTTTTTACTCTTATTAACAATTAAGCTTATTTTACATTTTCGCTAATACATTTCCAAAGTCGTCTGCTGCATTTTCGTCATATGAGGGAAAGGGTAAGTATCGTATAATAATAAGAGCAATCGGTAACGTGAATGGCTATTGGTCCTAGGGTTGTGAATTTGAACACCAACTCGGCCATTCATTCTGTCCTATGTTGACAAAAAACACTGTGCGTGACCTCTTTCGTCGTCCACGTCAGTTATATCACGGCGTTTCCTAGATAAGTTCCCAGTACCTCTGGTGCATTAATTCTGACATCAGCCAGTCAGTCGTAATGTTAAAACCCCACACCCATGAAAGCCAAGCAGGGCAGCCATTACAACCACTTTAACGTCTTTGGTATGACCCGGCCGTGGATCGAACCCGCGACCTCTAGCACCCGCTAGGCGAACGCTCTACCGCTACACCGCCGAGGCGATAAATTTATGTGGGAAGATATAGCCAGCTGCTTGAGAAGAACGCAGGGTTGAATTCGGTTGCGATGGAGTCAGGAAACCCACCTATCACACATGTAGACGCATTCCGACACCTCGACAACATGCGTATTTTGAAAACATAGTGACAAAAGGAGAAATTGCTCATGATGAGCAATTTCTCCTTTTGCCACAATGTTTTCAACTATATTCAATAATACAACTTCCATTTATAGATAGTTTCCACATTTTTGCCAACACATTTTAAAAGTCGTCAGTTGCAGATTTGTAGGGGCCTAGCACGGTATTTAAAAAATTAAAAATGTTTACTCCGTAGTCTTTATATATACAATATTTTCCTTCTTTTTTTCATCAGCATGCCATGTCCCTATTTGCATAACCGCAATACTGTTATACGGCGCGATACTCCAATCAAAAGCTAAAATCATACTTACTCATCAGCATGACAGTCCAAAACGCTTTAATCAGAGCTTGTCCGGGGGCAGTTATCTTCGGTAGTCCATGTAAAGAGCTGGACTCAGCAAATCTTTGAAGATAACTGCGAAATTTATATTGCTCCGTTTCATCCTTTACGGCGTCGTCTTTGGGCTCGTGCTCTGTCGGGTCTCTTTCATCCCGAGGGGAAAACAACGTTTTGTTAAAGTGGTTAAATTGCCCGTTCCTTTCATTATAATGATCACTTGAATGTTGAAGAGTGGTTTTAAATGTTGTGTTTAATTCGCGTTTTTGTTCGATCATTGCGTCACATCTTAATGACAAAATCCGTTTATTTTCCTCAACGTCATGTTTAAGGTCTGAAATTGTGATCATTAGATCCTTAATTTGATTGTTCGAAACGCCAGGTCGTTCAGCCATTCTATAATAAACAGAAGAGAACAGTTATGTTAGCTTACAGTTCTTCATCAAAGTCAAAAGCACATTTTATTATCACAAGTTCATCTTAATGTTATGTTTCTACAAATTCATAAAATATTTCGGAACTCTGCTCCCTTCAATTTTATGATAGCAACACAAATGCCATCTATTCTCGCTGAGCGTTCGTTGAATGTCACAAGTCTAGTCAATTAATCACGCCAGGCGATCGGGAAGGTCTTGTTGCATTATGATAAATGACAACACAGACGAGCATGTCGAGTATTTAGCGTGAAACGGTTATAACTAAAAACCTTTTTTGAAAATCCTGGTTTAGGGGCAATTTTACCCATTTGTAAACAATGCAAATTTATGTGCCAAGAAAAATGATTTAAAACTTATAAAGACTTCATGGCAAGGTGATTAACCTTGGTAACACAAATTACTTGTACCGTTTCACGCCAAACCCTCGATGTACAACCGCTGAGTTTCACCGGAGCCTTCACTGTCCTCGTCCACGCTTATTAGAGCTGTATATTGAATTATTTGAGCCGTCCTGCGAGAAAACCAAGATCAGCCTGCGCAGTCCGCGCAGACTAAACCGGGCCGACACATCATGTATCAGGGGGATAGAGGTACATGTAATGATTGGTTTTCTCGCGGGACGGCTCAAATCTGACATAAAGCTAGAAGTGTCGCCTAACTGTTTCTTCCCCCCCCCCCCCCCCCATTATGCCAAAGCGCAGATGCAATTGCTATGTAATTGCTATGTAATTTTGTATGTAATTGCTATGTAATTTTATGTATTTGCTCTGACCCCTGTCGGTCAGACGGTCAGACGAGGCTCAACTGGACCTGTATAATTGATATATAATGTACCGTCGAACCTGTGCTAAAGACAACCTTGGAATAGCAATTCCCTGTATAAAGCGACCATACTTTTAGTTTTCCAAAATCATTTCTGTATACATGACCATGCAATTACAGACCACCTGTGACCAAAGACCGGAATGTTCACCTCCCATGGGTGGTCTTTAAACACAGGTTTGACTATATATATATCGGAAATACTGTGGTATAAAATGTTATCCGCGTAGGGGTCGAACCCGGGTAGCTCAGTCGGTAACGACGCGGGCTGTCAATCCAGTTTGGAATGTGAGTTCGAAACCAAGCTCGGACAACATTATTTCCGACGTTAGACAAAAGTCAATGCGAAATGCTTTATTCGTCGTCCACCTATAGGATAACAGCATACTATGTTATATGGAATAGCAACCAGTTGCTTGGAAACACTGTTGTTTGAAGTACTGGTGTGAAACACATGGGTTTATGACCTGGTCGTCGTGATCTGATTGAGAAAAGTAATGTTGAAAACGGCGTTAAACTGCAATCGACTTGTTTTTTTGTTTAAGCTTATTTACCATTGACTTGATACGTCTATCTTAGAGTCGTCTTCTTTGACAGCAAGAACAATTGTACAACGCTTTTAAAATATGGAAATTTTGAAGAATGCCATTAATACTAATTCGGAAACTACGTAAGGAAAAAAGGGACAATGACACATTTCCAGCAATATCTCAATTTCCGACAAAATTTAAAAACATAAATAGCTTAGCATGAAACAGTTGTCAATGCATCGTAGATAATATACATTTAAAACCACTTCGTCGCTGGGCCATCGATATATCTGCTCTTAAAGCATACGTGAACAAAGCTTGGTCAATATAGAAACTTGAATGAATTACATTGATAGTGATTGGGAATCATTGTAAATAAAAACAGAAACTGACTTATATCAAGCAATATCTTTATTTCCGACACTGATCTGCCTTTTTAAGGTCGTCTGGTGCAATGACGTTTACTCGATGGCTAAGAACGAAACACTTGTAAATGCTACTTAAATTATATTTAGTTAAATCCGCCTCGCTGTGAGCCATCAAAATGTCGTCTGTACCAGTGAGAGGGTTGATTGGCATTACGCAAAATACCATTATAGTTCATATAATATTTATTAATTCTCAAGAGGGATAACGAAATATCACTGTAGATGAGACGAGCTGATATTTAACCCTTTCCCACATACCGACGCTTCTGCAGCAGACGACTTTGAAACCACTGTGACAAAAGGAGAAATTGTTCAAAAAAAGCAATTTCTCCATTCGCCACAATGTTTTCAACTTTTTTTCAGTAATCAATAGAGAATTTCTGTGTTTTTGCCTAGATATGTTCAAAATCGTCTGCTGCAGATTTGTTAAAGCATAAAAGAGCTACTCAACGACCATCAGCCGTTAGACATTTGCGACCAGAGAAGATACATATCAGCTTATGTATCCAAGTTGCCTGATCTGGTTAGCAGTGTTCTCAAATTAGTCATAGAAAGTTCCAAGAAACTTCAGGAATCCGCTGTGACCGAGCGGTTAGCATCGGGGATTTGAAACCGGGTGTCCTTGGTTTAATCCCCAGTCACGGCGCTGTGATCATTGTAATGTGCCCTAGGGCAAGGCACGATTCCCCATCTAGTACTGGTTTGTTTACACACCGATCATTAATAAGTGAACTGTCACCGTGATATAACTGAAATACTGTTGAAAACGGCGTAAAGCCCGGATAATACAAATATCCAAGAAACTTCAATTAAACATTATCCAGCGTAACAGCGTACAGTGAAGATCCAGACGAGGCGGACAGTCTTCATTGTCCGCATATATATGTGATACATATATACATGCACCTTCTGTCAAAAAGGCGGATTAAAAAATGTAGGCTTTTAAATGATCTAATACCTGAGACGAGTACAGCAAAATCGTATAATTTTGATCTTTGTGCATCTGCGTACATTGTAGACCCAGACGAGCCTGTGCATCTGCACAGTCTAACCAGAGTCTGCAACGTCCGTGTATATGTCATGTATATCTAAACGAATGCAGCCTTACTAGCTGTATACCAATATGCGAGAAAACCAACATTGTGGACTCTGCGTAAAGTATCGACCCGGATCAGCATAAGCAATATGGACTGACACTGCGTAACAATGTGCAGCCCAAGCGTCATCGCCTAAAATGCGTGCCGCTAGTCGACCAAATGAAACACGCATTGTCACTTTAAAAACAAACGAACTTAAAAGACGAAAGTGACCTTTCAATTAGGTCACGCATTTCTGAGAACACGTCCTTATGTGTACGCCAAACTGCTTGCTACGCCGGAAACCATTTGGCGTGAAAGTGACAATCGTCACATAGACAGGATAGGGGAGGCTATAATACTACCACGTTATATCTATAAATGACTTAGTTGTCTCGCTTGCGTATGGCACATACACACACATGGCAAACCGCCTCGGTGGTGTTAGTGGTAGAGCGTCCGCATCGGGTGCCGGAGGTCGCGGGTTCGATCCCCAGCAAGGTCATACCAAAGACTTTAAAAATGTAAATAATGGCTGCCCTAATTGGCACTCAGGGTTGCGAGGTTAGCATTACAACTGACTTGTGGTGGCAGGATAAATGGAACAGTAGTACCCAGGAAACGCTGTGATATAACTGAAAAAAGTGTTGAAAGCGGCGTAAAGCACCAAACAATCGTGGCACATTGTTGGGAGTTAACATGACATCGTTTCATTACTTGACCGTGATACTTAATGGCAATATTGTCGTGAGCTCGAAACACGGTAATGCCATTTATTAATGGCCGTCGATTGATACAAGTATTTAGATTAACGTCGTAAAACATGAAACGTGGAATGTTTTAAGTCAATGATTAAGTTGACATAAATAGTAATATTGCTGACTATCGATACTTATTAAGATATTTTTTTATTAGGGAATCAAAAATAATGAAATATGCTTTTAAGTATTTAAATATTAATTAACACTAAGTAAGGTTGGTGGATTGGACCCAGGTAACATATTACCGTAAACTAGATATGAATAAGGCATACTTTCGCAATATACGAACATATTTCCATGTTGAACATCAGTTTTGCTCTTTAAATCAAGTATGATGACCGCACATGGGAAGACGACCAGATGGTCTTTGTTCACACAGGGTCTTTAAATACAGGATAATTCATGAACAAAATAAATTAATTGGAAAACTTAAAGTGTGTTTGCTATAAACAAGGAATTGCTATTCCAAGGTGGTATTTAGTACAGGATTGACTGTATTCCAATTGTGTTGAGTAATTTAGACCTAAACCCGTGAAACAGTTCATATGCAACCTGTGATGATTGGTTTTCGTGTGGCGTGGTTAAATGTCAGACCGCCATTAGTACAGCATGAGCCGAGTCGGGCCAATATAGTATTTGCCGTATCTCCATAACACCGTCTCAGTGGTGTAGTGGTAGAGTGTCCGCATCGGATGCGGGAGGTCGCGGGCTTGATCCTTGCCGGGTTATGCCAAAGAGTTTAGAAATCATAGTTCTGATATCCGTCTCTGGTGCTCAGGAATGTGGGGTTGGCATTACGGCTGACTAACTGGTGTCAGGATAAATGGACCAGTACTACTGGTAACTTACCCAGGAAACGCCGTGTCAGATACATAAAAAAGTTGAAACACATTTAAACACCATATATACCAAGCATCTCCTTAACGGAATCCTATGAGCGTTGGTTAAGGGAAACCAACTTGCGCGTATTTTTAACACACGTAGAAACAATAACACAGTTATGCTTAAAGATCCAAAAGAACACCGTTAAGTGGAGTTTCTTGTTGCTTGTAACCTCTTGTGGCTAATGGCCAACATTGCAAAGCCATATCAGACTTCGCGGAAGCTCTGGATGATCTGGCTCTACACTGGTCACAAATGCTTTGCGGTTGATTTTCGCTGAGCTCCGTCCGTATATATACAGAGATGTGGTAGTAACCGCCGTTGGGATACAATTCTAGGGTTTTTTGCCAGACGTGTCATCCGGATCTATACTGTATACGTGCAAGTGAAAAGAGAAGACTGTGTTGAGATTGTGGATAGGCAGACAGAGGTTAACACGAGTCGTTACGGCATTCCCGACATATTACCCCAATCTGCTGCAGACGCCTTTGAAAAGATATAGTCAAAGTGATCGTAATTGTATTTGATATATTTGAAAACAATGTAAGAAAAGGAGAACTTGCTCGTTATAAACAATTGTTCCTCTTGCCAAAATGTTTTCCGAAGTCAAGACCTTCTGCATGTGTTTTAAAATTCATCTGCACGTGGGAAAGGACTAAGAGCCCTTATCGCCAGACGCGGCCCGATTGTTTGTGATAAGTACGGTCTTTATTCATCAGTTTACCCTTTCCTACATCCAGTCGCATTTTGACGTATTTTCCAGCAGACTAATTGAAAACATTGTGGCAAAAGGGGGAAATTACCCATAATGACCTAATTCTCCATTTGCCACGATGGTCGCATGCTTCTTTCAGTAACAATGTTTACATAGTTTTGCCTGGAGTGTTCTCCAATGCGGACTGCTGCAGATTTATCCTGTGTGTGAAAGGGTTAAATGCCAGTATGCATGCAGTAAAATTACTACATACATAACACATCCTAATATGTATGTACACTTATATTCTTTACAGACATTCCAGGAACGTTATTAAATTTTATTATTTCAGTGTTTACACTAGTCCATTGTTTTGGAAATAGAAAATATAAGAAAATTTAACAGAAGTGTCGATGTTTCTCATACGTGTAACGACTCAGTTTTTGCGAAATGGTTATTGAAGTCTCTAATTATGAAGCATTATGCAGTACAACTAAGGAAAAGGGAAATGTCACATTATATATATATATGGTCGTTTTTGTTTCCATCAAATATATAATTATATATGTATGTGTGGTTTTGAACAGCTTGCCCTAGTAGCTGCCATCAAGGATAGATGGAGTGGAGCTTAACGTCGATACGATCCTAAACAACGATGAAGGAAGGGAATACGGTTCGTGTTTTAAACTTCGTTTTTTGTTTAAGTTCATTTCCATTTATAAATATTGTTGTTAGTATTTTATCGTTGATATCATTGACAGAGATCATTTATATTTTAGCCAAGAATTGTCAAAGTTGTTTGCTGTATATTTGTTGTAGTATGGAAACAAAAGGGAATGAACTTCTTATGACCGGAAGAGCTGAAATACCTGTTTTCGAAGTGCCGTGGTCCGGGTAACATATTCAAGCGTCCGAGGCTTTCCACTTACTGAAATTAAACAAGTATAAAAATAAATGTCCAAACATTGTTTTAATGCCCTCTCAACATTTTATCAGCTAAATGTTTTCCACTTTTAGTCATAGGTTATCCATTCATTCAATTATAGAGACTTCCTATTGTTTGAGAAAATATGTTCAAAGTCGTCTGCTGCAGAATTAACGGGTTAAACATGATAGCAGTGGCTTCCCTACTTGGCGCCCAGACCCTAACCCTACATTTAAATGTAACGTGCAGGGCTAAAGACGCAGAAGATCCCTTCAGCGAAAAGTATACTCAACCCTGAAGGGGTCCACTTGTCTTTTATATATAGCCCTAAACTCCATCACTTCGAAACGGTGATGTAAATTTGCATATCAAATGCAACGTATACCGAACGTTTTCGTTAGACTACTTCCCACTCCGAGAAGACTCGAGTCTTGGCCTGGGAAACCCATGGGTAAGGCAACTCCGGTGTGGCAGTTGTCTTCGTCACACCGCTGCCACCAAATGTAACGTGCAGGGCTAAAGACGCAGAAGATCCCTTCAGCGAAAAGTATACTCAACCCTGAAGGGGTCCACTTGTCTTTCATATATAGCCCTAAACTCCATCACTTCGAAACAGTGATTTAAATTTGCATATCAAATGCAACGTATACCGAACGTTTTCGTTACACTGGGATAGAAAGCATTACGACTAGTGTATCGCGCTGCCACCAAATGTAACGTGCAGGGCTAAAGACGCAGAAGATCCCTTCAGCGAAAAGTATACTCAACCCTGAAGGGGTCCACTTGTCTTTCATATATAGCCCTAAACTCCATCACTTCGAAACGGTGATTTAAATTTGCATATCAAATGCAACGTATACCGAACGTTTTCGTTACACTGGGATAGAAAGCATTACGACTAGTGTATCGCGCTGCCACCAAATGTAACGTGCAGGGCTAAAGACGCAGAAGATCCCTTCAGCGAAAAGTATACTTAACCCTGAAGGGGTCCACTTGTCTTTTATATATAGCCCTAAACTCCATCACTTCGAAACGGTGATTTAAATTTGCATATCAAATGCAACGTATACCGAACGTTTTCGTTACACTGGGATAGAAAGCATTACGACTAGTGTATCGCGCTGCCACCAAATGTAACGTGCAGGGCTAAAGACGCAGAAGATCCCTTCAGCGAAAAGTATACTCAACCCTGAAGGGGTCCACTTGTCTTTCATATATAGCCCTAAACTCCATCACTTCGAAACGGTGATTTAAATTTGCATATCAAATGCAACGTATACCGAACGTTTTCGTTACAATGGGATAGAAAGCATTACGACTAGTGTATCGCGCTGCCACCAAATGTAACGTGCAGGGCTAAAGACGCAGAAGATCCCTTCAGCGAAAAGTATACTCAACCCTGAAGGGGTCCACTTGTCTTTTATATATAGCCCTAAACTCCATCACTTCGAAACGGTGATTTAAATTTGCATATCAAATGCAACGTATACCGAACGTTTTCGTTACACTGGGATAGAAAGCATTACGACTCGTGTATCGGTTTCAGGACAAATGTAACCCCTGGTACTGGTATCTTTACACAGGAAACGCTGTGATAGTAGTGAAATGCTGTTGAAAGCGGTGTAATCACTATTAATACAAACAAAACGGACACTATCAACATTGCGAACATTACAACATATGAACCTACATAGTTGGGTATCATTAACTATGCGTATAACCAGGGATGTAGATAAGAGGGATAAGTAACTAAATGGTATACTAAAATATCACTCGTCCCAACATTTGTAGCAAGTAAAACTTAACAACTATTGAAGATATGAAAATAACAAAGATATTTTCTGGAAGTTTACACATTGATAAAAATAGTTTCATACACTGCACGTTTTGATAATATTTCATACGGTTATGAATAATATCAGTCTATTATTGTTTTGAACCAAATGAATAACCATTCAGAAATCACAATACCTGTGTCTTTTAAATAAGTCATCAATCAAAATACAAAGACATTCCAGTTGTTCAATGTATCTCTAACTTTAGTTGAAATGTTAAGCTCTCGGAAAATGTATGGTTTTTTTATGTGCCAAATGTGACTTAAAAGATTTATTTGCTACAAAATGTGTATATTTGGACAATTTCCTTTCTCCACGGGATATTTTAACCAGATAACAGGTGTACAGGTGGAGTTGCTTATCCCTCTTAGCTATGTCCCTGGTATAATGAAGACTAAGTTCATTCTGTCCATCCGCATAGTATTATGAGAGCATTCACTGTCCGTTTACATGCAGTTTAGTACATGTATATCGTATTGTCATGGTTTATTTTGACGATAAACTCTCTCTCTCTATATATATATATGTATTGTACATGTATGCTCAAGTCAAAGAATAAAGCTCCTGTTCTGTTCTGTTCTGTCATCGATGCAAATTATTGGGGAAAATCAAGAAATGTAGCCCCATCCGTTTTGTGACATGTTAGTTAACTTAGTTCTTTTCAATATACAGATGCTTTCGGACGCCTCTGCAGCAGACGACTTTTGAAAACAGTGGCGAAAGGATAAATCGATGATAATGAGTAATTTCTCCTTTGGTCACCGAATTTCAACTCTTCAATTATCGTACTAAATAAACAAACAAAAATCGGATATGTTTTGAAAGTAGTGGGAAAGCGTTAAACTTACAACAAAACGTCAAATTGCATCCACGGTAAACGTTGAATATTATATATGCGACTCTGATTCAAAATACGAGTCACGAAGAATTGCGCCGTGTCTTATTATTTCAAATACCGTGCCTGGTAATCCGTGTAAAAAATGGGGAGAATGGGAGATTAAGGCAGCGAAACGATATATGATTATACTATATATAGTCCTATTTTAATACAGCAATAGATAACACAATTTAACACAATTTCTTTATCATAGTTGAACACCAGGTGTAACGATGTCATGTTTAAATTTGTGGATTTCAGGCTAAAAATAAACGTACCTGACTTATATCAGACCGATCGCAATAATGGTACGTTTCTATGTTTTCGTTTTCGTGTACCCACGAGTCTATTATGTCAATGTCAATTTGATATTTTGTGAAGTGACAACATTTCATTAATTTTGAAATTTTACAGTAACATATGGATCATCGGGTTTTTTTTTTTTTAGCTAATGCCCCCATGATTGTTTCATTGAAGTTCCGTATGAATCGATTTTACAGTTAAAGGTACTATACTAAAACGGTATCATGCCATTAATGTAACCCTTTCCCACATATGGACGCTTTCTGAAACATTTGTAGCAGACAACCTTTGAAAAGCTTGTGGCAAAAGAAAAAATTGCTCATGATGAACAATTGTTTCGTTTGCCACAATGTTTTCAACTTGATCCAATCATTACATTTTCATTTTTAGAGGTTTTCAACCTTTTTTCCTAGATGTTTTCAAAGTTGTCTGCTGCAGATTTGTTGTATGTGGGAATGGGTTAATAAGTGGCTATAAATGACCGTGAATAATATTGTGTTTATTAGATAACTATCGAATGACTAGAATTATAATTTCTTGTAGTATCAACTCTTAACCCTTTCCCTTATACGACAATTCTGCAGCAGACGACTTTGAACGTATTTTGTCAAAACATAGAAAATCCCCATAATTGAATGGATATCCTATGACAAAAAGTGGAAAACATTGTGGCAAAAGGAGAAATTGCACGTTTTGTGCAATTTCTTCTTTTGTCACTATGTTTTCAAAAAGCTGTCTGCTACAGAGGCGTCAGAAAGCGTCTATATAAGGGAAAGGGTTAACCTGTAACAGTCGACATTTGAAACAATGAAGATGAAGGAGAAATTGTTCAAACTAAGTAATTTCTCATTTTCCCTCCATGTTTTCAACACTTTACTCAAAGTTCACTTCAACATAGATATCACATTTTGTCTATGATTCTTTTTTAATCAGACGACTCTAAACTGTCATAATCAGTACAACCTTACCCTAACCCTCTTGCAGACGCATTTTAATACATCTACAGCAGATAGACGACCGTTTAAAGCATTGTGACAAAAGGAGAAATTGTTCATGATAAGCAAGCTCTACCTTTGCCAAGATATGTTTCATGCTATCCAATAATTATACTTACATAATAAAGATGTTCCGTAATTTACTTCGATGTTTTCGAAGTCGTCTGCTTCCGATGTTCTGTATGTAGGAAAGGATTGAGTAGATACATAATCGTACGTCGATGTGTCTCATCTTTAAAGTGTATGTATTTATAAGTAAGAGATTGCGCAAGGAAAGAAAGAGAACTGTTTCATACTGTTATAGTATGTTGCGGCTTTTCGGAGATTTGTTTAATATTAGTGACTTTCGATGTTACTAGTATAGTCTATTTAGGAAAGAAGTCAGAAGAGTGCTGTGTGAAGTACACGAAAGCAAGACAACACTGTTTTTGTGAACTGGCCGCCGTGATATAACTGAAAACGGTTAAAAACGACGTTAAGAATATCAACGAGTCGAATATGACAGTGTCAATTTGTTATTTGATTAAGTGACAAATTTTAATTAATTTTGAAATTTGAATGACTTCTTCATGATTCCAAGCCTTAGAAAGGCTACAGTAACAGTTACATTAACTGGCCGCCGTGATATAACTGAACACTGTTGAAAACGACGTTAAGAAGTTGCACATTCAGTGAGTAGTCATTGCTTTGAGTTAATAAATAAATAGCGAACCATATACACAAACATTATATTTTGTACGAATGAGCCGCGGAGAGCAGAAAAAAAGGGTCTCCCCTCAGCTTGCATGCCGCATAATGTATATATAATAAGCCCTTCCCCTCTTGTATATAGAAGACCCATTTTGCATCACGTAACTGCATCACGCAACTTTTGAACTAATCTGTCAAAAGGAGAAATTGTTCATAATTAGTAATGTCTCTTTTTGCCACAACGCTTTCATTTAAACTTTTAAATTTTAAAGAGATTTGTTCATGTATTTGTCTGAATGTTCTCATAGTATGTAGTAGATGTATTGTCTATTGGAGAGGGTTAACACTACAAGTGCTTCTATTGAGTAAACAGTAGCAATACAACTCTCCGTGTGAGTGTGTGATCCTACATAATGATTAAAGCCGGGCTCTACGAAAACCGACCGTAGCGTATCCACTATACAAGGGTGGATTAATATATGTTGGCTAACCGATGCAATTCCATCCAATTAAACATTGTTTAGCTAAACAAAAGTAAGCTTTATGTTAGTCACTTGCGAACGGTGTAGAACCGGATCAATCGTCACAGGATACGGATGCGAAGGTCAATCTGGGCCCAGTGCATTGATCTCAAACTGGGCTCGAAATACGGGGCGATTTGCTTGTTATAAAAAATATTATTTGACTCTCTAACACTATGTTGTGGGTACCCAAAAGAATCGTCTCAATGAGACGATTCTTTTGTGTAACCACATCATAGAGTTTGGTTGGATAATAAGAGAGGTCTTGTGGGTGAACAGAGCTGTGTACCCCCGGTACCTATCTGGACATTTGGTTTCAAATGGTCTATGGTTTGTTTTCGGCGATCACGGCTCATTATGCTATTGCTGCAGATAGGTCAACAGCTCTGGGTAATGTGAAAACTTTCAAATGTATGAACACGCTCATTCTGTATCTCTCACAATACCTCTATATTGTGGGTATTAAACATAAGTGCATTGATGGTGGGACTGACAAACAACCACAACCCTGCATTCAAGATGGGAATTAATAAATTCGTTGAGTTTTCAAAATCTACAGTAATCCGGGTTTACCTAGAACTTTCCCAGCTATGGGACGAGCGTTTCGGAATGCAGGTTCATTTTACTGTAGTTTGTGAATTGCTAAAGTCAGAACAAATGATGTTTGAACATTTTGGAGTATTAGTGGATAATCCGCTTACATCGGTGAGTTTATTTTTACGAGAGACTGGGGGAAGTGTTGGGGAGGAGGCGAATGGGGTATCTTGAGTGAGTAAAAGACAGACAGACAGACAGACAGGCAACACTTTTCATTCAAACTTAACGAAAAAACATCAGTGCATTAATAATATGTCAAATCCAAGTCATGTTCGAAACTTGGTCATGTGGGGTCATAAACTAAGTCACTGTGTTCAATATTAGAAACACCTTGTTAACACATTAAATGCCACATTTTTCATCCAATCTTCATGACAAATTATCAGAACATTCATCTCCTTCAAATCCCAGTGAGTTGTGAGACTGAATCATGTAGGGTCCAACACTTTGTCACTAGGTCACTAGAAAAACCGTGCTGTTATGCCAAGGGATCCAATCGTTCTTTTACATTTTTTATTTTTGGCAAGGGATCTCATGACCGCCTCCGTGATAGTGGGAGAACATGGTTCGATCCCCGGTCGGGTCATAACAAATTGTACAAGTGGTAGCAGTAGCCTACTTTAAGTTCCTGTATTGGCGCTGAGGTTTTCGGGGATAGCATCACGAAACGCGCAGATGTCAGGATAACCTTACAAGCGTTAATGGTATTTTCTAATAAAACCTCGTTATATGACTGAATAATGTTCAAATTGGCATAAGATACCATTAAACAATGTCACAATAGACAATTCCTTTCATTCCCGAGTTTCACCGTCTCGGTAAGTGTATTGGTAGAGCGTACGCCACGGGTGCGGGATGTCGTGGGTTCGATCCCCAGTCGGGTCACGCCAAAGACCTACACATGATAACTTAACTTGACGCTCAGGGTTGCGGGGTTAGTATTACGACTGACTTGATGGTGTCATGATACATGGACCGGTAGTACTGGTAACTTACCCAGGACACGCCGTGATACAATTGAAAAACCTGTTGAAATCGGCATAAAACACCAAACAGTCAATATCCCTGAGTTTCACATAGGTCATTCCATGGGAAAAGGTAGACTACAGGTTTGCTTTTGTAAAGATCGCATTGTGCATCAATATATGCACTGTTTATACATTAGATATACCTGCATAAGTTTGATAGAATAATCACAGCCGTCCTGCGAGAAAACCAAGATAATGGTCTCTGCGTAATGTATCAATCCGGATTAGCCGTCGCAGTCCGCGCAGACTGATACGGGCCGACACATTCCGTTTCAGGGTATAGAGTAATGATTCCTGAAACAGAAAATCCACTCGAGGCATACAGTGTCTATCCGGGTAACCCTACGCGGCATGCTTAGGTTGATCCGGGTCGATACTTTACGCAGCGTCCACAATGTTGGTTGCTCGCTAGACGGTTTGAAATTCTGTCAACTTGAGTAGATTCTGATAAGTCTGAGTAGCCTCGATGGACATTATTATCTATACTTTTCAGGCGCGTAGCTGGGTCGATTTGTGGACTACGCACCGAAAAAAATTCGTCTGTATGGGCTCAGGTGACTTCTGGTGTATATTTCACAATTTCTAAATAAGCCTACTTGATACCCTTATCTACACAAAATACCCTAAAAACGTTTGCAGCATTCGTAATTTATTTTTACCAACATTGACTGGCACTTCAACAAAAGTGAAACCTCGAAGAAACCGAAATGAGTGATCGCAGTTCATATGCCCCGGCTTTGGCATCACCATAGTTAAGGAAGAAGTCATCTAGGCTGTCAACGACCGTCGTATACGAGCATTTGAAAGTGTTAAGTGCGACTGTAATTTAGTCCGATTTTCCATGTGTTTTATGCTTACTTCGTTTAATGAAAACACAACAACCGTTTGCCCGAGAAGTAAAACAGGAATGCCACTTCTTGAACGGTCTTTATCATGTTTCTGGCAAGTGGCTCTTCGGACGCATGCTATAGCAAGGTTTGGACAGTGAGCTCTGTAGTGGTTGTACACTGGCTACGTCGGGAATTATCTGCCGAACTCGCTCGAACACCACGGAACTTTTCGGACATGTTGGATGCTCCATCGTAGCCTAACTGACTTGGTTGTATGGTCGAAGTACCCCAAACATAGCGCCACTTGCTCCATAGTAGACGCGTCAGTGCATGGCTTCGTCTGTCATATACCCAAAGAACGGAACACTTTTGCATTTGCGCACAATTTCCTCACTAATTTGATCCCCGCATATCGTGATTACTTCATTTTGTATAGCGGATGAAGTGTATCGCGTCACCGTTCTTCAAATGATCACGCAGCACAGGGTTATATTTGGCTTGGTATTCTAAAAGTGCTTTAAAGTTACTATTTGTATCCTCATGACCATGCATAGCTAGATTGTGTTTACAACAAAGGATATAATTGTATCAATTATGCCTTGTAATACATGTATGTTCTTGCTAACTAGGTCATCATTGGCATAGGAAACTGATTGGGCAATGCTTTTCTCAATTCCAGACATAACTGCAGTGAAATGTTCAGCCGCTTCAAGCGAATGCGCATGTGTTTTGCACTTAATGTGAGGGTGATATCTCCAATTGAATTGCAGAGCTCTCCAATTGATTTGAAGATATCTCTAATTGATTTGGAGATATCTTCAATTAAGTTGATTTAGAGATATCTTCAATTGAATTAGAGAGCTCTCCAATTCAATTGAAGAGCTCTTCAATTGAATTAATGATATCATCAATTCAATTGGAGAGCTCTCTAAATATTTGAAGAGCTCTTCAAATATTTGAGTTTATGTAGATTTGGCGTTCCATAGTGATAACCTTGCCAAGATTGCTTGGGTCGGTTGATTGTTGCAGGTTGCGACACTAGCGATCTCTTCTCCGATCCAAATAAATAGCACGGACCACAATTCGCTCCAACAATATACGTCGAATATCGTACTCCCATGTACAATATGAAAATACTATATGACTGTATACAAACTACATATAGGACATGCCTAGCTACGCGCCTGCTTTTCACATATTTTACTTACATAGGCTTGTTGGAAGGTTCTGTCAATTTGTGTAGATTCTGACACATGGTGATCTGAACCTACGATGTTCAGAAATATAGGATTACCTTGAATGGCATACATCTACATGGAACTCAAATAATGGACTGAATCACAAACTAGTTAAACTTGCATTAAACTTACAAATATTGCCTGGATGTATATACTAGATACTCAAATAAACAGAAGCATTTAACTTAGATATAAATTACTTGAATAACTTCATTTAGGCCAACATATGTCTTTTGGGCTAGCTTACTGTGTTTTTCACTATTTCGTCTGTCAACGGTCTGTCAACGGTCTGTCAGATAGCCAATCTTTCGCTATTTGTTTCTTGATACAATTTAGTCATAGATCTATATCTTTTCGAAAAAACCAAAAACATCTTCAACTGTCAATAAAACTACATAAAAACAATCATTTCAACATAGTTCATGCATTTTGAGACGTTTTTTCATTCCAAGATTTATTGCAGACTAAATGATGACGTCACGACCACCTGTCGAACTATTTCTCATATAAATATATGCAATCGCGCAAGATAAGACATTTGGTCCTAAAGTGAAATATTTACATTGATATTGTTGCCATCTTTTATGTTCTAATGTTGTGGAAATAACGGATGCATAAAATTGCATTTTGATTGAACAATTAATATAATTTCAATCGAACTATTTTCTTCATTTTAATATTCGTAATTCGACCCGTGAGCAGCCATATTGGATAATTTGTGTATTGCATTGGGTCCATTTCACCGCCCCAACAACCGTATATTGGCTGTGTTTTGAATCAGTTTCATCGTCTTTGTCAAGCACGACCATGCTGGTAAATGTGCAAATTATTGTTACTCTTAGTAAATGAGAATGAGTTCAAAATCATGTTTGTTTACCTGTCCGTACCTTTCGGTTCCACTTCCTGTCAAGTATGTTGTCATTTTGTGTCACCGTCGCCGGTTGATTGTTGCAGGGATCGATGACTTATTACACCAAATATAACAGATTTATGCAATTCATTTTATTCAAATTCTGCATCTCATATTTTGTCTATGTTTTGTGATAGGACTGGTAATGGGGATGTCACCGGGTACCACGTCATAGGCTTGACACCCCACCCACCATCTGAGTAACCCTTCAATGGTGTAGATGAAATTGAATGTTCTTCTTCTCAGTCCTGTGATTGACATGTAACTTAATGTATATGCGACTTTTCAATAACGGCTGCTGGTTTCTTCTATTTCCTCACTTATCAAATTTTCTACTTCTGAAGGGTACTGCTTCTGAAAGGACTTGCCACTGGGTGCGATACCCTGGTTCTTTCCTAGAAGACCCCTCTAGAGGTTCTTTTATGCTTTGACAGTGTATAGCACCGGTACACACACTTGTTTTACCATTTGGAAACAACTAGTGCTTAACCTCTAGTTGAATGGGAGACAATTTAAAGCTTTTCAGAAATTACCAGTACAGTATCTGGACCAGGATTTGAATCCTGGACTTCTGGATCAATAGTTCAGTTTCAGTTTGTTAACTGGTGTAGTGGTTAGAGCCCCTAGGTTGTTAAAATTTTATATCCAATAATGCTTTTTTCCTTTCTTCAATTAGCGCCACCTTTTACTTTCATTATTTGACATAGTCGGGGTTCACCCTGGTCATAATTTTTCTTTTGCCAAATGAGTAAAGTTTGCACCAAATTTGCAATTCTGGAGCCAATGTTTGAGCCACATATCTGGCCATTATTTACTACTTGAAATGAATAATTATAATTATTAGTTCTATCAGCCCTTTCTCACAATAATACAGAATTGATTTCAAAGTAAAAATTGCTCATTCTGTGTGATTTCTCCTTTTGCCACAATATTTCAACAGAATACAAGGAAGGATTTAAATTTAATTTCAAGAGATTTTTCAATGTTTTTAAAGTTGACTGCTTTAGCCTTGCATGGTTAACAGATTATTAATGAATTTGGTTCACAAATCTGTTTGGAAAGGATAAGTTTGACGCAGGCATTATTCAATTTAAACTTTCAAAAATATTGGAGTGTTTTTGTTCATTCGATCTATGTTGATATACTGAATTCGGAAATGCCAAAATGTCCTATAAATAGCTTGCCAGACTGGTAACGTTTGTTTTTTAATCTCAATATTATAAACGCTTTATTCTGTAATTGTTGCAATATATGAAAGCGTCTAGATGAAAAGACTGGTTTTCAAACGTTTTTGATTGTAAAGCGCTGATATATCATTGTTTAGATTGAGAAATTATATTCTCTTGAATCTTGCAGTATGCAATGCAAGACTATGATATCGGGTCAAATTGTGAAACATTGCCACATGTTTCCCATCTATCTTTAATCAACACGCTTAGTTAATCATATTACCTATGATGACAGTGTACACTAGTAACACACACTCAAGTGATTTACATGCTGTTTATCGATTTCCGTACTGCGGTTAATATGCAGCGAAAATAAAATCGGGAAATACAAAATACCAGTTTATTATGTGGCGCTATTCCCGAAATTTTATTGCCAACCATTTTCGCCATTTCGAAATTTCTTGAGTGGTGTTTCAAAAGGATAGGTTTACGATTTTTGTGATGTTCACAAATGACATAATATACCATAAATGTTTTCAGTCGTCCATAATGCCAACGCCGAAGAGGCTGCGGGACTTGATTCGTGAGATACGATCTGCCCGGACAGCTGCAGATGAGAGGTCCGTTGTTCAGAAGGAATGTGCACAGATAAGGGACTCTTTTAGGGATACTGACAACACATACCGATGTCGCAATGTTGCCAAACTGCTCTACATCCACATGCTGGGGTACCCAGCTCACTTTGGTCAGGTAAAGTAGTTTTGAAATTTGGTCTTTTATAGTTCACACTCCATAGTTCTGTTTACAATTTTTTTTATCCCCCGCTTTTTCGAAGAAAAAAAGGGGGGTTATTAATTTCGGTTTGTCCGTCCGTCCGTCTGTCCGTCCGTCTGTCCGTCCGTCCGTCTGTCCGTCCGTCACACTTCGTTTCCGTGCAATAACTGCCGCAAATGTGAACCGTTTCTTTTCAAACTTGGTAACAAGGTTAAATGCCTTAACGGCTAGGCCAAGTTCGAATATCACTTTCGGCGGACTTTATTTGGTGGAGTTATGGCCCCTTATTTAACAAAATATGTTGTTTCTTGCCGTTTCCGTGCAATAACTGCCACAAATGTGAACCTTTTTTTTTCAAACTTGGTAACAACGTTAAATGCCTTAAGGGCTAGGCCAAGTTCGAATATCACTTTCGGCGGACTTTATTTGGTGGAGTTATGGCCCCTTATTTAACAAAATATGTTGTTTCTTGCCGTTTCCGTGCAATAACTGCCACAAATGTGAACCTTTTTTTTTCAAACTTGGTAACAAGGTTAAATGCCTTAAGGGCTAGGCCAAGTTCGATCATCACTTTCGGCGGACTTTATTCGGTGGAGTTATGGCCCCTTATTTAACAAAAAATGTCGTTTGTTGCTGTTTCCGTGCAATAACTGCCACAAATGTAAACCTTTTTTTTTCAAACTTGGTAACAAGGTTAAATGCCTTTAGGGCTAGGCCAAGTTCGATCATCACTTTCGGCGGACTTTTTTTGGTGTAGTTATGTCCCCTCATTTAACAAAAAATGTCATTTGTTGCTGTTTCCGTGCAATAACTGCCACAAATGTGAACTTTTTTTTTTTCAAACTTGGTAACAAGGTTAAATGCCTTAAGGACTAGGCCAAGTTCGATCGTCACTTTCGGCGGACTATATTCGGTGGAGTTATGGCCCCTTATTTAACAAAAAATGTCGTTTGTTGCTGTTTCCGTGCAATAACTACCATAAATGTGAACCGTTTTTTTTCAAACTTGGTAACAACCTAGGCCAAGTTCGATCCTCACTTTCGGCGGACTTTATTCGGTGGAGTTATAGCCCCTTAATTAACAAAAAATGTCCTTTGTTGCTGTTTCCGTACAATTACTCCCACAAGTGTGAACCTTTTTTGTTCAAACTTGGTAACAAAGTTAAATGCCTTAAGGGCTAGGCCAAGTTCGATCATCGCTTTCGGCGGAGTTATGGCCCCTTGCTTAACAAAAAATGTCGTTTGTTGCTGTTTCCGTGCAATTACTGCCACAAATGTGAACCTTTTTTTTTCAAACTTTCTATCAAGGTTAAATGCCTTAACAGCTAGGCCAAGTTCGATCGTCACTTTCGGCGGATTTTATTCCTACAATATTTCCTGCAAGCGGGGGATATAAATTTCATGAATTTGCTTGTTTTTTTTATCATTACTTCACACACACAGCCTGCTGTTGCAGAAGACTTTTGAAAACATTGCAATAAAAGGTGAAATTGCTCAAAACGAGCAATTTCACCTTTTATTACAATATTTTCAACTCTTTATCAATATAAGTCTTTCAGTTTTCAAGATTATTGAAATTGTTCGTCTGATGATTGTAAAGCAGACGACCTATGAAAAGTCATATTAAGTAATTCAAAGGATTTAATTAATGATTCAGATCAGAATAGATCTATGCAGTCTCTGTTGTTTGTCTGTTCGCCCATCAGTTTTACCCTTTCCGACATACGACAAGTCTGCAGCAGATGACTTTGAAAGTATCTTTGGAAAAGCATGGAAAAGCTCTATAAATGTAGGTATAATTACTGAAAAGAGTTGAAAACATTGTGGCAAAAGGATAAATTGCTCGTTTTGAGCAATTTCTTCTTTTGTCACCATGTTTTCAAAAAGCCGTCTGCTGCAGCGGTGTCAGAAAGCTTCTGTAAGAGAGAAAGGGTTAATTTAGTGACTTATTGGCAGGTGACAAATGTGTTCAATCAAACACTTTTCCTTCAGTTCATAGCTCCCATGTTTTAATAACCGTCCCTAAATGGTTCTAGGATCAATGACAAAATGATTGGTGAAGAAAAAAAAGATAAGAGATCTTCCAAATTCCAGCAAGGTTGCTTATCATAAGCAGTTTATATTTTTGCCATAACGTTGTCTGCTGCAGATGTGTCAAAATGCATAGATCTGCAGGTGGAAGAGGGTTGAAAAAGCCATGTAAAATGGTCTATGCTGAACGATTTAATTAATTTACATGTAACCTTATATTATGGAAGAGGGTTTAATTCCCTGACTGCTGGAACTGATCTTGTGAGCCTGTGCCACAAGTATAGCTCCAGGTCAGCCGGTTCATCCACACCAGGCTCTATACTGTTGACTGCTCTAAGCAACATTTTATCATGATAGTCCTATAATTGGCTATGGACTCTTCTAAATGCAAAGGTAGACAAGTCCATTTTAAAAAGTCGGCATTCAAAGGATTTATAATCAACTTAATAGTTTAACGAGCAATTAAGCCAAACTCTTGCACTGTAATAGGATACCATTATCTTCCAGCAGCCTTGATAAGGGGGAGTTAATTGTTTTTTCCCCCAACCAAACCAAACCCTATTTTGCATGTGATCAAAAAAAATCATCTCGGTCAAGCTTTTATCCCGAGAACCCTCAACATAAAGGTTTGAAAGTCAAATAAAGTTATTGGCCGGATTGCTCTAGCAATTCCGGTCTATAGATTGGCGATGTCTGTCTGTCCGTCAACATTTTGGTTAAACTTTCAGGTTGAAACAAAATCTCAGCACTGGAAAGGGTTACAAACTTGAAACTTTGCCTGAAGGTAACCAGTATCAAGTTCTTTTGATTTCTATGGTTACTTTGACCTTGGTTTGTCGATTTTCAAGGTCAAATTGCCGACAATCCGGCCTTACCGTCTTCAGCGGTTTCTTGTTTTAAAACATGAAATAAGCCAATTTATTATGTCAAGCTTTGATCTTCTTGATTCAGAAAACAAGATAATCAATGAATGTTGTTTTACCCATTTGAGGCATTATTGCTTCATTAATTGATAAGTTAAAAAATGGAAATCTTTTTAGCTCACCTTTCGTGCTCAAGGTGAGTTATTGTGATCGCCTTTTGTCCGGTGTGCGTGGTGCGGCTGTCAACATCTTCTCCTCAGTTACCAGTGGGTCAATTGGCATGAAACTTCACAGAAAGTATCCTCTCAATGACCTCACCAGAATTCCTTTTTTGGGATCCATGCAGAATTCTGGTTTCCATGGCAACAAAACGAAAAAACTTTAAAATTCTTCTTCTCCAAAGCTGGTTGGCAGATTTTCAAATAATTTTGTAGAAATGTTCCTTGGATGACCCTTTATCAGATTCCTTCAAGCCATGTTGATTTGTCGAAAAAAACATGGCCGCCCAGGGGCGGGGCTGTTTTGCCTCATATGGTTATAGTGAAAACTTAAAAAAATCTTCTCCTCCGAAAGTGTCAGGCCGATTTTCAAATAATTTTGGAGAAATGTTCCTTAATTGACCCACTATCAAATTCCTTCAGGCCAAGTTGATTGGTCAAAAAACATGGCTGCCAGGGGGTGGGGCTATTTTGCCTTTATATATGGCTAAAGTGTAAACTTACCAAATCTTCTCCTCCGAAAGTATCGGGCCGATTTTCAAATAATTTTGCAGAAATGTTCCTTAAGTGACCCACAATCAGATTCCTTCAAGCCATGTTGATTGGTCCAAAAACATGGCCATCACAGGGCAGGCCTATTTTGCCTTATATGGCTATAGTGAAATCTTAAAAAATCTTCTTCGGTGAAAGTGTTTGGCCGATTTTTAAATAAATTTGTAGAAATGTTCCTAGGTTGACCCTTTATCAGATTCCTTCAAGCCATGCTGATTGGTCAAAAACTATGGCCACCAGGGGGAGGGCTTATATGGCTAAAGTGAAAAACAAAATCAGGTGAACGATTCCAGGGCCATCATGGCCCTCTTGTTTATATTATTAATGAAACCTATCAAATACAGTCTAACCCTTTCCCACATGAAACAGATCTTTAGCAGACAACTTCTTATTTAAAATATCTTGGCGAAAAATATGGAAGATCTCTATAAACAATAGTTTAATTATTGAGTAAATTTGTTAACATTTTGGCAAACGTGGAGAAACCACTCAAAAATAATCCTTTTGTCCTATTGCCACAATGTTTTCGAAGCTGTTGTTGCAATGCATCATAATTTGGGAAAGAAGTAAAAATTGTCTGCAGCAAAGGTATTGAGAGACCTCTTTATCTTTGTGTTAACCCTTTCCATCATGATGCAATTATACGCAAAATTGTAGCAGACAACCTTTTGAAGACAATATGATATTTTTAACCGTTTCACCCATACTACAGATCTGCAGCAGACACTTTGAAAACTTCTCTGCATAAGCATTTGGAACATCTTCATGAATCAAATGGGAATTGTAAATTAGAGTTTAAAGTATTGTGGCAAATGGAGGAATGGAGAAATTGGTTTTCATGAGCAATTTCTCCTTTTGCCACAATGTTATCAGAATTCATGTGCTGCAAATGCCTCAAAATGCGTCTGCAAGTGGAAAGGGCTGCAGTTGTGACCTGACTCCTCTGAAATTAAATGAGGAAGAAAATGCAAAATCTGCAAAATTGTACAATTTATGATCGAGAACGCCCCCCAACAACAAAACCATTTAGGAAGAATACAATACTTTTGAAGTTGCCCTTTTGTCAGTATAGCCCTTTCCCTCATATAAACGCTTTCTGATGCCTCTGCAGCAGACGGCTTTTTGAAAACATAGTAACAAAAGAAGAAATTGCACAAAACATGCAATTTCTTCTTTTGTCACAATGTTTTCCACTGTTAGTCATAGGTTATCCATTCAATTATAGAGATTTTCTATTTTTTGACAAAATATGTTCAAAGTTGTGTGCTGCTGAATTGTCGTATGAGGGAAATGTTAATAAACCCTTTCTTGGTTTTTAACATGGAATTGTCCAAGATAAAATGTTGAGTCACACTATTGATTTCAGGGTTAATTGAATTATTTTAAGTTGATCGAAGTTCTCTTGATCTCTAATCCTTCTATGATCTCTAAACAGTTTTAACCCTTTCCCATATACAACACATCTACAGCAGATCACTTTGAAACCATCTAGACAAAAATAGCAAAAAATGCTCTATAAATGAAAGTATAATAATTGAAAAGAGTTTAAAATAAAGGAGAAATTGCTTGTTTTGAGCACTTACTCCTTTTGTTTTAATGTTTTCAAAATTTGTCTGCTGCAGAGGCATCAAACAGCTTATGTATGAGGGTAAGGCTTAAATGCAGTAAGGAATAAATAGCAATGCTAAGAAACAGAATACATTTATCAGTATGTCTTTGTAATTTTGAGTCTACCTGTTCTTTTCTTGAAAATGCTCATAAAGAGTAATTGGATATATTCTGTCACGGTTGTAAACGATCACTTACTGCAGGCACACCAGCAGTTATCTTTATTTGGGATAAGGTTAAGTAACAATTGATGTACTTTCAGTACTTGAAGCATAAAAAACTTGTTTTTGTTTTTGTTTTTCCTTGGGTGGAGAAAAAACTCTGCAGAAATCATAAATCCTTTCTCGCACAAGCAGAGCAAAATGATGCATCTGAAGCAGACAGGATTTGAAACCATTGTGAGCATATTTTTTGCTTAGTTTTCAAAGTCATTTTCTGCAGATTTATGTTGTTATTTGGAAAGGGTTATCAATTTTTAATAAAGTGCATCAAAGCTCTATATAAGAAGAGTATTTCACATTGCCAAATCAATATTTGACCCTCAAACCCTATGTTGTAGTTACTTAAAAGAATCGTCTCAGTTTATGAAAGGATTTGAGCTTCAGCTTAATGCCTTTATCCCTTTAGACATGGCTTCCTTATCTAGTTTAAGATCAGTTCACATCTTCTTTCAGTCATCATGGTTCATTTAACCCTTTCCCACATATAGATGCTTTCTGACGCCTCTAGAGCAGACGACTATCGAAACGTGACAAAAGGATAAATTGCTCAAAACGAGCAATTTCTCCTTTTGCCAAAATGTTTTCAACTTTTCCCAGTCATTATACTTTCGTTTAATGAGAATTTCCATATTTTTAGATCACCTTAGCCGAAGGCTGAAGGTGAGCTATTCTGATCACTTTTTGTCCGTCGTCCGTCGTCCGTCTGGTGTTAACTTTTAGCTTTAAACATCAACTCCTCCTAAACTCCAAGGACAATTTTCGTGAAACATCACAGGACTGTTCCTCTGGTTGGCCTCTTTCAAAGTTGTTCAAAGATTTAAATTCCATTGAGAACTTTGGTTGCTGCGGCATCAGAAAGGGGACAAAATGTCCAAACTTTAAAAATCTTCTCCTCCGAATCTGCCTGTCAGATTCAAATATAATTTGGTAGAAATGTTCCTTGGGTGACCCTCTATAAAAATTGTTCAAGCCATACTGATTGGTCGAAAAACATGGCAGTCAGGTGGCATCAAAAAAGGGGCAAAATGACAATACTTTAATAAAGCATCCTTATAAAAGTGCTTGTCTGATTTAAAGATAGTTTTGTAGAAATGTTCTTTCATTGATCATCTACATACTTTGTCAAGCCATATTGATTTGTTGAAAGGCATAGCAACCAAGCAGCATCAGAAAAGGAGTAATTAAACTTTTTGCTTCAAATGACATATGGTTATTAGATTTATGGTCTAAGGGAGGTAACACTTGGCAGAGTATTATGCAAGGGCAATCTCCTTCGCAGAGTTGTCGTTCCTTACACTCACCATACATGTATCAGAACATGAGTAAAACGACCAAACTTTAAAATCCTTTTCCTCCATAATCTGCTTGTCAGACTCCAAGATAATTCAGTAGAAAGAATCCTTAAATGCCCCTCTAAAAAAACTGTTCAAGCCATATTGGTTTATATTAAAAACAGAT
The DNA here is from genome assembly GCA_031761405.1 of Serripes groenlandicus. Taxonomy (NCBI): domain Eukaryota; kingdom Metazoa; phylum Mollusca; class Bivalvia; order Cardiida; family Cardiidae; genus Serripes; species Serripes groenlandicus. Next base: position 2,676,714 of record JASEVX010000010.1, on the reverse strand, counting down.
CAAGAAAGGTGCAAAATGACAAAAACTTAATAATTCATTTCTAATTGAAGTTCTTGTTAGATTTCAAGATATAAATGACCTTTACTTATAAGCTGTTTCTTGAGAAGTGTTCACTCCTTGAAGTTCTAATTGCACTCCTTGATCTTTTTCCCAGATATTTCTACTAATTTACTATCAATCAGGTGATCGATTTAGGGTCATCTTGGCCCTCTTGTTTATATAGATGTATTAAAAGTCGTCTTCTGCAGATTTGTTGTATGAGGGAAAGGGTTTAATGATGGTGAAGTTGATTGATTGGGGTTTAACGCCGTTTTTAACAATTTCTCAGTTATATCACGGCGGCCAGTTCACCTACTCATGCATTTCCTGGTTTACGCACACCATTACCCCACACAACAATTTTCCCAAGCAACTGGCTGCTTTTCCATATAGACTTAGCCCATTGGTGGAAGAGGAATGACGCATGTCACATTGACTTTTGTCAAACCTCGGAAAGAACGTTGGCCGAGCCGGGATTCAAACTCACAATCCCTGGATTGACAGCCCGCGTCGCTACCGACTGAGCTACCGGGGCTCGGCGGTGATGGTGAAGAGTGCAGATCCTAAACAGATTGCATACACACATATTAGAAGGATCATTTTCCTGTGTAGAGATTCATTCATAAATTTTTGAGAGAAAAAATACGTTCCCTGATCTATGGCTCTGCAGGGTGGCACTCAGGGGTTTAGACATTATTCCCCTATACAACAAATCTTTGAAAACATGCAGACAAAAATAGGAAAAATCTCTATAAATAAAAGGATACACTTTTATAGAGTTGAAAATATTGTGGCAAAAGGAGAAATTGCATATTATAAGCAATTTTTCCTTTTGCCACAATATTTTTTTTAAGTCGTCTGCTGAAGAAGCGTCTGTACATGGAGAAGGGTTAAACTTAAAGCGAAAGGTTTATTATATATCCTATGTTCTGATGAAACATTCCTTTTGCCACAATATTTTTTTTAAGTCGTCTGCTGAAGAAGCGTCTGTACATGGAGAAGGGTTAAACTTAAAGCGAAAGGTTTATTATATATCCTATGTTCTGATGAAACATTTACAGGTTAATTGTTTTTGTTACCTGCTGTAAAAAAAAATCTTGTAATACAAGCACCTAGATCTTGGCTTGATTATTATCTGCTATTGATATCATCTCAGAAGTAAATCGCCTTGTAATAGGTAATATGGATTGTGTTGGGTTGGAGTAATTAATAGATTGGGGTGTAGTGCCGCTTTCAATAACTATTCACAGTCATATCACGGCAGCCAGTTCACCTACCTATGTTTTTTTCTGGCCTTCTTACACCAGTACTCAATGAAACAGTCTTTCCAAGTAACTAGCTGCTTTTCCACAAAGGCTGTTAGCCCTGATTGGTGGTAGATGAATGCCTCTAAGTCTTTGTCTCATGAGTCACTGAATTTTGTCAAATGTTGGAAAGAATGTTGGCCAAGCTGGGATTCAAACTCACATTTCATTCATTGAAGTTCACCATTCTTTTAACCAGATGTCAGAGCTCTGGATAAGGGGCGTTTTGCATGTTCTAAAATCATAATTTGACACTGTAACTCTATGTTGTGGGTACTTAAAAGAATCGTCTCAATGAGCCGATTCTTTGAGTACCCACATCATAGAGTTTGGTTGGATAATAAGAGAAATAATTAGGGGAAAAGAGCTGGATACCCCTCCTTATCTAGACCTCTGGATGTTTTCAAAGTCCTCAGCTGCAGTCTACATTATAAAGGGTTAACCCTTTCCCTCATACGACAATTCTGCAGCAGACGACTTCGAACATATTTTGTCAAAAAATAGAAAATCTCAATAATTGAATGGACAACCTATGACTAAAAGTGGAAAACATTGTGTCAAAAGGAGAAATTGCTCGTTTTGAGCAATTTCTACTTTTGTCACTATATTTTCAAAAAGCTGTCTGCTGCAGAGGTGTCAGAAAGCGTCTATATTATGAGGGAAAGGGTTAAGGATACAAATGATTAGAATTTACTGTAAGTTGTATGCATTGCATGTGTTGTTGTTGTGTTACCTGATGAGAAGATAATGATGTGTATATCTCCCACCTGTTGAAAAACTCTTCTTGACTAAGATCACTGTCGGAGCTGTCACTTACAGTGGTTGCATGGATGGCGTGTGCCAAAATGGCCTTGTTTGGTGCCAAGTTGTGTTAATCTGCCAGGAAAATGATTACTGTTGTTATGATTATTCTGTAATGCCTTTTTCTAGAAACATTCACTTTTTTTCACAATTAACCCATTCTCAATTGCAGACACATTTTGAGGCTTCTGCAGCAGACACATTTTGAAAACATTAGTGCAAAATGAGAAATTGCTAATGATGTCTAATTTCCCCTTTTGATATAATGCATAGCTATACATGTATGAATTATTGGGATAATATCAGAGAAATAAAACTCAATAACTCACTGTGATGCATGATGATTAATGCAGATCTATGTATGATATCGGGAAAATATCAGAAATAAAACTCAATAACTCACTGTGCTGCATGATGATTCATACAGACTTTTGTATGATATAGGGACAATAACTCACTGTGCTACATGATGATTCATGCATAGTTATGTATGATATAGGGACAATAACTCACTGTGCTGCATGGTGATTCATGCAGAGCTATGCATGTTATAGGGACACTAACTCAATCATTCACTGTGCTGCATGATGATTCATACAGAGTTTTGTATGATATAGGAACAATAACTCAATAACTCACTGTGCTGCATGATGATTCATGCAGAGTTATGTATGCTATAGACATAATAACTCAATAACTCAATGTACTGCATGATGATTCATACAGAGTTATGTATGCTATAGGGACACTAACTCAATAACTCACTGTGCTGCATGATGATTCATGCAGAGTTATGTATGTTATAGGGACACTAACTCAATAACTCACTGTGCTGCATGATGATTCATGCATAGTTATGTATGTTATAGGGACACTAACTCAATAACTCACTGTACTGCATGATGATTCATACAGAGTTATGTATGTTATAGGGACACTAACTCAATAACTCACTGTGCTGCATGATGATTCATGCATAGTTATGTATGATATAGGGACAATAACTCACTGTGCTGCATGATGATTCATGCAGAGCTATGTATGTTATAGGGACACTAACTCAATCACTCACTGTGCTGCATGATGATTCATGCAAAGTTGTGTATGTTATAGGGACACTAACTCAATAACTCACTGTGCTGCATGATGATTCTTGCATAGTTATGTATGATATTGGGACAATAACTCACTGTGCTGCATGATGATTCATGCATAGTAATGTATGCTATAGGGACAATAACTCACTGTGCTGCATGATGATTCATGCAAAGCTATGTATGTTATAGGGGCAATAACTCAATCACTCACTGTGCTGCATGATGATTCATGCAGTGTTATGTATGATATAGGGACAATAACTCACTGTGCTGCATGATAATTCATGCAGTGCTATGTATGATATTGGGACAACAACTCAATAACGTACTGTGCTGCATGATGATTATAACAGACCTATGTATGGTATTGGGACAACAACTCAATCACACACTGTGCTGCATGATGATTCTTGCAGTGCTATGTATGTTATAGGGACAACAACTCAATAACTCACTGTGCTGCATCAGAAAAGGGGCAAAATAATTAAAACTTGAAATTCCTTCCATATGAAAGTGTTGTTCCTTCAGTGACCATCCACATACTTTTTCCAAGCAATATTGATTTGTTGAAATACATAGCCATTTTGATTAGTAAAAAATTATGGCCACCAGGGAGCAGAGATGATTTGCCATGGCTTAAGTCATTTAATAATTGCCTTATGGCAGTGGAGCAATAACGACCCTCTTGGGCCTCTTGTTAAATTAGACTTTCATTTATAGAGATATTCCATAGATGTCTTCAAAGTTGTCCGCTGCAGATTTGCTGTGTTTGAGTAAGGTTTGATATTTGAATTTTCTTACAGTTGGAGTGCCTCAAGTTGATTGCCTCCCCCAAGTTCACGGACAAAAGGATTGGTTATCTTGGTGCCATGCTACTCCTGGATGAACGACAAGATATTCATCTTCTTGTAACAAACTCATTGAAAAAGTAGGTACCACTTTGATTATTAAGAATTTAATGCCTGGTTATTTTGATGTTGGATGTCTTCTCTTTTCCAAATTGTGTAGTCTTTAGAGGGTTGCATTAAGGGAGAAGGACAAAATGTTGCATACCTTCCTGTAAAACGCATTGAATTTGCAAGATCAAAAATTTGCATTTTTTTCTAAAATCAGCTTTTTTTATAATTCGCAACATTGGGTTTGTCAGAAACCAGAAATGGTGCAACTTTATCATCACACTGGTCGAAGGCACATTCAATGGAAAAGAACTTAGTAATACTTACCTGTTATCTCTTGCCAGCGAAAGGTTTGAAATGGAAACAATATTAACAAAATAATTCATCGGGTACTAGTATGGTTGTGAGTTCGAATCCCGGCTCGGCCAACTTTCTTTCCAACGATTGACAAAAGTCAATGCGACATGCGTCATTCGTCTTCCACCAATGGGCTAATGTCTATGTGGAAAAGCAGCCAGTTGCTTGGGAAGATTGGTGTGGAGTACTGGTGTGAGAAAACCAGGAAATGCATGAGTAGGTGAACTGGCCGCCGTGATATAACTGAGAAATTGTTAAAAACGGTGTTAAACCCCACTCAATCAATCGGGTACTAGTACAAACATTAACAAGCTAACTTCTTCAAACAACCTTTTTAACGAATGACTATGTATGAAAAACTCTTCTATAAGACTTTTAACTGGTTTTAACCAAGTTGTCTTCACATTACAAATCAGTTAAGACTGATAATGTATAGTTATAACATACTTTAAATCATCAAATAGCTTATGTCTAAAGATTTCGGACATTATAAGCAATGATTACGATTTTGTGAATGTTGGCAAAAATTAATCTTTTCTGAACCCTTACTGATCACAGGTCAAAATAAGCAATTTCTCCTTTTCCCGAAGTGTTTTTATGTCTTTATTTTATACTTATACAGTCTGATCTAGATCCATTTAGTTTTTAACTCCAAAGTCGGCTGCTTCATATTTATTGCATGTGGTAAAGGGTTAAAATTCATGTCTGACTTGTTGATTTATTTCAGTGACTTGAGTCATCAAACACAATACATAGCTAGCCTGGCTCTTTGTACATTAGGATCCATCTGCTCTGCGGAGATGAGCAGGGACTTGGCGGGGGAGGTGGAGAAAATGATCAAATCATCTAATGCTTACATAAAGAAAAAGGTATGGGACTGTCTTTTAACCCTCTCCCACATACAAGAGATCTGCAGCAGACGACTTTGAACATATTTTGTCAAACAATGGAAAATCTCTATAATTGACTAAAAGTTGAAAACATTGTGGCAAAAGGAGAAATTGCTTGTTTTAAGCAATTTCGTCTTTTGTCACAATGTTTTTAAAAAAGCCGTCTGCTGCAGAGGCGTCAGAAAGTGTCTTTATGAGGGAAAGAGTTAAATGGACTGATGATATTTTTGTGTCTATTTTAACAGTAAAACAGGAATCATATCTCTGTCATCTGTCTGCTGTCCTTTACTTAACTTTAATTTTTAGAAAGCAAACCATGTGTTCCATGGACAGCTCTTGTTTTGAGTGTTAAATTTTTAGCAACTTTAAATAACATCTAGGCAAAAGTATGTAAAATCTCCAAATATGAAAATATTATTATTAAAAAGAGTTAAAAACATGAGCAATCTTCCCTTTTGCAAGAATGTTTTCAACTCTATTTAATGATTTAATTCTCATTTATGGAGATCATTCACATTTTTGCCAATATGTTATTTTAGTTGTCTGCTGCAGATTTGTTATATGTGGGAAAGGGTTAATAAATATAAACTAAAACTTGAAATTCAATTTATATACTTGACTATTAATGATTCGCTCTCATAATCATACACAAAGTAAATAAATTTTAAAGTAACCAATTTACTGACCAGTATTCTGGAATAATTAACCATCAGCAATAAATCATTAATAATATGTAAAAGTTTATTCTGGATCTTTCTTATTCTATAGGTCAGTTTTTGACTGGCTGCGAGCGTTTTGTTTTTTTGCACGCTCAAGTCACTCCTATTTGCAAAATCTTGCCGGACTGTATAAGAAGAAATAAATATGAAGCGAATTAAGGAGCATTGACAATATAATTTTCTCTTTCAGTCGATATTAAGTGCATATAGAATTATAAAGAAAGTGCCAGATCTCATGGAGATGTTTATACCCTCTACTAGAGCATTATTGAATGAGAAAAACCATGGTAAGTACTGACAGATTGATTCGAGTCAATAGCTATATGAATGACAACTCTTTATGAGATTTTATGATAAAGCATATTATAGGGATTGTCGCCTCCTTTAAGCTTAACTTTGAGCCGTCCCGCGAGAAAACCATCATTGTGGACTCGGCGTTAAGTATCGACCAGGATCAGTCTAAGCATGCCCCACTGGCTTACCTGGCTCATAACTGACACAAACATCCGAACGCACGCATGCTACACACGATCACTTCATCATGCAGCAGTATAATTGGTTTTGCTTTCTAATAATAATTGGAATTGTTGCTAACAATATCCTGTGTTTTCTTTTTCATTAAAAAATGTTTACAGTTGCTGTAAATTGTGTTACCTATGTAAATGTATGATAACAAAAATAAACGGGCTGTCAAGTGACAGTTCGGAAAAAAAAAAAACAAGGCTTAATTTAAGGAAAATCTTGTGAACACTCTTGATGCCCCATTCTGATCTCAGCATATCGAAACATGACAGAATGTTTGCCTTGATGATATTTAGATACCAAGTCATCAACTAGGATACTAGGCTAAATTTGGAAAAATTATTTTCCTAGAAGTTGCATGTTTGACTTACTTAAAAGTTTTAGTTTCCTTTTGTATTTTTCAGGTGTGCTTTTAACAGCTGTATGTTTGATCACAGAAATGTGTGAGAAAAGTCCAGACACACTTATACATTTTAGAAAAGTAAGTGATTGATGATGATTCAAATCTTATTAGTTTTGACATTTTTAGCTGGATCAATCAGCCTGTCATACTGGCAGCAATTTAACCTTTTCCCTCATATAGACGCTTTCTGACGCCTCTGCAGCAGACGGCTTTTTGAAAACACAGTGACAAAAGAAGAAATTGCACAAAACGTGCAATTTCTCCTTTTGCCACAATGTTTTCCACTTTTTGTCATAGGTTATCCATTTAATTATAGAGATTTTCCAATTTTTGACAAATTATGTTCAAATGCGTCTGCTGCAGAATTGCCGCATGAACGAAAGGGTTAACAAAATGTGTTTTCAGCTCACCTGAGCATGAAGTACAGGCTGAGTTTTTGTGATCACTCACTGTCTGGCGTTGTCGTTGTCCGTTCATATTTTCCTACAAACTAACTTCTCCTAAACCAATTGACCGATTAACGGGGATCTTCCTTAGGTCCTTTTTCAAAGTTGTTCAAAGAATTCAACTATGTGAAAAAAGAACATTTGCGGCATCAGAAAAAGCGAAAAATGCTAAAACCTTAATATTTTTGTTCATAAGAATTTAATGATTTGAAAATAGTTTAACACAAAATTTTCCTTGGATGAACCTATGCCAAGATTATATCTTATTTCTTAAACTTTTCAGGTTGTGCCACAGCTTGTTAGAATTCTTAAGAACCTGATAATGGCTGGTTATTCACCAGAACATGATGTATCGGGGGTCAGTGACCCTTTTCTACAGGTAAGTAGAACTAAGTAGAACTATTCTGTTCTCCTGAACTTTCATTTTCATCAAATCAAGTTCATGTCTGAAACTTGGTCACATGCGGTAAACAATTAAGGCACTAGATGAAATTTAGAAAAAGTTTGTGACCACTCTAGAATGAATGTATATTGTTTTATGGCGCATCGACAGCTAAGGTCATTTAGCGCGCAATTAAATTTAATTATTCATGATCCCTGGGTAAACAAACCAGTACTAGGCTAGAAAATGTGCCTTGCCCAAGGGCACTCCACCATAACCATAGTGCCGCGACTGGGGATCGAACCCGGGACACCCGGTTTCGAAATCCCCGACGCTAACCACCCGACCACAGCGGATTCCTAATGACCACTCTAGATGCATACCATGCAGTCTACGAATAATATAATATATATTTGTTTTAGTAACTGCTATACTAAGGAGGTCCAAGCGGTCTTTTGCAAATTCCATTTCCTTCGGTTCTCTCAATTCAATGAATTAACATATTTTTTTTATTTTTTTTGTAACATTGCCTAATTGTTATCATTAATAGGATTATATATTTAATATGTCGCCTAAATAATTTTTATTTGTTTAATTTATTTGTTTATAGGTGAAAATCCTGAGATTATTGAGAATATTGGGTAAAAATGACGGTGAAGCCAGTGAAACAATGAACGATATTTTAGCACAGGTAAATCTTCTCGGATATATTTATTGCTCCCAAATACTGATGAAATATCAGACATGAAAATGCACAGTTTAATGTGAAATGTTTCCCTGATTGGCCGAAAAGCAGCCAGTTGCTTGGCAAGATTGTTGTGTGGAGTACTGGTGTGAGAAAAACCAGGTAATGCATGAGTAGGTGAACTGGCCGCCATGATATAACTGAGAAATTGTTAAAAAATGGCGTTAAACCCCAATCAATCAATTAATTCCCTGATTGGCCACCTCAAAGTCTCAGGACTGTAATGTTTATATATCTGCCACACAAAGTACATGTTTATTTTATTTTCTGTCTTACAGTCACATGCTACAAAGTTATCACATCTTTTGGACAAGTTGACAGAGACCTTGAGTTCACTGGTCTTTTTCCCACAATAGCTCTGTGATTACACATGTAAATCCTAGAGGGCTTCAAAGGTCAAAATTGTTTTGTTTTCTTTTCAATCTGGGCGATGAATTGGCCATGTATATGGAAATGTATCACCACATACTTTAATGATTTCATTTTCTCCTTCCTAGATGCAGATGAATTTTGATGCATATTCAGTAAACGTCTTTTGAAGCACAAAGATTTTTTTTTTTCGTCTCGATCTAAAGAAAAAGCAAAATCTCCTATGCTATCACACCTAGAATTACCAACTATTGCGCGAATATGCATCTTCGGAAGAGGGTGTGTCATGGACTGAATTTTGGTTGCTGTGAGCTTGACCTTTGATCCAATTTAAAAAGAATACTTATCTGGGCCATATTTTTTTCCCTTTTAAGCCTAGAGATACCAAATTTCTCGCATACCAAAATAAGATCACTGTGACCTTGAGCATTGACCCAAAGTAAAATCCTGTATTGTCTACATCTTGGAATGAGGCAGCTTCACATACTAGAATTGACAGTGCTGGACCTTACCCCTGCAATTATTTTATCTTGTTATACTTTCATTTATAAACATTTCTCATATTCCTGTGTTTGCCTTGATGTTATGAAAGTCGTCTTCTGCAGATTTGTTGTATGTGGTAAAGACGGCTAAGCAAAATATGTGCTACAACTGACAAAGTTAAAGTTAATAGAAATCAAACTGTTCTTAAATATACAAATAAGAAAATCATTGAAAATCTGGACATACATAAGTAATGTTTGTAAGATAAACTAGTGAACATTGTAAGTAGAGAAGAAATCCTTTAACCCTTTCTCTCATATAGACACTTTTAGAGGCCTTTGCAGCAGACGGCTTTTTTAAAAGATAGTGAAAAAAGAAGAAATTGCACAAAACATGCAATTTCTCCTTTTGCCCCAATGTTTTTCACTTCTTGTCATAGCTTATCCATTCAATTATGGAGATTTTCCATTTTTTGACAAAATACGTTCAAAGTCGTCTGCTGCAGAATTGCCGTATGAGGGAAAGGGTTAATGAGCAATTTCAACTTTTATCACAATGTTTTCAAAATTTGTCTGCTCTAAAGGGGTCAAATGCCATCTATATCAGGGAAACGATTAACCCTTTTTCCTCATACGACAATTCTTCAGCAGACGACTTTGAACATATTTTGTCAAAAAGTAGAAAATCTCTATAATTCAATGGATAACCTATGACTAAAAGTGGAAAACATTGTGGCAAAAGGAGAAATTGCTCGTTTTGAGCAATTTCTTCTTTTGTCACAATGTTTTCAAAAAGCGGTCTGCTGCAGAGGCGTCAGAAAGCGTCTATATGAGGGAAAGGGTTAAGGCCAAGCTTCATATTTGATGGTGTTTGTTTTCCAAGCTCTTATTGATGTGCACTTATTTATGTTTAATTTATTTTAGGTTGCTACAAACACGGATACCAGTAAGAATGTTGGACATGCTATATTGTATGAAATAGTTCTGACTATCATGGGCATAAAATCTGAAGCAGGTCTGAGGGTAAGATTGTTTACAACTCTTGACATCTTAACAGGGATTTTCATCTCTTGACTCCTTAATTTTAAGCAATATTTCTAATTCAAAGTTGCGAAATATGTTCCATTTAACCATTTACCTCATATAGACGCTTTTTGACGCCTTTGTAGCAGACAGCTTTTTGAAAACATAGTTACAAAAGATGAAATTGCTCAAAACGAGCAATTTCTCCTTTTGACACAATGTTTTCCACTTTTAGTCATAGGTTATCCATTCAATTATAGAGATATTTTATGTTTTGACAAAATATGTTCAAAGTCGTCTGCTGCAGAATTGTCGTAATAGGGAAAGGCTTAATTTATAATTGAAATATAGTGATCTTGCAACAACTGGAAGGCTGTAAATGACATTGGAAGCTGAGCAAATCTTTGCTGTTAGCAGAATATATGGAGGAACTAAATGTTTCGACCATCAATAGAAAAAGTTGATATATTATTCTGGTATCCTGGAATACTTAACTTTTAATGTATTTTATAATTGTAGGTTTTAGCTGTGAATATATTGGGAAGATTTCTTTTGAATAATGACAAAAATATACGGTAAGTTAGCTTTAATAGTTTAAACCTGTCTTTTTTTACAAGGGCAAAACTAGTGATTATAACTTTAACAACAAATCTGGAGCATATTTCTTTGAAAACATCATGCGATAAATTTCTAAAGAATATGATGATTCAATAGAGTGGAAAACATTTTGACAAAAGAGAAATTGCTCTTCGAAAGTTGTCTGCTATATGTACTCGTCAAAGGGAGTTTGCATGTGGGAAAAGGTTAAAACTACCAGTAATCTAGATTCACAAATCCTTATTCAATCTCCAGCCCCTGTGTTGTGGTTTCTCATTGAGACAATTCTTTTCAGTACCCACAACATTACGTTTAACTCGTCAAAAAGAGAGATATAGTTTAGCAATATATTGCTACAAGTTCTAGGTATTTATCTGGTTTGTGTTCATGATTTGTTCCTATTTGACAGACATGTTGCTTTAAACACTGTTCATGATGTGTTCCTATTTTACAGATATATTGCTTTAAACACTTTGTTACGGGTGGTGAATGCTGATTATAATGCGGTTCAGAGACACAGAACAACTATTGTAGACTGTTTGAAAGATACTGATATCTCTATTAGACGGTAAGATAATGAATATGTATTTGATTCATCTTTTTTAACAGAAGCCCAATTTTAACTATTTCTCACATGCAGATGCATCTGTACCATTGTGGCAAAAGAATAAATTCTCCTTTTCCCAAATTGTTTTCTACTCTACTCTAATACTGTAATTTAATTTAGAGAGCTATTTGATATGCTTGCCCAGCTATTTTAACAGTAGTCTGCTGCAGATTTGTTGTATGTGGGAAAGGTTTGAAGGCATTTTTTATCAATATTGGCCTGGTCATACCAAAGAATTTAAAAAGGGTAGCAATGGCTGCCCTCCTTGGCACTCAAGGTTGCAGGATAAGCATAACAATTGACTGGCTGGTATCGGGATAAATGGACCTGTAGTACTGGTAACTTACCAAGGAAAGATAAAACTTAAAAATTCTCGAAATTGGTGTGAAAAGCCAAACAATCAACCCTTTAAACTAATATGGGGTATCACTTCATAATCTTATAGACCCAGTGTGCATGCCAAAATGAAAGTTGGCCTTTGTGAACAATATATATACAGATTAGCCTGTACGTCTGATCAAGATAGACACTGTTCACATTTAACTTACACAAGCTTGTTAGAAGATCTTGTGTGGATTCTGATAAGACTGAGCATGTGGACAAGATGATGTCAACCTACACTGTTCAGAAATGCCAACTTGTACTTTTTCTCATGCACTGTCTCTATTTGTCAATTATAATGTTACTTCTAAGTTCTTGATTTATAATGGAAATCTTTAAAGACAAGGAATATTATATCTTTTTCTGTTGTTTTTAGATCACCTAGAGCCAAAGGCTCAAGGTGAGCTATTCTGATCACTTTTTGTCCGTCCGGCGTCGTCCGTCGTCCGGTGTCCGTCGTTAACATTTAGACATTTAGATCATCTCCTTCTTAACCACTTGACCAATTTCAACCAAACTTCACAGGAATGTTCATTTGGTGGACCTCTTTCAAAATTGTTCAAAGATTTAAATTCCATCGAGAACTTTGGTTGCTGCGGCAACAGAAAAGGGGAAAATTGCCAAATCTTAAAAAATCTTCTTGTCCAAAAGTACTGGCCCGATTTGAAAATTATTTTGCACAAATGTTCCTTGGTGTACCCTCTACCAAGATTGTTCAAATATTTCCGATCCGTTGAAAAACATGGGCGCCAGGGGGCGGAGCTTATTTTCCTTATATGTGCATTGTTAAAACTTAAAAAATCTTCTTGTCCAAAAGTACTGGCCTGATTTGAAAATTATTTTCCACTAATGTTCATTGGGGCACCCTATACCAAGATTGTTCAAATATTTCCGATCGGTTGAAAAACATGGCCGCCAGGGGGCGGAGCTTATTTTCCTTATATGTGCATTGTTAAAATTTTAAAAATCTTCTTGTCAAAAAGTACTTGCCCGATTTGAAAATTATTTTGCACAAATGTTCCTTTGGGCACCCTTTACCAAGATTGTTCAAATATTTCCGATCCGTTGAAAAACATGGCCGCCAGGGGGCGGAGCTTGTTTTCCTTATATGTGCATTGTTAAAACTTTGAAAATCTTCTTGTCAAAAAGTACTGGCCCGATTTGAAAATTATTTTCCACAAATGTTCATTGGGGCACCCTTTACCAAGATTGTTCAAATATTTCTGATCGGTTGAAAAACATGGCTGCCAGGGGGCGGAGCCTGTTTTCCTTATATGTGCATTGTTAAAATTTTAAAAATCTTCTTGTCCAAAAGTACTGGCCCAATTTGAAAATTATTTTGCACAAATGTTCCTTGGGGTACCCTTTACCAAGATTGTTCAAATATTTCCGATCCGTTGAAAAACATGGCCGCCAGGGGGCAAAGCTTGTTTTCCTTATATATATATGTGCATTGTTAAAACTTTAAAAATCTTCTTGTCCAAAAGTACTGGCCCGATTTGAAAATTATTTTGCACAAATGTTCCTTGGGGCACCCTTTACCAAGATTGTTCAATATTTCCGATCCGTTGAAAAACATGGCCGCCAGGGGGCGGAGCTTGTTCTCCTTATATGTGCATTGTTAAAACTTTGAAAATCTTCTTGTCCAAAAGTATAAGCCCAATTTGAAAATTATTTTGCACAAATGTTCCTTTGGGCACCCTTTACCAAGATTGTGCAAATATTTCCGATCCGTTGAAAAACATGGCTGCCAGGGGGCTAAGCTTGTTTTCCTTATATGTGTATTGTTAAAACTTAAAAAATCTTCTCGTCCAAAAGAATTAGCCCGATTTGAAAATAATTTTTCACAAATGTTCTTTGGGGCACCCTCTACCAAGATTGTTCAAATATGTCTGATCTGTTGAAAAACATGGCCGCCAGGGTTGCTGCAGCATCATAAAGGGGGCAAAATGTCCAAGCTTTAAAAATCTTCTTCTTTGAATCTGCATGTCTGATTCCATTATAGTTTGGTAGAAATGTTCCTTAGGTGAGCCTCTACAAAGATCGTTCAAGGCATACTGTTTGGTTGAAAAACATGGCAGTCAGGAGGCATCAGAAAAGGGGCAAAATGACAAAATTTGGAAATTCCATTTTTAGCTCGACTATTCGAAGAATATGAGAGCTATACTACTCACCCTGGCGTCGGCGTCGGCGTCCACGTCACACTTTGGTTAAGGTTTTGCATGCAAGTTCTTAAATACTACATGTATTGCATTGAAACTTTCTACAACCCTACCAAACTATCACACTAATGTAGATTATCAAGTTAGATAACTCTATCCTGCATTTTATGCAAGTTATGGCCCTTTTTTACTTAGAAATTCTGGTTAAAGTTTTGCGTGCAACTAAAGTAAGAGTCCATATCTCAGTATTTAATTGATGCATTGCATTGAAACTTTCTACAGCACTACCCAACTATCACACATATGTAGATTATCAAGTTAGATAACTCTATCCTGCATTTTATGCAAGTTATGGCCCTTTCTTTACTTAGAAATTCTGGTTAAAGTTTTGCGTGCAACTAAATTAAGAGTACATATCTCAGTATTTACTTGATGCATTGCATTGAAACTTTCTACAACCCTACCCAACTATCACACCTGTGTAGATTATTATCTAAGATAACTCTATCCTGCATTTTATGCAAGTTATGGCCCTTTTTTTACTTAGAAATTCTGGTTAAAGTTTTGCATGCAACTAAATTAAGAGTCCATATCTCAGTATATACTTGATGCATTGCATTGAACCTTTATACAACCCTACCCAACTATCACACCTATGTAGATTATCAAGTAAGATAACTCTATCCTGCATTTTATGCAAGTTATGGCCTTTTTGGACTTATAAATTCTGGTTAAAGTTCTGCATGCAACTACATAAAGTGACCATCTCTTAGTAACTACTTGATGCATTGCATTGAAACTTTATACAGCCCTTACCAACCATCACATCTATGTAAACAATCAAGTTATGGCCCTTTTTTCACTTAGAAATTATGGTTAAAGGTTTGCGTGCAACTACATTAAGAGTCCATATCTTAGTAACTACTTGATGCATTCCATTGAAAGGTTATACAACCCTATCTACCCATCACACCTATGAAAATAATCATGTTAAATAACACTATCCTGCATATAATGCAAATTATCACCCACTAAGAAATTGTGATTAATGTTTTGCATGCAACTACATTAGAGTCCATTATCTCAGTAACTTAAATAAGAGGTGGAATAGTCGAGCGCGCTGTCCTCCGACAGCTCTTGTTTTAAGTTCTTGTCTGATATTAAGGAAATTGAATATAAATCCTACTTCAGTGATCCTCTACATTTAATTTGTTCAAGCTGTTTTGATTAGTTACAAAATCATAGCAACCTCGCGTCATCACAAAAGGGGTAAATTGAACTTTTAGCTACAAATGACAACTCCTACCATTCCACTTGACCAATTTCAACGTTACTTCACAGGATGATGGTCCTCTTTCAAAATTGTTCAAATACTTGCATTCTGTGTAGAACCTTTGTTGCTGCAGCATCAGAAATTGAGAAAGCTCTTGTTAGATTTCAAGATAAAAATGGCTTTTACTGATAAACTATTTCTTTAACTGAGTGTCCACTCCTTGCAGTTTCATTTGAACTCCTGATCAAATTTTCACAGATATTTGCAGTTAAATATTTGCTTCTAATTAACTATCATTCAGGTGATCGATTTAGGGCCATCTTGGCCCTCTTGTTATACACCTGTCTTCAGATGTATTAACCCTTTCTCTCAAATAAGACGCTTTCTGACGCCTCTGCAGCAGACAGCTTTTTGAAAACATAGTGACAGAAGAAGAAATTGCTCAAAACAAGCAATTTCTCCTTTTGCCACAATGTTTTCCACTTTTAATCATAGGTTATCAATTAAATTATAGAGATTTTCTAAAACATGTTCAAAGTCATCTGCTGCAGAATTGTCGTATGAGGGAGGTTGGGTCTTGCTCCCCGGCGAGGTCATATCATAGACTTAAAAAATGGTAGTAATAGCTTTCTCTCATTGGTGCTCAGGGATGTAAGGTTAGCATTATGGCTGACTAGCTGGTGCCAGGATAAATTGACCAGTAATACTAGTAAATTACCACGGTAATGCTGTGATATAACTAAAAATTGTTAAAGCGGCATAAAACACCTAAAACAAACAAGGCAGCAGATGGCCAGTGGCCCCAGATACTCCTTACCTGGTATACTTTCGCCAAATTAGCTATGTCTCTCTCATTAACTTAATCGATTCTGATCTACTGTTCACCAAAGTTTGATTTCCAGCCAGGTTGCCACTTGATGTCGCATATTATGACAGATTCGCTCTCTTGTTTGATTTGATATGTTTTGTACATAATTGTAAATAAAATGGGATACTGTGTTGTTTTTTAACAGGAGAGCAATGGAGTTATCCTTTGCCTTGGTGAACATTAATAACATACGTGGTATGATGAAAGAACTCGTCTCATTCCTGGAAAACTGTGATCCTGAATTTAAGGCCGATTGTTGCTCCAACATAGTGACTGCTGCAAATAAGTAAGTTATTGGTCATGTGTTTTATAGTTTTTGTGTCGCTTGAATTCAATAGACTGACACGTAAGGATCACTATTTCATCCCATATGTTTCTGTTATTCTCTTCATCTGTCTGTCACTCTTTCACTCACTGACTTATTTGCAGGTGATCTATCAGTTCCTGTAAAATCACTGATAGTTTGATTCAACCCTTTCCAGAAACATAATTGACTCTTCACACTGCAGCAGAGGATTTGTAAACTAAGTGGTGATGGAAGATTTGTTTCCCACTATGTTTTTAACCCTTTTCGGAATACATACACTTGTTGATGCCAATGCAGCTGACAATTTTTGAAAACATTGTGGCAAAAGGAGAAATTGTCTATTTGCGACAATGATTTCGACTGTATTCAATAAGTATTCTTTCATTTATAGAAAGTTTCCTTTGTTTTTACTGAATGTTTTAAAAAGTGGTCTGCTGCAGACTTGTTGTATGTGGGAATGGGTTTACAATTAATTGGTATTATGAGATAGAGAGTTAAATAGCTTTTCCCCACTTACAGCCGTAGTTTGACACATATGTAGCAGATGACCTATAGTAAGCAATTTCTTCTTTTGCCACAATGTTTTCAACTCTATTCAATAAGTATTCTTTTCATTTATAGAGAATGGCCACATATTGGTTACAAAGTCTTCTGATAGATATTTGTGATATGTGGGAAAGGTAAAGGTAACAAATAGAGTCCTAGCATTGTGACGTTAACTGTTTACCTGATATGATATTTGAGAGTTGACTGCCTTAACCCTTTCCCTCATATAGACGCTTTCTGACACCTCTGCAGCAGACGGCTTTTTGAAAACATAGTGACAAAAGAAGAAATTGCACAAAACGTGCAATTTCTCCTTTTGCCACAATGTTTTCCACTTTTTGTCCATTCAATTAAAGAGATTTTCTATTTCTTAACAAAATATGTTCAAAGTCGTCTGCTGCAGAATTGTCGTATGACGGAAAGGGTTAAAACATCTTAGGGAAAATAAGTAGCATTTGAAGTGTATGTATAGTAAAGGTACAAATTTGAAAACATTGTTGGAAAAGGAAAAAATTGCTTGTTATTCTTTCCTATAAAGATTGTCCACATTTTTGCCTTGATGTTTTAAAAGTTGTTTGCTACAAAATGTTTTATGTGTGAAAGCCTAGAAATATGTTGTAAACCATATTTTAGCACTGTTTCCTCTTTGTCTCTGTACAGGCATTCTCCAAACAAACGATGGCATGTGGACACAGTTTTAAGAGTGCTGAGAATCGTAAGTAAACAAACTTTCAATTTACTGTAATCTGAAAAGTAGTCAAATTTATTCAGAGTTACAATACTTTCCCACATAAAGACGCATTTTGACGCCTATTCAGCAGAGCACTTTTGGAATAATAAAGAGCCATTTCTCTTTTTGCAACAATGTTTTCAACTCTTTTCAATACTCAATGCTTTCATTTACAGAGGTATTTTCGCCAACTGGTTTTCATAGTTATGTGTTTTAGATTTGTTGTATGTGGAAAAGGGATAACTGCAATCACTTGTTGGTTGGTTCATCTGTTGCTATGACATCAGTCCTCTTCATCAATTTAAAAGATTTATTAATGAAACTTGTTATACATAATAATCATGAACTTTAACCTATTCCTACATACAACAAATCTGCAGCAGACGACTTTGAAAACGTCTGCAAAAGCACAGAAAATCCCTTTAAATGAAAGAACAATAATTGAATAGGGTTGATAACATGGTGACAAAAGGAGAAATTGCTTGTTTTGAGCAATTTCTTCTTTGGTCACAGGAATCCGCTGTGGTCGAGTGGTTAGCGTCGGGGATTTCGAAACCGGGTGTCCCGGGTTCGATCCCCAGTCGTGGCACTACGGTCATGGTGGAGTGCCCTTGGGCAAGGCACATTTTCTAGCCTAGTACTGGTTTGTTTACCCAGGGATCATGAATAATTAAATTTAATTCGAGCTAAATGACCTTAGCTGTTGATGCGCCATAAAACAATATACATTCATTCATTCATGCTTTTGTCACAATGTTTTCAAAAATTCATCTGCTACAGAGGTGCTCAAATCGTCTATATGTGGGAAAGGGGTAAGGTGTGTACGTCATAATTAAGAATTTGATCTGGTCATTGGTTCTGTGGTTATTTCCCCTCAAACTTTGACTATTTGTTATCAAAGCTCTTTGTTTGGGTATTAAGTTACCCTTAGCTCAGGTTTGGCCTGCAAGTATTGACAGCCCTTTTAACTATGACAATTGTAATTAAATTTTAAATCATTAATTTTTCATATTTTCCACAATTTATTTTTAAATTCAACTGTCATTTAGCCAATTTTCTGCTTTCAAGGTCAATGACTCTAAAAATATTATTTGAGGTAATATGTAAAGCAGGCCCCGCGCTGCTGATCGTATTTCACACCGATTTTATAGTTGTGTAGTGCTTATTCAGCAATTTAATCCAACAGACCAACAGTGCTTTAGAGATATTGATACATTAATGGGTGTAGTTATGTTTATTGTTATTTAAAGTACTATTATATATATCCGCATTTTTTTTTGAAGTGTTGTTTGACAATAATACATTTCTAGTTTGATTTCTTTGTATTTGATTTCTTTGTTTATTTCCTTTCTTTCTTTATCCCTGAAAGTTAAGAAAAATACCGAGCAAATGGCTCAAAAAAAGCAAAATGTTGCTCAAATAGTTGACTCAGGCCTAATAAATTATAATGGCTAATATTTTTCTATTTTGTGTGATAATCTAGAAAATATTGAAAGTGGCAAAAGTGTTAATATACCTTACTCTACGAAAACCAACAAACCAGCTTTTTTAACAGGTGAAGAAAAGGATCAATTTGCACACATGATCTAAATGTTCACTGTTAGACAGAGGCTTCTTGAAGGCTTCCTTGACTTGATATTGAACAGTGAGATCCAGATAAGACTGCAGAGTAAGATCTTGATAGACACTGCAATGAATTTGAAAGGTCAACCTCTGCAGAGGCGATTGTATGTCGGAAAGAATTGTTCAGTGGGTTCACACTGCAAGGCAAAAACCATACCAACCAATGTGTTATATTGCTAAATAATTGTGGAAAGTGCAAATATTTTGTGGTTGGGTTTCCTGAAGCCATCAGAGCTCTAGATAAGGATCGTATAACAGAGGATATCATGGAAGATAGACCTGTTTACTCCTCCTTATCTAAGCCTCCGAGCCATTCTCAAATATATTTTTTTGTTTACAGGCAGGTAATTATGTGCCCCAGGACATAGTATCCACTTTAATACAGCTCATAGCAAGTGCTTCTCAGATACACAGCTACTCCGTCCGACAGCTCATGTTCTTTATGTCTGAGGACAACAGTCAACAACCTCTTTGTCAAGTGGCTGCTTGGTGTATAGGGGAGTACGGGGAACAACTACTACTACCACCGGGGGAAGATGATGATTTGGGAGCTGTAAGTTCACTCTTTTCAACATCTTCAGTAGACACATTTTAAAATATCGTAATATTTATAAATGAAAGGAATTATTGAATAGTGTTGGAAAAAATCAGGGTTTAAGGAAACATTTCTCATTAATTATGATTTATGCAGATGCTACAAATTTAGTTGAAATTATTGTGGTAAAAGGATATATTGCTCATCATGAGCAATTTTTTTTTTGCAACATTGTTTTCATAAGTTGTCTGTTGCAGATAAATGCTTAAAAATGCAATTATTTTACTACCTTTTGTCATTATGTCGTTTAGGTAACGAAAAACGACCATTACTTTTAACTTTTTAATTGGTATGTCATGAAGAAGTTATTGTTAAGTAACTGTAAATTGAAAAGTAAGACCTTTTTGTGTCACCTGCGAAGCATTGTAGGCACTTAGGGATTACTTTTTTTTTTGTCCGGCGTCTGTCATACTGTTTTCGTCATGTTTTCAAATAACTTTTTTTCTACTCAAAGGATTACATTGAAACTTCTGACAAATGTTTATATCAATGTGTGTGATTGGTTCACAAAAGGGGGATAATACAAATATTTTTTACATGGAGTTATTGCCCCTTTTCTGTCAAAAATTTTAATTTTCAAATTACTTTTTTTCTAGTCAAAGGATTGGATTGAAACTTCTGAGAAATTTTAATATCAATCTTTGTGATGGGTTCACAAAAGGGGGATAAATCCAAATATTTTTTATATCAGAGTTAGTGCCCCTTTTCTGTCAAAAATTAAAATTTTCTGACAAGGCCCCGGCAGGTGACACACGTGCTCCGGGGAGCACTCCATTCTAGTTTCAATACAATATGCCGGCTCCATTTTTGACTTTTCAAATATAAAGACAGATCCAATATAAATTGTATTGATCTTTGACTTGTAGGTGTCGGAAAATGATTTGTTTGTTTGTATGGTGTATTACACAGCTTTCTACAGTTTTTCAGTTTTATCACGGCATTTCCTTGGTAAGTTACCAGAACAAATGGTCCATTTATCTTGTAAATGCTGACCCCACAACCCTGAGGGCTGAGCAGGGAAGGCCATTCAAATATAAAGACAGATCTAACGGTAATTTATTGATCTTTAACTTACAGGTGTCAGAAGAAGAAGTGGTTGAAGTATTAAGACGATGTTTGGAGAACAACAACTCTTCTGTCATCACTAAGGAATACAGTATAACAGCTCTCATGAAACTTAGTACAAGATTCACTACCACTAGAGAGTAAGTCAGGTTTCATAATAACTAACATCTTAAAACTTCAATGTAGATAAAATCTTTTAAAATCAATGTGGAAAAGGGAGAAATTGCTCTTTGGAGGATTTTCACAATGTTTTATTCATTTATTTATTTCTTTATTGGGGTTTTACGCCGTTTTCAACATTATTTCAGTTATATCACGGCGACAGTTCACTTATTCATGATCCCTGGGTAAACAAACCAGTACTAGTCTAGAAAATGTGCCTTGCCCAAGGGCACTCCACCATGACCGTAGTGACGCGACTGGGGATCGAACCCGGGACACCCGGTTTCGAAATCCCCGACGCTAACTCTTAAAGGTTGCAGGAAAAATGTATAGATCTATGTACCAGCATGTATACATGTTTTTCAGCGAATTATTGAAAAGATAACAGCTGATTATATCCTTATTAATTCACGTTTTCAAACTGGATTTTATTAAGTGATTATTTCTGTCTTCATCCAGTCATACATTGCATCAGTACGAGCATAAAATAAATGTGGCAAAAGGAGAAGTGCTCATCCTGAGCAATTTCTGCTTTTGTCACAATGTTATTCTATTGAAACACATGGTAAGGGAAATTGGTCACCCTGCTATATATTAAAAAACGGGCATTAAACCCCAATCAATATATTTCTTAAACTGTTTCAGTCGTATTCTGGACACATTATCACGGTACAGCACAACAACACAACTAGAGTTACAACAGAGAGCGGTGGAATACTCTGCCATATTCAAAAAGCACGACCACATGAGGTATAGTCGAACGTTTATTGATTCAGTATCTAAACACTTTCCCACATGTAGCAGGTCTGCAGCAGGGGAACCTGAAAGCTTCTAGGAAAAAATGTAGAACCTCTCTTAAAATTGAGTTATGATTCTTAAATAATTTTCAAACATTTGAATTATTCCCATATACAACAAACTGCTGCCTGCAATTTTGAAAACATCTAGGCAAAAATAGAGAAAATCTCTATTAACCCTTTCCCCCATACGACAATTCTGCAGCAGACGACTTTGAACATATTTTGTCATAAAATGGAAAATCTCTATAATTGAATGGATAACCTATGACAAAAAGTGGAAAACATTGTGGCAAAAGAAGAAATTGCACGTTTTGTGAAATTTCTTCTTTTGTCACTATGTTTTCAAAAAGCCTTCTGCTGCAGAGGCGTCAGAAAGCGTCTATATGAGGGAAAGGGTTAAAAGATAGTATAATTATTGAATGGCGTTGAGAACAAATTGATGAAAGAGAATTTCCTTTTATCACAATGTTTTCTAAAGTTGTCTTCATATGGTAAACATTTACTTTCTTATGGCCTGCAATCTATTACAGATCTGCTTTGTTAGAACAAATGCCCCTTATTGACGTCAGCAGAATAAAATCAGATTTGACGAACGGAGACGAATCTGGAAATACGCTGTTAGACACCACAACAGTAGAAAAGAACGCTGAAAATGTGAAAATGCCCGTTCTTACCACTAACACACAGTCAGAGGTATTTCAAGCTGTATTATTGTAAAGTACTTGTGTAAAATTTATAAAATTTATAAAAGATAGGTCTTTGTCTAGGTTAAGATTGATGATATTGCTCTATATCATTGAACAGGTCTCATTTTCTCCGGATGTTGTTATTGTAAAATCATAAGCGGTCGAAGCCAGAAATTGAGCCATTTCTCCTTTTCTGAAAATGTTTTTATGCCCCCACGGAATCTCCGATTCGGGGGGCATATAATTTTTGGCCTGTCTGTTGGTCTGTCTGTCTGTTGGTCTGTCTGTCTGCACAAAAAAAACTTTAACCTTGGCCATTACTTTTGAACCATAACAGGTACGGCTACCATATTTCACATGTGTATTCCTTGTGACATGACCTTTCTGTCAGTACCAACATTTTTGACCTTGCGACCTTGACCTTTGACCTAGAGGTTGCCATTCTCGAAAAAAACTTTAACCTTGGCCATTTCTTTTGAACCATAACAGATACGGCTACCATATTTCACATGTGTATTCCTTGTGACATGACCTTTCTGTCAGTACCAACATTTTTGACCTTGCGACCTTGACCTTTGACCTAGATGTTGCCATACTAAAAAAAAACTTTAACCTTGGCCATTTCTTTTGAACCATAACAGGTACGGCTACCATATTTCACATGTGTATTCCTTGTGACATGACCTTTCTGTCAGTACCAACATTTTTGACCTTGCGACCTTGACCTTTGACCTAGATGTTGCCATTCTCGAAAAAAACTTTAACCTTGGCCATTACTTTTGAACCATAACAGATATGGCTACCATATTTCACATGTGTATTCCTTGTGACATGACCTTTCTGTCAGTACCTTGCGACCTTGACCTTGACCTAGATGTTGCCATTCTCGAAAAAAACTTTAACCTTGGCCATTACTTTTGAACCATAACAGGTATGGCTACCATATTTCACATGTCAGTACCAACATTTTTGACCTTGCGACCTTGACCTTTGACCTAGATGTTGCCATTCTCGAAAAAAACTTTAACCTTGGCCATTACTTTTGAACCATAACAGATACGGCTACCATATTTCACATGTGTATTCCTTGTGACATGACCTTTCTGTCAGTACCAACATTTTTGACCTTGCGACCTTTACCTTTGACCTAGATGTTGCCATTCTCAATTTTTTTTTTAACCTTCCCCACTTCTTTTGAACAATAACAGGTAATGCTACCATATTTCACATGTGTATACCTTGCGACCTTGACCTTTGACCTAGATGTTGCCATTGGGGGGCATCAGTGTTTCACAAACACATCTTGTTTTTATAACCTTTTCCTACATATAATAAATATGCAGCAGATGGCATTGAAAAATATCTATGCCAAAATGTGGAAACCCTCTATAAATGAATGTATAGTTTTTGCAAAGAGTTGCAAACTGTGACAAATAGAAGAAATTGTTCTATTTGACATTTCTCCTTTTGTCACAATGTTTTCAGAAGTAGTCTGCTGCAAATGTGTCAAAATTTGTCTGCATGTAAGAAAAGGAAAATAGTCAACACAATTACTTTCTTTTACTTTTCAGAGTCAAAATATTCTAGATTTACTCGATGTTGGTATGGGATCCTCCCCACTGGCCCCTATACAACCAGTTAAATCAGAACCTATAGATTTACTAGGACTTTTAGATGATGTTGGATCAATTCCAGCAATTCCAGGTATCAAGATAGTGTCTTATATAATATCCTATACAATAGACTAGATACTAGAGCTCTAAAAAAGGGTCGTATTTCATGCTCTGAAATCCATATTTAGTTTAGTTTAAACTAATTTATTTTACATTGACTGGGAAACATGTTAGTTTTTAAGCTTATATTCATCAGGCTCGATGTCTGCTTCCTGGAGACTTAACCAGTACTTTCACCGTTTTTGTGGAAAAATCCGAAATGTAGAACCCGCTCATCACGTGATTCGAATCATGGACCTTTGGTACTAGAGGCCGACACTCTACCACTGAAACACCGTCTTCCATCCTTATTTAACCCTTTCCCTCATGTAGACGCTTTCTGATGCCTCTGCAGCAGACAGCTTTTTGAAAACATAGTGACAAAAGAAGAAATTTCTCAAAACGCGCAATTTCTCCTTTTGACACAATGTTTTCCACTTTTAGTCATATGTTATCCATTCAATTATAGAGATTTTTTATTTTTTGACAAAATTATAAATATGTTCAAAGTCGTCTGCTGCAGAATTGTTGTATGAGGGAAAGGGTTAATCACCACACCCTATATTGTGGGTACAAGAACTCTCAATCATGGTTGAAGAGGGCATGGTTCATTCTTCTCTCTATTTTAATCTTATTACCTGATATGAAATATTTTGTGGTGTTTGCTTTGAAAGTATCTGATGAAAAAATAATGAAATATCTGGAACATTGACAATATGGTTTTGAATTGGAAGTTTAAAATTTAAGGAAACGAGGAAATTTCTCCTGTACCTTTGACAAAAGTCATCGCCTTTGTCTGTATAAAGAAAAGGTTGCATGATTGACAATTGTATGGCAACAAGCCTCATTTGTGTTTCATAACTCAGCTGAAAAGTGTCAGAGAGTGACAGATTGACTTATTCTACCGAAAGTTTCACAAAAAGCTATCACCTGGCATGAAATATTATAAAGTCATACTTGCATATTTTCTAGCTGTGGCATATTTTTGTGTTGCTTGCCTTGGCTGGTTGCTTGACAGTGATCACTGCTCAGTTATCTGTACTGTACGTCCACGTGGTCTATAGGTTAGAGTGTCCGCCTTGTGAGAAACAGACCAGGGTTTGATCCTTGGTCAGGTTATACCAAAGGTTTTAAAAATCACAGTTATTGCTTCCCTCCCTGGTGCGCTCAGGGTTGCGTGGAAAGCTTTACGACTGAAACATTGGTGTTGGGACGATAAATACTGGAAAAAATACCTAGAAACTGCTGTAATATAACTGAAGTACTGTTGAAAGTGGCATAGAACACCATCTGTCTGTGTCATCCTTTTATTTAGAGACTTGTTGGTCATAGAGACACATGTGTTCACCCAAACACTCTTTTTCATTGTATGTTCGCATAGCAAGAGAACTGTAAAAATGGCATTTCATCTAACCCCCTTTCCCACATACAACAAATCAGTAGCAGACGACTTTGAAAACATATTGACAAAAATGTTCAATAATCCCTTTTAAATGAAAGTTCATTTATTGAATAGAGTTGAAAACATTCTGGCAAAAGGAGAAATTGCTTGATTGTTTTCAAAAGTCATCCGCTGGTGAGGCGTCAGAAAGCATCAATATGGGCAAGGGTTAAACTTAAAGGGATTAACAATGTTTATTTTATATATAGGTACCACAATCACCCCATCAACAGATGATTTAATGGGTGGTCTCCTTGGCTCATCTATCCCAACAAATCTAATGAATGGAAGTTCTTCAGGTATGTCATTCTTACCTTAACCTTTTCCCATCTAAGTCAAATCTGAAAAAGACTATTTTAAGGATGTCGGCTTGAAAATATGTTGTGTTTCTATAAATGAAAGTGAAGAAATAGTTTTTAGTATAGGAAAAACTTGCCATTTTTTGTCTGTCATGTGTGCAACAACTTTTTCTTCAAAGTACTTCTCCTCTGTAACTGCGGGGCGAATTTGCATGGAACTTGACAGGTATCATCCTCTCAATGTCCTCTCCAAAATTCCTTCATTCTTTTTGGAACCATGCAGAAATCTGGTTTCCATGGCAATGGAGAAAGATTTTTGAAAACAATAATTCCCCTCCAAGACCTAATAGCCGATTTTTAGCTCTACTGGCCAAAGGCTCGAAGAGCTTATGCCGTGGTGTGGTGTCCGTCGTCCGTGCGTCCATAAACAATTGCTTGTGAACGCAATACAGTCTTCAGTTTTGATTGTATCTTGATCAAACTTATACAGTAGTTTGATATCCATGAGAGCTCGGTTCCTTTCGCAAACCAGCCAGATCCGCCCATGCAAGACTGGATTATGGCCCTTGAAATTGTCAAAATTGCTATAAAAGACCTTGTGAACATAATAGAGGCTCCATTTACTATCTGATCTTCACCAAACTTACACTTTAGTTAGGTATCCATGAGAGCTTGGTTCCTTTTGCGAACCAGCCAGATCCGGCCATGCAAGACTGGATTATGGCCCTTGAAATTGTCAAAATTGCTATAATACAGCTTGTGAACGCGATAAAGTCTTCAGTTTTTATTGTATCTCCATCAAACTTATACAGTAGTTAGATATCCATGAGAGCTCGGTTCCTTTAGCAAACCGCCTATGCAAGACTGGATTATGGCCCTTGAAATTGTCAAAATTGCTAAAATACAGCTTGTGAACACAATAGAGCCTCCATTTACTATCCGATCTTCACCAAACTTAGATAGTAGTTAAATATTGATGAGAGCTTGGTTCCTTTCGCAAACCAGCCAGATCCGCCCATGCAGACTGGATTATGGCCCTTGAAATTGTCAAAATTGCTATAAAACAGCTTATGAACACAATAGAGACTCCATTTACTATCCGATCTTCACCATACATACATGCTCTGGATTGAAAATGACCAAAGAACCATCCCAGTAGAGCATAGGCCCTCATGGGCCTCTTGTTAACTAATTTTATAGAAATTATCCTTGGGTGACCCTCTATCAGATCCCTTCAAGCCATGTTGATTGGTAGAAAAACCAGGCCGCCAGGCTGTTTTGCTTTATATGGCTCTAGTGAAAACTTTAAATTGTGAACCGGAGACGGCTTAAGAGGTCAACAGGTTGCTGGCAGTAATGTGGAAAATGGAATTACCCTCCATCTGAATCAACCATTGCCAGATCTGTTTTTCGAAATGAGTTTATAATAGGGGGAAGAATTTTGTGAACATTTATTGACCACAGACTAGGGAATACATCAATTGGTCTACGGCACTAAAATTAAATAGGTTGACACTGTACCCTCTTGAATGTAAGTAATATCAATGAATGTTACATAAGCCAACCTACAAGTGTACATTTTCTACAGTATTGTGTCAACATATTTTTTGATGAAGTGGACTGAATAATGTATTCACAGGGCGTGGTCAATCGATTTTCACAATTTACACAAATTGGATAAACTGAGTATTTATTTTATGTTATTTCAGTGCCAGGTCTCGTAACAGCTTTCAACAAGAATGGTCTGTTGATAGAATTCACATGCCAAAAAGATAACAGTTCTTCTGCATGTATAGTCAATGTTAAAGCTACTAACTCTACCCCAACACCTATGACAGAATTTGTTTTCCAGGCCGCAGTTCCTAAGGTAAATGTTTTAATTATAATTCTGGAAAATTGGGATCTTGAGTAAACTGCAAGAGCTCAAACCTAAGTCTCCTTATGCCCATGTACCTGTATATTTTATGAAAACACGAGGCATGAAGACCCGTTTCATTGCATGCCTCTTGATGATCTCCAAACATATTGCAAAATTAAAAATACAGTTCTGAAGTAGTTCTTGGTTGATATACCTCCTCTATAAATAATTAACGGAGGATAGACTTTTGACATGTTAAATACAATTTCTCCTTTCGCCAGAATGTTTTCAAGAGGTGACATGATATGTTTTATAATGTGAAGGAGTTAAAAAGCTCATTCATTACCGATTGTTAAAATACAGGTGATATGTGCTTGTGCATGTACAGCTATTGAGACAGGAAAACATTGCATCTACTTTTCGGAAAGTTCAACATATTCACCAATATTTTAGGATTATGATCATGTTTCAAATCTTATTGATATAAATGAGATGCATTTTCAGCTGAAGTGCTATAAACCCTCGCTTTCCAACAACTGCACTAATCTGGTACCCAGCGTACTATAGTAAATTATTACATCTGGCATGAACCAACAATGACGACTAGATTGATCACTTCCCATCATATTTCTCTATGGCATATATAGTGAATTAATAAACAAACAATTGATTTTCATAAACCTTACAGCAGACCAATACAACTTGATGTTTAGACTGAATGCATTAAAATCAGAGTACATATATTTGCATTGGTGTTTTCAAAGTCGTCTTCGGCATATTTGCTGTATGTGGTTAAGTATTTAATATTGCAGAACTTTATGCCTTCCTATTTTTTTCTGTTTCAGTCATTCCAGTTAGAACTTCAGTCTCCATCAGGGAGTGTATTACCTCCCTTGAATGGCGGTGCAGTGACACAAGTTGTCAAAATAAATAATCCACAAATGGTAAGTCTACTTTTTTACTGTTGCCTGCATTAACAGGGTTAAACATAGGAATAACTTCCCCAGTTCATGTCTGTCTGTCAGTGCCACTGTTATGTATTAGTTGGCCGAGTGGTAAGCATCAGGGATTTGGAACCAGGCATCCTAGGTTCAAACCCCAGGTGCGGCGGTCATAGTGGAGTGCCCCTTGGGCAAGGCACATTACCTAGCCTAGTACTGGTTTGTTTACCCAGAGATCATTAATAAGTGAACTGACGCTGTGATATAACTGAAATAATGCTACATAGCAATTTTTCCTTTTGTGTCCTAATTAAACTTTCATTCATAGAGATTTTCCTTATCTTTGCCTAGTTATTTTCAAAGCTAATCTGCTGTAGATTTGTTGTATGTGGGAAAGAGTTGTGCATTGAAATACGGAGCCACATCAATGAGATAAATTCTACATTACTCGCTTCTCTTAATGACATCCTGATTTTGATTCTCTTTAACAACCTTTTCCCCTCGTGCATCATATCTGCAGCAAACTACTTGTAAAATATCTTGGTTTAATTATGCAATATTTCTCCTTTTGCCATAATGTTTTCAAAAGCAGTTGTCAGAATGTGTCTGCAAGTGTCATTTCAAGAAATGATATATATAATTTATTATCCCCTCCGCTAACGAAGTTTGCGATGGGGATATAGTAACGGGACTGTCCGTTTGTCTGTGCATGCGTGCATCCGTAACAACCTTGTGACCACTCTACACTGGACATCCTTGGACCGAACTTAACCAAACTTGGTATACAGTTAGTATATGGCAAGGTCTAGAAGCCTATTTATTTTCAAGGTCATAGGTTAAAGGTCAAGGTCAAAATTGGACTTTGAATACCGAGGGGATGCATCTGCTTTGCGTTGCCCTTGTTTACCTTTTGATAGGATGATTCTATCCCAGGTGATATTAATGTACTGATAACAAATTCTAGCTGAGCGTTGTTTATGACACGATCATAATTGTGACCTATTGCAACAATGTTTCAACTGTTTCAAAATTGCCATTTCAATTTTCTTTGTAATACAGTTTTAGCCTAAAATAATTCTAAAAGCGTATGGCTCTAAAAATATCATATCAAAGAAACTGTTAATCATAAAACAGAGATTAATTTCTTGTTTTTCTTCTTCCAGCAACCTATACGAATGCGACTTAAATTAACTTATACTCAAAATGGGAATATTATCACAGACGTTGGTGAAGTGAGTTCATTTCCTAAAGAAATGTGGCAATAGTGAAGTTTAATAAACCTGGCTTTAGGATAACTAATTATTATGGTATGAGGAGAAACACAGGGAACAGAGAGACAAGCCTTCGACAAGCTTTAGGGACGCCACCAATATGATGAGGACTTATCGTTGATTTATTTAACTTACATGTATGATATATTCAACAAACACAGAGGACTAGATAAGGAGGAGTCAACAGGTCTGTCTTCCATGATATCTCTGTGAGCACTCATTTAAACCTATGTTGTGGGTGCTCAAAAGAATCGTCTCACTGAGACGATTCTTTTGAGTACCCACAACATAGGTTTTGGAGGTCAAACAAGGAGAGTATGAAACACACTCCTTATCTAGAGCTCTGTAACATATTCCTTGATCAATTCCATCTGGTTATGATAAGGGGAAGTAAACTTATCTTATACTTACCCCTGCAACCAAAGTTTTAAGGGGTGTACTGGAATCCCTCCCTGGGTTGGTTCAACCGTCAGTAGCTCAATTGGTCGCAAGGCAGGCTGTCAATCCAGGAGTTAAGAACCCCCATCTCAGTAAACTTTGTTTATGTCGTCTGATTGAAGTCAATGTTACATGCGTCATTTGTCTTCTACTAAAGGGCAAACAGTGCATGTGGAAAAGCAGCCAGTTGCCTGGAAAGACTGTTGTGTGTAGTACTGGTTTGAGAAAACAAGGAAACACATGGGTAGTTGAACTGGCAGCCATCATATGACTGAAAAATTGTTGGCGGGGAAAAACCCAATCAGTCAATCAACCTTCAGTATGACATATAAAATATTTGAAACTAAATATAAACATGATAATCATAAATTGTAGATGTTCAAGACATCATTTCCAGTTAAGGTGTTCTAGAGTGATCTCCCAAGGTACTTTGATGTTGTTTATACTATATATGAAGTTTGCAGGGGGTATTAAGAAAGATTTTTGTGACAGTTATAGTTCGCTCAATATCTCTCATCTTACCTCATGAGACCCTTTGTTATCTGTACACAGAAGACTTGTCTTGATAAGATGATTCTTCTGAATATTCAAAACATAGGATTAACAATTTCCCTCTTACAGAAACATTTTGAAGCATTTTCCAGCGGATGACTAGAAAACATTGTTACAAAGGTGAAATTGTTACTTAAAAGCAATTTTTTCTTTTTTGCCACAGTTTTCATTGTTTTCAAGAATTGTTCTTTCATTTAAAAGATAAACCTATATTTTTGCTAATTTAATATCTCCTTTGGCCACAATGTTTTCAAAAGTTTTCTGCTGCAGAGGTGTTAGAAAGTGTCTGTACGTGGGAAAAGGTTAAATTATATATCATTGCTTCAGTAATTTTTTCATTGCTCTATAAGCTTTACAAAGAGATTGGCCCTTTTTATGGTGAAGATGTCTTTGAATGTTTTTATTGCAAATACCTCTTGATAGTTTTTTGAGTAATAGAGAAATGCTTTTCTCACAGTGTTATTTTCTTTTATTCTGTAATCTTAATTTTGAAGATGTTTCAATTCATTTCATGAAATGTTTTTTTATTTTTGAAGAGTTAAATTTGAGTATCGATAAAGGTGGATTTGATTTGCCTGACCCTAAAATACCAGCATCCACAAAAGCATTGTACATGCATTATCTTGCTGTTAAGGGTTTAACCCTCTCCCACTCGCAATAAATCTGCAGCAGATGAGTTTGAAAACATCAAGATTCAATTATGAAAATGGCAAATGGAGGAATTGCTCATCAAAAGTCGTCTGCTGCAGCTTTGTTAGAATCTGGGAAAAGGTGAAATGGTAAACAATACTGCGAACAAAATAAAGCTTAACCTCTGAACAGACAATTGCTACTTTTGTAAATAAATGGATGTTTGAGATTCTCAACTTCTATAATTGGCTGTACAATTAAACATTGTAAAATTATCTACTGATTTTGAAAGAGAAAAAAGTAATTACATACTTTTCAATATCTACAAATGAAAATCTATTTAGTTAGTAGTTTTTAAAGGAACTTGAACATGAACAGAAGTTTTACAGAGAATATGTAAAGAAAAATGGTAAAAGAGATATTTTATCAAATAGTTAATGTTCAATGAGACTTCAAGCTGGTCTGTATGTCACCTGCCATGGCAGGGTATCACACTGGGATCACTTTTCCATCATCTAACCGCATGGGTAAGTAAATGACTGAAATAGTTCTGTAAATGGCTTTAATCTTCAACTATGGAATCAACATTTGTCTACTTTGCTTGGCATGGATGTCAAGATCATACTTTAATGTGATAGCAATGGTACGCCATATGAATGTTGTTAGTGTGTTGCTAAAATAGGTGTCTGTCTGTCTGTGCTAAATGAAGTAATCTCTAAGTCAATGGAATATAAACCCTTTCCCACATTCAGATGCATTTTGATGCCTCTGCATTTTGACAACGTTAGAAAACATTTGGGCAAAATGAGAAAGGGTGCGTAACAAGCAATTTCATCATTTGTCACAATATTATCAACACTTCAATAATCATACTTTCATTTGTAGACTAATACCAACTATTTACCTAGATGGTTTCAAAGTTATCTGTTGTATACTTTTTTGTATGTGGGAAAGTGTTACGGTATTAAGTTGGTTTTGTAAGCTGTGGTGTGAACCAATATAATTATGTTTACAAGTATCTTTTTCTCTGTAAACTCATTACCATATAAAGTATGCTATTTGTTTAACTTTTTCCAACTTTTAACAAGACTGCAGTACACAGCTAGATAGAGAATCTCTATATATAAATGAAATTATAATTTGTGAAAAGAGTTTAAAAACATTTTTAAAAAAGGAGAAATTGCTTGTCATGAGCAAATTCTCCTTTTGCCACACTGTTAACAAAAGTGGTATGTGGGAATTGCTTGAAGTCTTCATTGTTGAAATGGTTTGATGAAAAGAATGGAAAAGTTAGATTCTTTTAATACATTTTGCTCATCTTTATTGTTTCACCTTTGACCTGATACAGGCGAATTTCCACATATGCTCCAAGTTTTTAAACTAGGAAAAGAAGAAATGGCCTCTTTAATAACCCTTTCCCACATACAACAAATCTGCAGCAGACACAAACCTGAAAAATCTCCATAAAATATAGCTTCATTGTTAAATAAAGTTTAAAACATTGTTGCCAAAGGAAAAATTGCTCATTATGACCAATTTCACCTTTGGTCACTATGTTTTCAAAAGTTGTCTGCTGCTATTGCATCAAAGATGTTCTAAGCACATTTTGAAAGCAGGGGATACTTCAAGAAACATATCAGGCAAAGATTTCTTTGTATAAATCCATTTCAGACATATACAAAATATAGTGCATGTGCATATTTCATTTATCAATGTGTATATTTTTCTTTTTTATCATTGAATGTTTGCAACTAAATTAAGAAAAAATTAAAGTACATGACATTGTATTAAAAAAAAAAGGCTTCTAATCCAATGCAAAAGTTGTGTCAACCAATAGCAGTACTTATGCCATTATGGCAAAGAAAGGTAATCATTCTTTTAAAGAGATTATATACAGTCCAACCTGTGTTTAAAGACCATCCATGGGAAGAAAACTATCTGGTCCTTGTTCACAGGTGGTCTTTAATTGCAGGAACATTTGTGCAGAAAATGAGTAATTGGGAAATTAAAAGTGTGGTTCCTTAAGACGGAATTGCTATACAAAGGCAGTGACTGTAATATAGGACATGTCAAGAAAACCATCCTTTTGGACTTGATTAGCAGTGAAGATCAGATCAGAGCAGCCTGCATTTATGCATAATCTAATAACAACATTCCTGTTTGTTATAGTTGTACAAGCTTACAAGAACCGATGTTATAAACAAAAAACTAACTAGGAGTATCCAAACTTCAAGTTAACCATTTCCATTTTTATAGACGTTTTCTGACACCTCTGCAGCAGACAGCTTTTTGAAAACATAGTGAATGCTCAAAACAAGCACTTTCTTCTTTTGCCACAATGTTTAACACTTTAAGTCATAGATTATCCATTCAATTATAGATTTTCAATTTTTTACAAAATATGTTCAGTCATCTGCTGCAGAATTGATGTATGAGGGAAAGGGTTAATTGCAATTACCTCTTTCCCACATACAGCATACAACTTGGAAAAAACATATAGTCAGAAATATGAAACTCTATAAAGGAAAGAACAATTATTGAATAAAGGTGAAAACATTGTGGCAATGGGAGTATAATGAGCAATTTCCCCTTTGTCACAATGTTTCTGTAAGTTGTAAGCTGCAGAGGCGTCAGAAAGTGTCTATATGTGGGAAATGGTTAATTAATTGTTAAGGTCCGTTTTCTTTTGCCTGGCTTATGATAAATATTATGAGTACCAACAACATTCCGAGGTTTTCAATTCATGATATAGGTATTTATATTTTGTCTTATAGAACAGAAACAGTGCTATTGTAGTTGTTTATGACTATTTTACCCCTTTAAGGCGTGAATTTTTTATTCCATGCTTAAAACACTTTCCCACATACAACAAATCTGCAACAGGTGACTTAACACATCTAGGCACAAATATAAAAAAAATCTCTGCAAATGAATGTATTGATCACAGATGAAAACGTTGTAACAAAAGGTGACATTGCTCTTTATGAGCTATTTCTTCTTTTGCTACAATGTTTTTCAAATGTTATCTTCTTCAGATGTGTCTGCAAGTGGAAAAGTGTTTAATATTCAGTATCTAATTATCATTAGTGATTCCATTAATTGTTGACATTTATGTTCAGTAGTTTGCCTTTGAAAAAGTGTAACATATATAAAGTTAGAAGTACATGTATCTTTTTGATTCATGGATGAAACAAACCGAAAATTGTTTGTTGGAATGATTTCTTCTATTTTCAAGTTTTCAAATGTCATCTGCTGTGAGAATTGGTTAATATACACTCTGTAGGATGCATTTACAATAGTTACTGTTTTATATAACCCTTTCCCTCATATAGACGCTTTCTGACGCCTCTGCAGCAGACGGCTATTTAAAAACATAGTAACAAAAGAAGAAATTGCAAAAAACGTGCAATTTCTCCTTTTGCCACAATGTTTTCCACTTCTAGTCATAGGTTATCCATTCAATTATAGAGATTTTCTACTTTTTGACGAAATATGTTCAAAGTCGTCTGCTGCAGAATTGTCGTATGAAGGAAAGGGTTAAAGCTGTTAACCCTTTCCAACATTCAACACATCTGCAGCAGATGACTACGAAAACATCTAGGAAGAATTATGAAAAATCCCTATACATGAAAAGTATAATTATTGAATAAAGTTGAAAATATTGTGACAAATGTAGAATTTTCTCAATATGACCATCTTATACAATGTTTTCAAATGTCGTCTGCTGCAGATACACCTAAACCCATCTTTATCTGATTTATGTGGGAGAGGGTTAATAATGTATGTATGAATGAAAATAAATTGAATAACTATACAAATGATATCATTGCAAATTGTTGATTGTTTTAGTTTATGTATTCCAAACAAATGTGCAAATGTAATGTTTTCCTTCTTGTGAAATAACATATAATGGTGATGAAATTGACACAGCTGGAATATAAAATTATTTATGAAAATTGTAAAGAAGTTGTTTTGGTGTTTATTACCCATACCAAATATAAGAGATTTTCACTTACAGCAGGTACAGGCTGTGTCAAGAGACTTATTATGTCTCCCCCATTACATGGGGGTGACATATTGTTTTTGCCCGTTCCGTCCGTCCTTCCGTCCTTCCGTCTGTCACACTTGTTTCCGCTCAATAACTGAAGAACGTTTGGGCGTAGTAACTTCATACTTGGTATGCAGGTTGGTCATGACCAGTAGCTGACCCCTATTGATTTTGATAACAGAAGGTCAAAGGTCAAGGTCATGGTGACCTTGTGAGGTAAAAAATGGTTTCCGCTCAATAACTGAAGAACGCTTTGGCTGAGGAACTCCATACTTGGTATGCAGGTTGGCCATGCCTAGTAGAAGACCCCTATTGATTTTGAGGTCAGTACGTCTAAAGTCAAGGTCACAGTGACCATGAGCTTGAAAGGTCACAGTGACAATGAGCTGATAAATAGTTTTTGCTTGGGCCCAGGAACTTCATACTTGATGTGCAGGTTGGTCACCACCAGCAAATGACCCCTTTTCATTTTAAGGTCACTAGGTCAAGGTCACATCCGTCACACTTGTTTCCGCTCAATAACTGAAAAACGCTTGGGCATAGGATCTTCATACTTGGTATGCAGGTTGGTCATGACCAGTAGATGACTCCTATTGATTTTGATGTCAGAAGGTCAAAGGTCAAGGTCATGGTGACCTTGTGAGGTAAAAAATGGTTTCCGCTCAATAACTGAAGAACGCTTGGGCCGAGGAACTCCATACTTGGTATGCAGGTTGGCCATGCCCAGTAGAAGACCCTATCAATCTTGAGGTCAAAGTCGAGGTCACAGTGACCTTGAGCTGAAAGGTCACTGACAATGAGCTGAAACATTGTTTTTGCTTAATAACTGTAGAATGCTTTGGCCATGGAAGTTAATACTTGGTGTGCAGGTTGGTCACCACCAGTAGATGACCCCTATTGATTTTGAGGTCACTAGCTTAAAGGTCAAGGTCATGGTAACCTTCAGCTGAAAAATAGTTTCCTCTCAATAACTAAAGAATGCTTATGTTGAGGAACTTCATACCTGGTGTGCAGGTTGGTCCTAACCAGTAAATGACCTTTATTGAATTTGTTTGATTTTGAGGTCACAAGGTCAAATGTCGAAGGTCAAGGTAACCTTCAGCTGAAAAATGTGTTTTACTCAATAACTCAAGAACGCTTATACCCAGGAACTTCATACTTGGTGTGCAGCTTGGTCCTAACCTGTAGATGACCCCTATTGATTTTGATGTCAGTAGGTGAAAGGTAAAGGTCGCGGTGACCTTTTGCTGAAAAATGGTTTCCGCTCAATAACTGAAGATTGCTTGGGCCCAGGAACTTCATACTTGGTGTGCAGGTTGGTCACCAGCAGCAAATGACCCCTATTGATTTTGAGGTCACTAGGTCAAAGACCAAGGTCATGGTAACCCTCAGCTGAAAAATGGTTTCCGCTCAATAACTGAGGATTGTCACTGTTGCTTCATCTCCAGTCCAAAACTAAAAAAATCATCTCCATCATTTCTTTTCCTCCCCTACGACCACACAAATGGGGAGACAAGCGCTTTTTCAAAAAAGCAATCTCTAGTTCCCTTTGACTCCTGGAACTGATCTTGTGAAACCTGTACCACCAGTATCGACTCAGAACAGCTGCTAAACTGAAAGATTTCAAATGAAAATTAAAAAATGAATGATGCTTTTAGCTCACCTGAGCACAAAGTGCAGGGTGAGCTATTGTGATCAATCATCGTCTGTCCTTTATTTGCTTTAAATGATATGTCCCCTTATACCACTTTGCCAATTTTCATCAAACTTCATAGGAATGTTTATTGGGCCGACTTTATCTTTCAAACTTATTTAAAGAATTCCATTCCAAGCAGAACACTGGCTGCCATCGCAACTAAAAGGGGGAAATTAACAAAAACTTAAATAAATGATATTTGGTATGTTGTATCATCTAGTGGTCCTGTACTAAAATTGTTCAAATGATAGGCCTGGGGTAAACTTGTTTTACATAGACTTGTATAGGGAAAAAACTTTAAGAATCTTCTTGTCTTAAAGTAGAAGACCCTGGAGAAATGTTATTATACCCCCAATAAACAGAGAGTGGTTGGTTGGTCCGTTGCAATTCTCCTTGTCCGGAGCATAACATTAAAACTAATTGTTGGAATTTAATAAAACTTCATACGATGATACAACACATATAGTAACCATAACTCTACTTTACCTTATTACAGAGTTATTGCCCTTTGATACTTTTTCTTGTCCGGAGAATTACTTAATAACTAATAGATGGAATCTTATTAAACTTAATACACTGGTAGAGCACAATGAGAGGAAGTGAAGTGTACAAAAACCATAACATAATTATTGCCCTTTGTTACCTTTTCTTGTGCGTAGAGTCTTGTTCGGAGCATAACTTTAAAACTAATTGTTGGAATTTAATAAAACTTCATACGATGATACAACACATTGAGAGAAAGTGCGGTGTACATGAACCATAACTCTACTTTACCTAATTACAGAGTTTTTGACCTTTGTTACTTTTTCTTGTCTGGAGACAAATGAAATCTATAAAACTTCATACACTGGTAGAGCACAATGAAAGGAAGTGCGGTGTACAAAAATCATGACTAATTTACATAATAACAGAGTTATTGCCCCTTTGTTAGTTTTTCTTGTGCGTAGAGTCTTTGTCCGGAGCATAACTTTAAAACTAATTGTTGGAATTTAATAAAACTTCATAAGATGATACAACACATTGAGAGAAAGTACGGTATACAGGAACCATAACTCTACCTAAATACAGAGTTATTGCCGTTTGTTACTTTTTCTTGTCCGGAGAATTACTAAATAACTAATAAATGGAATCTAATAAAACTTCATACAATGAGAGGAAGTGCAGTGTACAAGGTCCATAACTCTAATTTACAGAGTTATTGCCCTTTGTTACTTTTTCTTGTTCATAGTCTTGTCCGGAGCATAACTTTAAAACTAATTGTTGGAATTTAATAAAACTTCATACTGATGATACCACACAAGAGAAATTACGGTATACAGGAACCATAACTCTCTAAATATAGAGTTATTGCCGTTTGTTACTTTACTTAATAACTAATAGATGGAATCTAATAAAACTTCATACAATGGTAGAACACAATGTATACAAGAACCATAACTCTATTTTAGCTTATTACAGATTTATTGCTCTATGCTCTATGTTACATTTTCTTGTTTGTAGAATAATTTTCATCGCCCTTTCTTTTTTCTTTTAAAACTACAAGTTGGAATTTAAGGTTGGGTTTCTTAATATTCCACTACCTTTCAAATCAGGACGACGTTCATGGGTATTAATCGCATTCAGTATTCTAGTTTTAGGTTAGCGTAATTGGATTATAATCATTGAAGCTCTGTTTTACATCCTGGCAACCTTCTGTATATTTTTTAATGGGATTATCAAATATTAATTCAGAAACACGTAGTACCTGGCTAGAGTTATATAAAAGGTAAAACATGATTACGGTCTGTATTTGAATTAAAAGATAATTATTTTCTACCAAATTGTATTTCTTATGATTTTATATCTTTTACACAGTTGATCGTGTGGATCGCTTTTGCGTGAGTAACACTTGCCAAATAAAACCCCAAATAAATTTATTTATTTTTATATCAGATCCCCTCAATAATCTTGCTAGAATGTGATATAGCAGTTGTTTTACGTATCTTATTGTCATTTCAAACTATTTTGGCAAAAAATTAATTATTCATGACGTATGATGGTCAAATTGGGTATTTTTTTAAGTAAGTACGTATTCGGATGGCAATTAATTCGGATACAAAATCTTCAATTTCCATACTTAATTCGTATTGCCTGTTTTTCACAAAGTCATACTCTTTATCAATGATTTAAAAAGAATAAGATTGTTATTTTTTTAAATAAATTGTTTAAACTTTTTTGCTTTATAGTGAGACATTATAAACTTTATGAAACTAATGTAACAGGAATGGGGTATTATTATAAAATACCAATTCTAAAGCCTTGCTTTAGAACTTGGAAGCCGGCTTTTATAGCGACGTTGGAAGAATGGTCGGCTTTTTCGCGAAATTAAGGAACATACATCAAAGTAAGTAAGTGCCTGAATCATGGGTGACCCGCGATGGCTTAACTTCGTGAAGGACAAGGTACACATTGCAATACAAATGGTGGCAACGGAGGGATTTTTGGTGACATCACCATCATCTCCGGTACCCAATGGTTCTGAGTGATGTTGCATAGGCTCCACTCTGGCATTCTACTTGTGTTCCAATGTGAGACTTTGCAGGTCGCGGTCAAGCGAAAAGAGGGAGAAATGTTACCGGAATGGGGTAAAGATATAATTACCACTTCTACAGCCCTGCTGTGAAAGCCGGTTTATATAGCGATGTTGGTCGAGTCGTTGGCTTTTTTACAAAGAAAAGCAACATACATCGCAGTTAGTGCCTGGATGGGTGACCTGCGATGGCTGAACTCTGTGAAGGACCCAGTTCTTACACTAAAATGAAAAAAATCCTTGTTTTTTTTTAGGGTTTAGAAATTACAAGAAAAAACTGATATGGGAAAAATTAGTAAAATTTTGATGTGTGGCCATGCAGGAGTAGGAAAAACAGCGATAATTGAACAACTGATGTACGGGAATCATAAAATAGGAACAGTTAGTATTTCTCTTTATACAACATTTCATAACATATAAATATTCTATTAATTATCATCCACAAAGACACATTCAAGCCAAATCGCCAGGATATAAGAATAAAGGGCTATATGAACATGTGGGAAAATGGTACAGACTGAACAGTGTACGTTCAGATTTGCCTGTACATCTGCTCTTTTTATCAGAATCTGCAGAAATTCACAGAACCTTATATCTAGCTTATATAAGTATTAGTAATATGTGGAACCATGTATGTCTGGATCTACACTGTGCACACAAGCAAACTTATACATTGATTAGCTCATGTATATATCTCAAAGTTGTCTAAGGGGATAAAAATATTGAAATTTTGACCACAGGCGTCTGAGTTTTCATTTGGGAATACCCCACGCAATACCTTAAGATACCACAAAAGAGTCTCTCTATAGAGTCCATGTGCTATAATAATAATGACCGTAATGTTTTCACATGAGAAAAGAGATAAGTACCTTTCTATATGGTTCATATTCTATTATAATAATGACTATTTTAATTTTAATACCATATAGAGAGACTTTGCGAGGTTATTATTTGTTTTTCAAAGTTTTCTCAAATGAAAACTCGGGACGCCTCATGGGAAAGGAAAATGCAACTTACTGTAGTGTTCCTTCCTTCAAAGTTGTCTAAGGGGATAAAAATATTGTAATTTTGACCACAGGCGTCTGAGTTTTCATTTGGGAATACCCCACGCAATACCTTGTTAAGATAAAACAAAATAGTCTCTCTATAGAGTCCATGTGCTATAATAATAAGGACTGTAATGTTTTCACATGAGAAAATAGATAAGTAGCCTTTCTATATATGGTTCATATTCTATTATAATAATGACTTTATTTTAATTTTAATACCATATAGAGAGACTTTGCGAGGTTATTATGTGTTTTTCAAAGTTTTCTCAAATGAAAACTCGGGACGCCTCATGGGAAAGGAAACTGCAACTTACTGTAGAGTTCCTTCCCCCTTGTATATTAAGAAAATATGAACCAATCCATGCTACAACCTGACCTATGCAAGTATTGTGGAATCCCTGAAGCCTCTTTTTTACAAATTATGTGCAAACACCTATAAGATATTTTTATAAAATGTGTTTGTTCTGATAAGACTTACATACATGTACATGGTGATAGGCCTAAGGGAGGTTCTGATAATTACCCCCTTAGGACTTTTTTACCAACCGGATAGCATTCGATGATTCCCCTTTTAAAGTGAATGATGATACTTATATAGTTGCAATAATTTGTTTAACCCTTTCCCTCATACGACAATTCTGCAGCAGACGACTTTGAACGTATTTTATCAAAACATAGAAAATCTCCATAATTGAATGGATAATCTATGACAAAAAGTGGAAAAGATTGTGGCAAAAGGAGAAATTGCACGTTTTGTGCAATTTCTTCTTTTGTCACTATGTTTCCAAAAAGCCGTCTGCTGCAGAGGCGTCCGAAAGCGTTTATATGATGGAAAGGGTTAATGTACTTTTTCAGCCTATGCATTCCACTATAGAGGATATTTATACAGCAATGATAGAAACAGATCGAGGGGTGAAGGAAAAAGTCAGGATTTTTGACACAGGAGGACTTGTAAGTATTAGGTCAGGTTCTTGGAAGTAACTGATAAGTGAATATTACAATGGACACTTAAACCCTTTCCTGCACCCAGGCAAATTTTGACACATCTGCATCTGGTGGTTTTTAAAACACTGGGACTGAAGAAGAAATAGCTCATGATGAGCAATTTCTCGTTTTGTCACAATGGTTTCAACTTTATTATATTAATCTTTCATTTATATATTTTTTATCATATATTAGTGTAGATGTTTTCATATTTGTCTGCTGCATATTTATTGTGGGAAAGGGTTTATCAGTTATGTTATATCGAGGGCTTGGCGTGAAACGGTTGTAACTAAAAACCTATTTTGAAAACCCTTGTTTAGGGGTAATTTTGACCCCTTTGTAAACAATGCAAATTTAGATGCCATTGCTCAGAACGAGCAATGGCACCTAAATTTCCATTGTTTACCAAGAAAAATGAGTTAACGATTGATTATAAAGACTTTATGGAGAGGTGATAAAACCTTGGTAAAAAAAATAGCAATTAGTTACAACCCTTTCACGCCAAGCCCTCAATATGTCATTTTTAGACTTTGACATTTTGTAAGCATTGGGAGAAGAGAAATAAAATCTTGATTACTATAAAAAATAAATTTTGTGATAAAAATAGATAAATATTTTTTGTCATGGAAAAAGCTCTCATTATGACCACCTTCAAAAGTGTGCTGCAAAGGTACCAGAATGCATTTCTACAAGAAATAATGTAAAAAGTATAAGACATTTTAAATCAATATGTTATAAATTTATGTTTTAATAAAAAGGAGATCCATATATATTGTCAAAACGTCAAATTTCAGTCCCCTTAAAATCACAATATTTCCTCCCCAGGAATTATATTTCAGTTTTGTTTAGATTTTTCTTTCTTATTTTTAACTTTGCTTGTCTTTTTTTTTAAGGATGGTACAAAAACTGATCTACCAAAACACTTCTTCACTTTTCCAGAGGTAAGGAATATTATTATTAGTTTATGTTTAGGGTAGGCCAAGTGGTTAACCCTTTCCCTAATACGACAATTCTGCAGCAGACGACTTTAAACATATTTTGTCAAAACATAGAAAATCTCGATAATTGAATGGATAACCTATGACAAAAAGTGGAAAACATTGTGGCAAAAGGAGAAATTGCACGTTCTGTGCATTTTCTTCTTTTGTCACTATGTTTTCAAAAAGCCGTCTGCTGCAGAGGCGTCAGAAAGCGTCTATATGAGGCAAAGGGTTAACATGCTGATCTGTCAATCCAGAGGTCTTTGGTGCAAATCCCATTCTGATTTCTGAAAATTTCTGAGGTTCTCTTTATTGTCTCCTACTCAACTAGAGATATTTTCCAGTTAAATACACAAATACACAGAACATGTTAACCCTTTCCCTCATACAACAATTCTGCAGCAGATGACTTTGAACATATTTTGTCAAAACATAGAAAATCTCGATAATTGAATGGATAACCTATGACAAAAAGTGGAAAACATTGTGGCAAAAGGAGAAATTGCACGTTCTGTGCAATTTCTTCTTTTGTCACTATGTTTTCAAAAAGCCGTCTGCTGCAGAGGCATCAGAAAGCGTCTATATGAGGGAAAGGGTTAACATGCTGATCTGAAAATTTCTGAGGTTCTCTTTATTGTCTCCTACTCAACTAGAGATATTTTTCAGTTAAATACACAAATACACTGAACATGTTAACCCTTTTCCTCATGCGACAATTCTGCAGCAGACGTCTTTGAACATGTTTTGTCAAAAAGTGGAAAATCTCTATAATTGAATGGATAACCTATGACTAAAAGTAGAAAAAATTGTGGCAAGAATTGCTCGTTTTGAACAATTTCTTCTTTTGTCACAATTTTTCAAAAAGCTATCTGCTGCAGAGGCGTCAGAAAGCGTCTATATGAGGGAAAGGGTTAAAGAACCATGGGATCGTTTTGTAAAAGAGCTAAGGTATTCCAACTGTATCTTGTATCTCATTCTGTCTCTTGAATTTATCTGCACCTGTTAGATGATTGTACATAGCCTCAATCAGATCAATTGGTCCATACAGAAAGAATGGGCAGGCAGATTTGTTTCTACACATATCATAAATAAGGTAAGGTTGGTTTTCCTGGAAAACAGCTCAACAGTTACTGTTATGTATTCATTTCAGGGTTTTATATTAGTGTATGATGTTACAAATTGGGAGTCGTTTCAAAAATTGGACAAGTTGAAGAGAGACATCGATAAGAACAGAGATAAGAAGGAGGTTTGTGTTTTAGCTCTATTAACCCTTTTCCCTCATACGACAATTCTGCAGCAGACGACTTAGAACATATTTTGATAAAAGATAGAAAATCTCTATAATTGACTGGATAACCTATGACTAAAAGTGGAAAACATAGGTTTGAGCAATTTC
Organism: Serripes groenlandicus; assembly: GCA_031761405.1. NCBI lineage: Eukaryota > Metazoa > Mollusca > Bivalvia > Cardiida > Cardiidae > Serripes > Serripes groenlandicus. The sequence goes on along the minus strand of JASEVX010000010.1, from coordinate 2,631,973 downwards.
TTCTTTTGTCACCATGTTTTCAAAAAGACGTCTGCAGCAGAGGCGTCAGAAAGCGTCTATATGAGGGAAAGGGTTAATGTAGAACCAAATGTTGAGAGCCGACTCCCAGTAGCTCAGTCAGTAGAATGCAGGCTGTCAATCCAGGGGCTGTGAGATTGAAGCCCAGCTCTGCCAACATTCTTTTGGACGTTTCCTACTAAAGTCAAAGCGACAAGCATAGTTCATCTGTCACCAATGGGCTAAGTCTATGTGGAAAAGTAGTTGTTTGGAAAGACTGATGGGGAGTACTGGTGAGAGTAAGCCAGAAAAAAACATGGATAGGTGAGCTTATTGCTGTGATATGACTGAACAAATTGTAGCAAATGGCTTAAAAACCCCAATCAATCAACCAAATTTTGATGACTTGATTGTTCAGTTTTAAACCTTTCCAACATCAACAAATCTACAGCACATGACTTTGAAACCTTACATAACAGTGTCATCACTCGATAATGTCAATGTAGAAGTACTTTACAAATCATAATTTACCAAAATTTGCAGACGAACATAACAACACATGTTTACATTGCTCGTTCATACAAATAATGTTTGACCCGTAATCAAATATCGTACTTACTAGAAAACAATTTGTGACGCACAGAAGATACTTTTATATCTTAATTACTGCTTTCTTTGTACAGTTAACATTGCTTTGTCTACATACAAATAAACCTTATATGAGCCATTTCAACAAAGTATCAAAAGACAAATGAACTTTATATATACATGATGAAACTTTTGATTTATAAAACATCGAATTCTAATTATAGACATCAATAACATTTCCATTTATAAGCACCTTTAGTGTTGTACACTGGCACCCCTCTATAACACTCTCCGTTTTAAAGCGGATCCCGTTATAACACTGGTCTTGCTTGGCTCCCAAAATTTATTGCATGAAATATTTGGGAATAGAATTATAAATTTTCAAAAACCTTTTGAAACACCAAAATAGTATACGATCGGATCCGAGTAATTGATCTCCACTGCAGTTAATCCACATGTTTGCATAACGCTTTGTTCAACATTACAACAACAATAGACAGGTAAAAAAAAATCGATATCGTTAACGACCGGCTTTCAATATTACAACAATAGACAGAAAAAAAATCGATATCGGGTGTAATTATTGTTTGGATGTCATCTATTTCCTCTACAAATACAACTTGGAAAACCCCAAAATACACGTGACTATTCCAGCCAATCGTATTTGCGATATGTAAAACTATCACTATTGAGCGGTTTCGGCTTCTGCTATCCAGTTACTAGAGTAGAAAATCTATAAATAGACATGCGCACGAGACATGTATCCATTGTAAACTTCCGCAAATATTGCAAAACTGAAAGTACTCCAGCCAATCGGTAAATCTCGAAAGATCACTGCAATTACCGCGAATTGTCAAAGAAATAACCCTGTTAAAGATCGACGATTAGAAATGCGTATTATTCGGTCCAAAAATAACTTTCAAGCTTGTTTTAGCCAGAGACATATCAACACTCTCTCTTTGCAATTGAATTAGTGTATGCGTTATAGGTGGGTGGGTGGAGTTATGATTTTTGGAACAGCGTTATAACTTTAACCCCGCTTATAGCACTGTGCGAGACCATGGCTCCCAAGTACAGTGTTATAGAGGGGTGCCAGTGTATAACGGTTAGAAACATCGTAGAACAGTTTGAAAATTACAAATGGTCCGAAACGAAAATAAAAATAACATATCAATTAGCTGTTCAGACCGGACTGGGACCGATTAAAATATGTTTAACTGATCAACTAGTAATTAGCAAACAATTTTAAAGAAGCCTTGAACCCATGCATTATCTATCAAACTGAAGGGAGTAATTACATAACACGATTGTCACACCCTCGTTGACCGATTATCGGACAGCTTATCATGTTTATGTTATTGTAAGTGACTCTCTCGAAGGTTATCCTATGCTTTAGAAACAAAGAGCATGTGTACTTGCTAGGATTTTATTGGTTTAAGTGACATATATAGCGTAGGTGTTAAAGAGAATTAAATATCGGAACAATTGTTTTACAAGTTTTAAGATTGAAATCGGTCTGGCGATTTAAAATCCGGTCCGAACCGGCACTTTTACCGGTTTTCCATAGCCCTGGTATTCAATGTTAGATATTTTATCAATTACCAGAAAGAACGAACGGCTGAAAGAACGAACGGCTGAGCTAAGTTTGAATTCTTGACTCCTGGATTGATATCCCTTGTTGTTACGGACTAAATTATCTTTAGCTTGTCAGGATCAGATCAATTTGGCTCAGTACTAACTCTTGTTTCTTTTTATAGATACACATTATAGCAATAGGCAATAACAAGAGTGAACATCAGGACACTAGACAGGTGGACTTTAATACAGCACAGACATGGGCCGCCAGAGAAAAAGGTAAACAAAATCAACCTACATGCAGACACCGTTTGACGTTCATGCAGTAGACGACTTTTGAAAACATATTTGCAAAAGGAGGAATTGCTTCAACGCTGTTCAATAATAATACTTTAATTTACACAGATTTTCCATACTTATACTTAGATGTTTCAGAAAAATTCCAGCAGGGGTTGCTGTGATACAACCAAGGTTAAGTTTTGAGGTTAATTTACCTAACCGAGGTCAAGTTCTGGCAAATTATGACCTTGACCTTGATCATTTTGAAGTTGAATGATGTTCCATGACCCAACAATACATCTGACAAAGTTTCAGAAAAATTCCAGAAGGGGTTGCCGAGCTATAACCAAGGTTAAGTTACCTAACCAAGGTCAAGTTCTACCAAATTATGACCTTAACCTTGAAAATTTTGATGTTGAATGATGTCCCATGACCAAACAATACATCTGACAAAGTTTCAGAAAAATTCCAGCAGGGGTTTCTGAGATAAAGTTATTTGTAAAAGTGGCCATCGCCGGAAAAATGACTGCTATGTCTCACTCCACTATCGTGGGAAAGACAAAATGCGTAAAATGTTTGTAAACCAAAATTATACAGCATCCTATAGCCCCATCGCCTAATTTTCAGAAAGATTCATAGGTTATTGAAAAAAAATGAAAATATACATGTATTAGGCTTTTTCGTAATATACTTTCTGTTTTACATGACTAAACTAAAAATATCGCAAACCTTTTTGACAAAATATGTTCAAATTCGGCTGCTGCAGAATTGTCATATGAGGGAAGGGGATTTAGCAACATGCAATATGTAGAAAGTTCAAGGTTAACCAAAAAGCTTATTTGTTATATATTTGACTTGTATTGTGCAGCCACCTTTTTTCCCCCTTGGTGGTTGCTCCAGACAATACTTTAATAATGGTGTAGTAATGACTGCCTTCCTTGGTGCTCAGGGTTGTGGCGTTAACTTTACGACTGACTGGCTGGGGTCAAGATAAATGGACCAGTAGTACTGGTCACTTTCCCAGGAAACGCCGTGAATGCCCGGGATATTACTGAAAAATTGTTGAAAGTGGCATTTAACACAATCTAGACAAGTGACTGTATATCAGGTATGTAGATTACTTACCGATAGCTCAGTCAATAAAGACAAATGCTATCAATCCAGGGGTCGTTGGTTCGAATACCATAGCTTAGACATTCATTCTTCCCAATGACTGACAAACTTCATTCATCTTCCACCAATGGGTAACATCGTCTATGTGGGAAGATAGCCAGTTAGTGATATAACTGAAATACGACTGATATTGGAGTTAACCCTTTCCCTCATACCAAGAATCTGCAGCAGACGACTTTGAAAACATTCCTGAAAACATTTGGGAACTCCCTTTAAATGAAAGTACAATAATTAAATAGAGTTTAAAACATGGTGACAAAAGAAGAAATTGCTTGTTTTGAGCAATTTCTTCTTTTGTTGCCATGTTTTCAAAAAGCCAGCTGCTGCAGAGGTGTCAGAAAGAGTCTATATAAGGGAAAGGGTTAACCTCCATTGAATCAATCAATTTATCAGATAAACAGTAGTAGAGATTCGGCCTGGATGATACACAAAGATCTTTGTAAGTTGATATTTTTGTCACCAACAATTTTCTCCTTTTCCCACAATGTTTTCAACTCATGAAAAGATTAAAGAAAGATATCCCCTGGAAATAGCATATCAGGATAACTTTGCCGTGTTTTTATTCAGTGCGCCTATGGGAAGCCAGTGTGACTAATAGACAATCCTTGGTAGAACCATTTGTATGGTTGACTTCTCGCATAACCCAACCTCAAAGTAAGTAGGCCTTCATTCCACAAGTCTTTGCAACTTGACCCCTTTTAGTGCTGTATTTTTTTATGGAATTTTCCAGCTTTGCTTTTGGAAGAATCCATAGCCAATTCGAGTAATATTGAGATAAAAATCTTGAATTGAGAAGCCAACTGTATAGAGCCTGGGTCCGATTCCACCAACCTTACTTAGCGCTGAGTAATACTTTAAAAAATGCTTAAAGACATATTTTATCATTTTTGTTTCCTTAATAAAAATGCCTAAATATTTAATTTCTTATCAAGTTTTGTTAATCAGCAAGGTAATTATTTATGTCAACTTAGTCATTTACTTAAGTCATTTACTCAAAAATATTCCACCATTCATGTTTTACAAAATATGAGGGAAACTAAAATAATGAAATATGCTTTAAATATAAGTATTTAAGTAATTACTTAACGGTAAGTAAGGTTGATGAAATTGGACCCAGGTCAGACAGAGGTGATGCAGTTGCTGGCTTGGCGCTATGCTGCTGGCACAGGCACAGGTTCCAGCGGTCAAAGGACTAATATTGGGTTGAATCTGGCAATAGTTCCTTTTACCCCTTTCCCACATATACCAGTATTTGCTTTCTGAGGCCTCTCCAGCAGACGATTTTTGAAATCATAGTGGCAAAAGGAGAAATTGCTCATCATGAGCTATTTCTCCTTTTGTCACAATGTTTTCAACTCTATTAAATAATTATACAATCAACTTTTGAAATGTTGAATAAAAAGGAGCACTTTTCTCATGTTTTCCATTCTGTGTTAAATTTATTGTTCATACATTAGTTTTGTGAGCACCATTGTCTGAAAGCCAGTCAGGTTGATATCATGGGATTGTCTGTCATGTTGATGTGCCAATCAAGCGATCATAATCTTTTACACCGACAATAGGAAGTCTATATAGCTGAACACAACGCCAAGAAAACATTGATTGATATGGAAATGATTTGCCATATCGGGTCGAAAGAATTGCCACATACTCTTTAGTAGTCATTAGCCATGTGAAAATTTGTATTTGCTTTGGTTTAATTCCTTGATTTGAGTGTTTCTTAAATCAGAATTGAAGGCACGTTGGAAATAAGCCATTTTGAATGATTGACCAACATGTTCTGAAACGAGCTCTGTGTTTGCCTGTGCTATAAATAGCAATATCAGAAAACCCAGATTATTTTAGAGGAGCAAAATCAATGAGTCGGTATCGGATCACACTTCGGTCAAATTGAATAAAGCAAAAAATACCAATCAACACTTTCTTGAAGTAAATACCCTGTAATAAAAATACATGTTTAAAATATTTTTTCTACATGTCAAATGGCTTATTTAGAAGAGGCATTTAATGTAATACTTCAAATTGACAAACTATTTTTATTTTCATTTCAGGCAAATCCACCTTCTTGCCTGGCAGGAAAACAAAGGGAGCAAGTAGCGCTACAAGCCTCGATTGATTGGTCCTGTAACTTAGTTGATGGTGAAGTCAGTCAAGGGGAACCAATCAAAACAGTAGAATCACTTAACCCTTTCCAACATGCAGAAGCATTTTTGATGCAATAGCAGCAGACGACTTTTGAAAACATCATGGCCAAAGGTGAAATTGCTCATGATGTTTTCAACTTTATTTAACTATATTTGTCACAATGATTTAAAAAAGAACTACAATGATTTTCACATAATCAGATTTATCAAAATCCGTCACATTCAAAAATATTTTTCTGTACTTTCTGATACCTTTTCCACATACAACAAATCAGCAGCAGACAACATTGAAAACATCTAGTGAAAAAACCTCTTTATTTGATGAAAGTATAATTAGTGAAAAAAATTGAAAATCTTTGTGGCAAAAGGAGAATTGCTCATAACAAACAAATTGAACATTTTACCACAATATTTCAATTAGGTGAAATCTATAAATAGCACATCAAGGTTACGGTTAATCAGATGTGTAAAAAATAACTTTATTTTACCCTTCCCCACATACAACAAATCTGCAATTGACAACTTTTGACAACTTTTAAAAACATCTCGGTAAAAATTTAGAAAATTACTATAATTGAAAAAATATATTTATTGAAAGTTGAAAACATTGTTACTAAAGGCCAGATTGCTCATAATTATCAATTTCACCATTAGGCACAATTATTTCAAAAGTCATCAGCTGCAGATGCGTCGCATGTGGGAATAGGTTAATGCTAACAGAGTTTTGAGATATTGACACTACATGTATTACATGTACTTGTGTCTGACATTTTGTAGCCTTTAAAATCATTCTAGTCAATTTTTGTGCCACCTGCTCTGCAAGGTGACACAATGGGATCACTTCTCAGTCAGGAGTCATCATCTTTCACATTATGACTTATTTGCAGGAGACACATGTGTTCTTTCAATCACTCTTGTTAAAAATATTAACCAATCCATAAGATCTCTAACTTTGGGGAGTTGCAAACAACCAAGATCTAGATCAATGTGTCTCTCTATGTACTCTAGTCAAGGTCATTCCTGATTGTAATCAAGTCATACAAGCTATCTTGAATCTAACAAGAGCACCACAGAACGCAAACACTCGTCTGTTTTTTTCTAAATAAAAAGAAAGGGGCATTACTGAATAATTGTTAAAGCCAGAGTTATGTGGCTTAGTAGTGACATGCATATTGTTCCAAGGAACATCAGTACCAAGTTTCATTTAAAAATGTTGAGCTGTTTATGAGTTATGAGGTAAGGTTAAAGTTTTGTGAAGCCACCGTCAAGGGTATCACAATAGCCCAAATTGTTTTCTTCGAAAATCAGACGAGCTCAAGAAAACTGTTTTTAATCTGACCTGGATTTTTTTTCTTAACCCTTTCCCTCATATAGATGCTTTCTGATGCCTCTGCAGCACACAGCTTTTTGAAAACATGTTGACAAAAGAAGAAATTGCTCAAAACAAGCAATTTCTCCTTTGTCACCATGTTTTCAACTCTTTTCTATTATTGTACCCATAATTTTTTTCGTGAACGTTTTCAAAGTCGTCTGCTGCAGATTTGTTGTATGAAAGGGTTAACCTGTTCCCACATATAACAAATTTGTAGCAGAAGACTGAAAACATCTGGGCAGAAATATGAAAACTTTCTATAAATGAAAATATAATCATTGAACAGTGTTGAAAGCATTGTGGCAAAAGGAGAAATTGCTCATAATGAGCAATTTCTCCTTTTGCCACAATGTTTTTAAAAGCTGTCTGCTGCAGATGTGACAGAAAGCGCCTGTATGCAGGAAAGGTTTAATTATAGTTTTAATGTTTTTTAATCTTATTTACTTTAATTTATTTTTCATTAGGTTTATGTTCAGTCTTTTCATAATCATTCAAAATACTCAAATGTTTTAGAGAATAGTTCATTTATTAACCCATTGCTTCATACAGACAACGTTTGACACCTGCCATTGAACATGACTTTTGAAAACATTGCAATAAAAGGTGAAATTGCTCAAAACAAGCAATTTTACCTTTTAATGCAATGTTTTCAACTGGAGATCAATATAAATTGTTCAGTTTTCTATATTGTTGAAATTGTTCGTCTGATGTTTGTAAAGCAGACGTCCTTTGAAAAGTCATGTGAAGTAATGGGTTAACTTAATAGTATATTTTATTCTCTGTACATAATGTAAATATACTTAATAATTTCTAGAAACATTGTGTTATTTTATTCACTCGAAGTCCTATATATTTTACCTATTTTTCTCCTCTAGCCACAATGTAAATATTATAATGATGTCCACATATTTACTTAGATGTTTTCAAAGTCCTATCAAAATGGCCAGTTCATCTACCCATGTGGTGGAAATTCCCCCATACAGTCTTTTTCTGACACCTCTGCAGCAAACAACTTTTTGAAAACATTGTGCCAAAATTAGAAATTGCACAAAACCAGCAAAACCAGCAAATTCTCCTTTTCCAAAAAATGTTTTCTACTCTTTTCAGTAATTACATCTACATTTATACAGCATTTTCATGCTTTTGCCTAGATTCTTTCAAAGTCGTCTGCTGCAGATTTGTTGTATGTCAGAAAGAGTTAAAGCAGTTTTATTGAATTTTGACCTTTTGATCAACCCTCTCCCACATATGAACTTATATTAACAAGAGGGCCATTATTGCCCTTGTTCACTCACCTAAATTATGCAATGTGATTTCTAATGCAAAACACATCAAGACAATTTTTCTGACAAAGTTTCAAAATGCAACCTCCAGAGTGTTAACAAGATTTTTCTTCATTTGGCCTTGTGATCTATATTTGTTTTTACCTGATATGACCCATATTCTAACATGGACTAGATATCATCAAAACAAAATTTCAAATTGCTCAAAGTAAAAATGCGGCCTCCGGAGTTTGAACCTGTATTCAAGTTTGCCATAGATATCATTAAGATAAACATTCTGACCAAATTTGAAGCTGCTGAAGCAAAAAAAGGGGCTTCTACAGTGGTAACAAGATTTCCCTTCAATTTGGCCTAGTGACCTAGTTTCTGAACCAATATGACCCATATTCGATCTTGACATGGATATCATTAAGACAAACATTCTGACTGGTTTTCAAACTGCTGAATAAAAAAATTGTGGCCTTCTAAGTGTTAACAAGATTTTCCTTCAATTTGACCTAGTGACCTACATTTCGACCCAACATGACCCATGTTCAAACTTGACGTACATATCATCAAGACAACCATTCCGATAAAGTTTCAACATGCTCAAGTTAAAAATGCAGTATCCAGACTGTTAACAAGATTTCCCTTCAATTTGACATAGTGATCTAGTTTCTGACCTAATATGACCCATATTCGAACTTGACCTAGATATCATTATGAAAAATATTCTGATCATTTTTCAAGCGGCTGAAGCAAAAAATGCGGCTTCTACAGTGTTAACAAGATTTTCCTTCAATCCGGCCTAGTGACCTAGTTTCTGAGCCATATAAAATTTTGACCTTGATATATTTTAAGACAAACATTCTGACAAAATTTCAAACTGCTGAAGCAAATATTGCTCAAATTGAAAATGTGGCCTCCAGAGTGTTTACAAGATTTCCCTTCAATTTGACCTAGTGACCTAGTTTCTGACCTCATATTGCACAGTTTCGAACTTGTCCAAGATTTGAAGGAGATGAATGTTCTGATAAACTTTGTTAACTAGGGCAAATGTTGACGATGCACAACAAAATGTGATCACAAAAGCTAACCTTGCACTTTGTGCAAAGGTGAGCTAAAAATCTGCAGCAGACCACTTTGAAAATATCTCTGCACAAACATAAAAAACTAGAACTGTGAGTGAACTCACAAAAGGATACCCCCGTCCCGCGCTGACAAGACGTATGGACAGACGGACGGACAAATATATTTCCGACTGGGATAATCTTACTTCATGCACATCCTCAGGTTGTGTACTGCAACTGTGTAAAGTTTCAACAGAATAGGTCCAGTCTTTAAGGAAAAGTTGCGCTTACAAGACATATGGGTGATTCCTATATACCCCCCAAAACTTGTTTTTCCTTTTGCGTGAGTGTTTTCAAAAGTAATCTGCTACAGATGCATCAAAAGGTTGGATACAATATTTGAGCGGGATTTCAACACTTTTTCCAACAGTATTTGACAGTTCATCTACCCATGTTCCCTCAGTGGTACTTAAACCTACCATCTTTCCAGGTAACTGGCTGCCTTCCTTCAAAGCCTTTGAACAACTTGTGGAAAACCATCAAATCACAGGGAAAAAATACTTTTTGATAAAACCTTTCCCATGTATGACGAATATGCAGCAGAAGACTGAACATATCTAGGTAAAAATGAAAACAAGAGGGCCATGAGGCCCTGGATCGCTCATCTGAGAATGGGCTATTTAAGACTTTTTCAGCGCCAATGGCAAAATCATCGAGACAAACTTTCTGACAAAATTTCAAGCTGCTCAAGTCAAAAATGCGATCTCTATAGTGTTAACAAGACAAGTGACCTAGTTATTGACCTGACCAGACCCATATTCGAACTTAGCCTTGATATCATAAAGACAAATATTCTGACAAAGTTTCAACAGGCTCAAGCCAAAATTGCGGCTTCCCAAGTGTTAACAAGATTGTTCTTCAATTTGGCAGAGTGACCTACTTTTTAACAGACACAACCAATATTCAAACTTGGCCTACATACTTTACCCAAAATGACCCATATTCGAACTTGACCTAGATACAATTCAGAAAGACATTCTGACCAATTTTAAGCTGCTGAAGCAAAAAAATGCGACTTCTACAGTGTTAACAAGACTTCCCTTCAATTTGGCATAGTGACCCATATTCGAACTTGACCTACATATCATCAAGACAACCATTCTGATAAAGTTTCAACATGTTCAAATTAAAAATGCACCATCCAGAGTGTTAACAAGATTCCCCTTCAATTTGGCCTAGTGACCTAGTTTCTGACCCAATATGGCCCAGTTTCGAATTTGACCTAGATATCATTCAGAAAAACATTCTTTAAATATTTCAAGGTGCTGAAGCGAAAAATGCAGCCTCCAGAGTGTTGACAAGATTTTCCTTCAATTTGGCCTAGTGACCCAGCATAACCCATATTTGAACTTGGCCTATATATCATTAAGATAAACATTCTGACCAAATTTTAAGCTGCTGGTTTCTGACCCAATATTGCCCAGTTTCGAATTTGACCTAGATATCAGTCAGACAAACATTCTGAAAATATTTCAAGGTGCTTAAGCGAAAAATGCAGCCTCCAGAGTGTTGACAAGATTTTCCTTCAATTTGGCCTAGTGACCCGGCATAACCCATATTTGAACTTGGCCTATATATCATTAAGATAAACATTCTGACCAAATTTTAAGCTGCTGAAGCAAAAAATGCGGCTTCTACAGTGTTAACAAGATTTACCTTTAATTTTGCCTAGTGATCTAGTTTCTGATCCAATATGACCCATATTCAAACTTGACCTAGATATTATTAATACAAATATTCTGAAGCAAAAATTGCGACTGCTAGAGTGTTAACAAGATTTTCCTTCAATTTGGCCTAGTGACCTAGTTTTTGACCCGGCATAACCCATATTCGAAGTGTGCCTAGATATTACTAGGACAAACATTCTGCAAAGTTTCAACATGCTCAAGCCAAAAATGTGGCTTCCAAAGTGTTCTTCAATTTGACCGAGTGACCTACTTTTTAACAGACATGACACAGTTTCGAACTTGGCCTAGATTTGATGCAGATGTATGTTCTGATAAACTTTCATGATCATTGGATGCAAAATATTGCCTCTATAGTGTTAACAAGCAAATGTTGACGATGCACGCCGGACGCCTTGAGCACTTTGTGCTCTGGTGAGCTAAAAACACCTTCTATAAATGAAAGTAATATTATTGAAAAGAGTTGAAAACATTGTGGTAAAAAAGAAATGCCCATTGGCCAAATATTAAGTTTCCATGTTGCAACCAGTGGACAAAAGCCTTTTATTATAAAGGTCTTGGGTTCAAATCCTACAGTGATCAGATTTTCCAGAGAAGCCTAATGTTTCCTTGAAAACTAGCAAAATGTTTGAATTTTTAAATTCTTTTCAAGGCCTTGACAATTCCTGGAAATTTTAAATCTGTAAGATTTCTGTGAAAAACTCTTGTATTCTATGATTCTTTTGCTAAATGTATATTCACTACACAAGATTAAGACTGCACATAGAAGGCTAATCTATGCTGGTCCCAAATAGGTTTCATTAGACAGCAAGATGTGCCAACAAATGTATTGGAATATTTTGTACATGATACCAGAATAAACAAACTTGAACTTGAAAAAGTAATCAATATAGATTAAAAGACTTTCATCCCAAATGAAGGAAATCAAATTAGTTAAAGCTACTAAAGCTCGGCAAAACTAAACAACAAAAGAAATGAGGAAGTTAAAAACTATTTTTTAATATTCAGTTTGAGGTAAAATACACAAATAACATTGATATACAGTAAGAGCTGTTCTCTAGGAAATCCAAACAGTGTAGATCCAGGTCACCCTGCATATCTGCACACTTTCCCTCATACAACAAATCTGCAGCAGTCAACTTTGAAAACATATTTGAACAAGAGGCCCATGAGGGCCTATGCTCTACTGGCATTGATCTGGCTTGTTTCAAAAGGAACCAATATGTCATCAATATTCAAATACCATCTAAGTTTGGTGAAGATCAGATAGTAAATGGAAGCTCTATTGTGTTCACAAGCTGTATTATAGCAATTTTGACAATTTCAAGGGCCATAATCCAGCCATGCATGGGTAGATCTGGCCGTTTTCTAGAAATGAACCAAACTCTCATGGATATCTAACTACTGTATAAGTTTGATTGAGATACAATCAAAAATAAGGACTGTATCATGTTAACAAGCCCTATTATAGCAATTTTGACAATTTCAAGGGCCATAATTCAGTCATGCATGGGTAGATGAAGATTGTATCATGTTTACAAGAAATTGTTTACGGACTGACGGACGGACGCATGCACAACAGACAAATGGCCACGACATAAGCCCTTCTGGCCTTTGGCCAGTAGAGCTAAAAATAGAAAACAAATCTTCTTAAAATGCAATTAAACTTACTGAAAAGGAGTTGAAAACAGTGCGGCCAAAGGAGAAATTGCTCATCATGAGCAATTTCCTCTTTTGCCACAATGTTTTCAAAAGTCGGCTGATGCAGAGGCATCAGAAAGCATCTACATGTGGGAAAGGGATAACCTGGTTCTGCTTGATTCACCACTTAGAGACAGTAGGTCACAATACACCAAATAAATTCCTTCTTTGTTTCAATTTAAATCAACCAGTCTTAACACTCAATTGTCGCACTTTCTAAGGTAGAATACCCTGTATCATTGAAAAGAGGTATCTCTAAGCTTTAAAATAATCCAAAGAAAATGGGGGCGTCATATACTATGCAAGAAAGAGCTAGCCCCATGAAATGGGGCTGTGATGAAACTGGTATTTCACCTAATCTACTTCAACTTTTAAGAAAGGTCAAAATACTAAAAATGATCAAATCAATCATTTCCAGTGCATCCTATACACATTTACAATGAATTTAAACTCAATGTCATATATTCAATGCATTCTGGTGATGGTATACACTCATTTCTATTGCAAACAAATTTTTTTTTTAACTCTTTCCCACATACTACAATTCTGCAGCAGACGACTTTGAACATATTTTGTCAAAATATAGAAATTCTCAATAACTGAATGGATAACCTATGACTAAAAGTGGAAAACATTGTGGCAAAAGGAGAAATTGCTTGTTTTGAGCAATTTTTCCTTTTGTCACTATGTTTTCAAAAAGCCGTCTGCTGCAGAGTAGATCAGCATGGACGCATGAATACCCAGATATATCTTACTCATCATAAACATGCTAAGGTCAAGTGGGTATTTTTCTGGAGCACTACTCATATCCAGGTCTAATGAATTCACTTTTCTTTCTCCCAGAACTTAACCCTTTCCCTCATATAGACGCTTTCTGACGCCTCTGCAGCAGACGGCCTTTTGAAAACTTAGTGACAAAAGAAGAAAACGCTCAAAACGAGCCATTTCTCCTTTTGACACAATGTTTCCCACTTTTAGTCATAGGTTATCCATTCAATTATCGAGATTTTCCATTTTTTGACAAAGTATGTTCAAAGTCGTCTGCTGCAGAATTGTTGTATGAGGGAAAGGGTTAAGACTGTCTACGTTTTTTCAATCTAGACAAACCCTTCAGACGGTAAAGAATTCCAGAAAAGAGTTAAATTTTAGACTTATCACCTGTATTAACCCTTTCCCACATACTACAAATCTGCAGCAGACGTCTTTGAACACATTTTGTCAAAATATAGAAAATCTCTATAATTGAATGGATAACCTATGACGAAAAGTGGAAAACATTGTGTCAAAAGGAGAAATTGCTCGTTTTTATCAATTTCTTCTTTTGGCGGCGCTATGTTTTCCAAAAGCCGTCTGCTGCAGAGGCATCAGAAAGCGTCTATATGAGGGAAAGGGTTAACCCATTCCCACATACTACAAATCTGCAGTTGACGACTTTGAAAATATAGTTGCAAAAACCTAAAAATCTACATAAAAGATAGCTTAATTGTTAACCTTTTCCCACATACAACAAATCTGCAGCAGACGACTTTGAAAACATAGTTGCAAAAACCTGAAAAATAAAGTTGAAAACATTGTGGCCAAAGGTGAAATTGTTTAACCTTTGGCCACAATGTTTTTAAAAGTCATCTGCTGCTATTGCGTCAAAATATGTCTGCAGGTGGGAAAGGGTTAAGTTCCCACAGCATTGGATTAAATTCAGATACTTAAGATATTACCCGATAAAGGAGTTTTAGACTTTTTAACATTTTCCCTCATATAGACGCGTCTGCAGCAGATGACTTTTTTCATGAGCAATTTCTACCTTTGCCACAATGTTTTTAACTCGTCAATACTTTTACATTTTTCAAGTTTCACCATATTTTCAAGATGTTTTCGAAGTAGTCTGCTATAAATTTGTTGTATGTAGGAAATGTTCAGATATGAGGCAAATTCTAGGTTCTGTATTTGATATAAAAACTCATGTTGTAGGTACTCAAAATAATCATCTCACAGAGTGAGAAAGATCTTTTTGTGCAATGGCAAATTAACTTGTCCTTACATAGGCCTTTGTGGACAAGTATGTTGAATGAATGAATGAATGTTTATTGTTTTATGGCGCATCGACAGCTAAGGTCATTAAGCACGCAATTAAATTTAATTATTCATGATCCCTGGGTAAACAAACCAGTACTAGGCTAGACCCGGTTTCGAAATCCCCGACGCTAACCACTCGACCACAGCGGATTCCTGACAAGTATGTTGAAAAACATTGAACCTTTTTTTTTGCAATAAGGTGTAATTGATCATGATAATCTATTTCTCCTTTTCCAAATTTGTTTTTGAAAGTTAACTGCTGTAGACTCTTAACCCTTATATAAAAAGACAGGGTAACTATGTGGGTAATTTTAACCCTTTCCCACATACAGCAAATCTGCAGCAGACGACTTTGAAAAAATGAAAAACCTCCATAAAGGAGAGTTAAACTATTAAAAAGAGTTGAAAACCTTGTGGCAAAAGGAGAAATTGCTTGTTTTGAGCAATTTCTTCTTTTGCGACAGTGTTTTCAAAAGTCGTCTGCTGCAGATGCGTCTGCAGGTTGGAAATGGTTAATTAAGAGGGGTCGACATCTATTTATATCAGTGATCAGTGATCCATCGCACATGGATAAAAAACATTAACATACTGACAAAACTTGATTGGTTAATAACAATAACAATATTGCACAATAAACGAGCGGCATCCACCAAAACCCAACCATAACGTTTGTGAGACTAGTATAGACCCAGCGCATCTGCACAGTCTGATCTGACTGCACGGTTTGCCAATTAGTCATAGAAGGTTTCAAGAAACTTCTGTAGAAGCAGTACACTGGTACACTGGCACTCCTCTATAACACTGTACTTGGGAGCCGTGGTCTTGCTCGATAACGATATCAATTTTTTTATCTGTCTATTGTTTTAATATTAAAAGCGTTATGCAAACAGCCGCTCCATAACGATATTGATTTGTTACCTGTCTATTGTTGAACAAAGCGTTATGCAAACATGTGGATACTCAGATCGTATTTGGTGTTTCAAACGTTTCAAATGTTAGGTTTTTGAAAATTTAAAATTCTATTCCCACATATTTCATGCAATAAAATTCGGGAGCCAAGCAAGACCAGTGTTATACTGAGAACAGCTTTAAAACGGAGAGCTTTATAAAGGAGTGCCAGTGTATTTGTTTAGATCATTAATATGGATGCACAGGCAGGTCTTTTTCCACATGTGTAATAATTACGCTTTCATTGGTTTTAATGGAGCACCGCTCGATTCATAAAAGCATCTTCTAATGATTAAAAAGTCAACAATTTAGATCTGATTTTGAATCTGTGATAGTTCAGATCTATTTACTGTTAATCCTTTACCACAAACAAAAAATCAGCAGCAGACGACTTTGAAAACATCTAGTCAAAAATATGAAAAATATCTAAAGATGAAAGAACAATTATTGAATAAAGAGGAAAACATTGTTACAAAATGAAAAATTGCTCATAATGATGCTCAAAAATTGTGGCCTCTAGTGAGAAATTTCTTCTTTTACCACAATGTTTTCAAAAGGAGTCTATTGCAGAGGCTTTGATAAGCGTCTGTATGTGGGATAGTGTTAAAGAGACTGTCACTCTATAAAGGGGCCATGATTTGCAAACGACAAACACTATTTAAACTAGAGCTTTAGGTCAAAATAAAACATAACAAATTAACATATAATTAGTTTTTAGTAGAATTTGTAAGGGTATTTTTATTTTGGAGAGCTTAATCCTTTCCCTCATACGACACTACTGCAGCCGACAACTCTATAACTGAATGGATAACCTATGACCAAAAGTGAAAACATTGTGGCAAAAGGAGAAATTGCTCATTCTGAGCAATTTCTTCCTTTGTCACTATGTTTTCAAAAAGCCTACAGATTATCAAATATTAAAAGTTCTCAATATACAGATATATTTCTGTATTGAAACTATATGTTTTTTAATGAATCACTTTTCCAAGTACTTTTTAATATTTTATTTAAGTTGATAGTTCAAGTTATTCCCACCTGCAGCCATATTTAAACACACCTGCTCTAGATGATTTTGAAAAACATTTTGACCAAAGAAGAAAAATTGCTCAAAATTAGCAATTTCTCCTATTGCAGCCATGTTTTCAACTGTTTGCAGTAATTATTACACTTTCATTCATAGAGATTTTCCATATTTTACTATGGATTTGTCGAAATCCGTCTGCTGCAGATTTGTTGTATGTGGGAAAA
This sequence comes from Serripes groenlandicus, assembly GCA_031761405.1. Classification (NCBI taxonomy): domain Eukaryota; kingdom Metazoa; phylum Mollusca; class Bivalvia; order Cardiida; family Cardiidae; genus Serripes; species Serripes groenlandicus. The sequence goes on along the minus strand of JASEVX010000010.1, from coordinate 2,614,798 downwards.
GGTTAATATACTCATTACTCCAATATTTAGACATTTGTGACTGGTATATCTTAACTTTAAGTATTGGTTAGGTTTTAGAGGAACACTATCCCAGATGTGTCAAGGTGTGTCTGCAAGTTGGAAAGGGTAACTTTAGTGAAGCAATAGAATAGAATAGAATATACAAATCATAATTTCCTCTCTAAATGTGTTTAACTCTTTCCCTCATATAGACGCTTTCTGATGCCTCTGCAGGAGACGGCTTTTTGAAAACATAGTGACAAAAGAAGAAATTGCACAAAACGTGCAATTTCTACTTTTGCCACAATGTTTTCAACTTTTTGACATAGGTTATCCATTCAATTGTGGAGATTTTCTATGTTTTGACAAAATGTGTTCAAAGTCGTCTGCTGCAGAATTGTCGAATGAGGGAAAGGATTAAGACTCCTTCAGTCCTGTAGATTGTGGGCTGTGTAACTAACATATGCTTCTCCAGAAGGAAGGGTGGAAGTACACTAACCCTTTCCCACATACAACACATCTGCATAAGACAAATTGAAAACATCTAGGCAAAATTATGGAAACTTTCTATACGGAATTGTTCATTTTTTAAAAATAATTGAAAACATTGAGGAAAAAGGAGAAATTACTCATTATGAGTAATTTCTCTTTCTGCTACAATATTTTCAAAAGTAATCTGCTGAAGAGGCGTCAAAATGCATATACATGAAGGATAGGGTTTAAGGAACGGTATAGATATGTTGGCTTGATGCAGATCTTGTAAAAACTTGAAACCCTTTCAATCATACAACAAATCTGGAGCAGGCGACGTAGAAAATATGGAAATCTCTATAAATAAAAGTCCCTGGATCGCTCACCTGAGAATGTTAACAAACTTGGTAGAGGGTTACTCAAGGAACATTTTTGCCAATTTATTTTCAAATTAGGTCATTTCCTTCGGACAAGAAGATTTTTGACTATTTATACCATATAAGGAAAACGAACTCCGGCTTCTGGCGGCTATGTTTTTCAATGGATCTGAATAATATTTGAACAAACATGATAGAAGGTCATCCAAGAAACAGGTGTGCTAAATTATTTCCAAATCAGGCCAGTACTTTTGATCTAGAAGATTTTTAAAGATTTTACTATATACCATTTCAAGAAAACAAGCTCCAACCTGTGGCGGTCATGTGTTTATAATGGATCATAGTTATTTGCACAAACTTTGATACAGACTTACCCAATGAAAGTTTTGGGCACCCCAATTTTTGTTGACGCAGCAGCCCAACTTGTGAATATAATTTAATTATATGATTTTTTTTATAAAAAAATTACCACCAAAGGAACATTCCTGTGAAGTTTGGCTGCAATGGACCAAGTGGTTTAAGAGAAGTTATTTAACCCTTTCCCTCATACGACATTTCTGCAGCAGACGACTTTGAACATATTTTGTCAAAAAATAAAAAATCTCTTTAATTGAATGGATAACCTATGACTAAAAGTGGAAAATATTGTGGCAAAAGGAGAAATTGCTCGTTCTGAGCAATTTCTTCTTTTGTCACTATGTTTTCAAAAAGCTGTCTGCTGCAGAGGCGTCAGAAAGCGTCTATATGAGGGAAAGGGTTAAAATGTGTGAAAATGAGATAACTGGATTAGCCTTCCAGATTAAATATCGCCCTACAGATGATCAAATACTATGTTTTCAAAAATCCGTCTGCTGCAGAGGGGTCAGAAAGCGTCTATATGAGGGAAAGGACCATCACAATTATTCACCTTGAGCACTTCCTGCACAGGTGAGCTAAAAAGTTACTTGTTGGATTTTATGAACAATGTAGATTCAGATCTGCCTGTGCTTCATGTGAAGATTCTGATAAGACTAGCAGATGGACAGGGTGATCTGAACCTATACTGATCAGAAATGACAACTTGTACAGGTACAATTATCCTTAAGAGTCAAAACAGATTGTGGCAAAAGTTGACTACATGCTGGATGGAAAGGGGATTAACCATTTCCGGAATCAGGCGCATTTGACGCCTTTGCAGCATACATCTTGTTTAAACATAGGGCCAAAATGTTTTCAACTCTATTCAATTATTATTATTTCATTTTTAAGAGATTTTACAAATTTTTGTCAGCATGTTTCAAAGTTGTCTGCTGCCGATTTGTTGTATGGTAAAAGGGGGATTAAAACACAACCATAAAGATTGTTGTATGATTGAAGGGGGATTAAAACACAACCATAAAAATTGTTGTATGGTTGAAGGGGGATTAAAAAACAACCATAAAGAGTGTTGTATGGTTGAAGGGGGATTAAAAAACAACCATTAAGAGTGTTGTATGGTTGAAGGGGGATAAAAAAACAACCATAAAGAGTGTTGTATGGTTGAAGGGGGATTAAAACACAACCATAAAGATTACACTCCATTAAGGTCTATATCCATAGGCATGAGAAAATCATGCATGGCATATTTCCATGTCCATAGTCTTGCTATCCGATCAAACTCTGTCCTGTTCCGCAGATAAAGTCTTCCTATTGTAGGTTCCATGCACACAACACAAAAAGGATCTGTTAATAACGACTGAATGCTTATTAAAACTTTGGAAATAGTCAGCGCTAAACTCCAATTATAGTGGATTGAATCAAGTCCTACATCACCATGACGACTTATGTTGGGGTGAAAGATTTTGGTAATAAACTGTACTTTTGGAGGTCTCATTGGATAACTGAAATTTAATAAAAGAAATTGGCATTTTATTATGTCGGCAAAGAACTCTTTCACACACAAATCAAATCTGCAGCAGATGCCTTTGAAAACATTTAGACAAAACTGTGGAATATCTCCATAAATGAAAATATACTTTATATTAAAAAGAGTTGAAAACATGGTTGCAAAAGGAAAAATTGCTCATGATGAGCAATTTCTCCTTATGCAACATTTTCAAAAAGCCATCTGCTGCTTTCTGCATGTGGGAAAGGGTACAATGCAAAACGTGGTCATGTTACATGTAAGTTTTAGCATCATGTAAGCCAGGTTATTGAACTTATATTGGATGTGATATTTGACAACTCTACAGCAGATTGTAGCAAAAAGAGAAATTGTTCAAAACGTTTCACCCCTTTTCCACAATATTTTCAAATACATTTAATTATTAAACTGTCATTTTCAAAGATACTAAATATTTTAGCCTAGATGGTTTCAAAGTCGTCTGCTGCAGATTTGTAATATGTGGGAAAAGGACAAGGATTGTGAGTGAGTGATCACATTTAGACAACGTCTCACATACTAAAATAGACATATAAAATATGCACAGTAACTTATATCGGTTATAATTGTATTTCAAATATGAGCTGTTTCATCAGAAAACCAACATTATGAACTCTGCGTAATGTATCAGCTCAGATCAGCCTGTGCAGTCCACACATGCTAGTCCACGCCAACACATTCCGTCTCAGGGGGATAGATGTATAGAGTAATGATTCCTGAAACAGAAAATCCACAGAAGGGGAAAAGTGTCTGTCCTGGTTAGCCTTTGTGGCATGCTTAGGCTGATCCAGGTTGATACTTTACGCAGAGTCCACATGTAATGTAGGTTTTCTCGCGGGAGGGCTCATATATGTCTTTCCATGTAATCGAAAAAGTGAACATGTGTGCAATATAAGTTCATGTAACTTTGGGTGTTCTTATCCCTTTCCCTAATATACATGCTTTCTGATGCCTTTGCAGCAGACAGCTTTTTGAAAACATGGCAACAAAAGAAGAAATTGCTCAAAACGAGTTTTCAACTCTATTCAATTAATGAACTTTCATCCAAATGTAGTTTCCAAATGTTTACGGGTATGGTTTCAAAGTTGTTGCATGTGGGAAAGGGTTAAAAAGAAATCTTAGTGAAACTTGCTGTGTAGCATTTCCCTAATGAGGTTAATGCTTCCATATAGTTTTAACCCATTCCCACATACAACAAATCTGCAGCAGATGTCTTTGAAAGCATACTGAACAAAATTGGAAACTCCCTTTAACCCTTTCCCTCATACGACAATTCTGCAGCAGATGTCTTTGAAAGCATACCCGAAAAAAGTTGGAAACTCCCTTTAACCCTTTCCCTCATACAACAATTCTGCAGCAGATGTCTTTGAAAGCATACCCGAACAAAAATTGGAAACTCCCTTTAACCCTTTCCCTCATACGACAATTCTGCAGCAGATGTCTTTGAAAGCATACCCGAACAAAGTTGGAAACTCCCTTTAACCCTTTCCCTCATACAACAATTCTGCAGCAGATGTCTTTAAAAGCATACCCAAACAAAATTGGAAACTCCCTTTAACCCTTTCCCACATACAACAAATCTGCAGCAGATGTGCTTTGAAAGCATACCCGAATAAAATTGGAAACTCCCTTTAACCCTTTCCCTCATACGACAATTCTGCAGCAGACGACTTTGATCATATTTAGTCAAAAAATAGAAAATCTCTATAATTTAATGGATAACCTACGACTAAAAGTGGAAAACATTGTCGCAAAAGGAGAAATTCACAATGTTTTCAAAAAGCCGTCTGCTGCAGAAGCGTCAGAAAGCATCTATATGAGGGAAAGGGTAAAAAAATGAAAGTACAATAATTGAATAGAGTTGAAAAAATGGTGACAAAAGGAGAAATTGCTCGTTTGGAGCAATTTCTTCTTTTGTCGACATGTTTTCAAAAAGCTGTCTACTAAAGAGGTATCAGAAAGCGTCTATATGAGAAAAAACAGTTAATTAAATCCAGACAAATATTCCATATGCCTTAGTCCAAGTAAAAATTTAATTTCACGAATTCAAAGAATTCTGGGGTGTTTTCAGATGTACCAAGTTTTTGGTGTTAGGCATTAAAGCTTTTTCTTATGAACATAAAAAATAAAAGATTTGTAAGGCCAACAGATCATTCAGATACCTCAGGTGATGGGTTAATGCGTTCCCATATGCAACAAATCTGCAGCAGACGACTTTAAAACCATCCATGCAAAATATGGAAAATTTCATTAGTTGAAGCATAATCATGGATAGAGTTGAAAACGTTATGGTAAAGAAATTATAACTCCTTTAGGAACAATATTTTCAGATTTGTCTGCTGTAGATGCATCTAAAAACAAGAGCACCGCATACGGCACAGACGCTCGACTGATAGAAAACAGAAAAAAAGCTGAGCTGAACAAAAAACCTTAACCGTATGACCACGCCGCCGCCGCCGCCACCGCCGACCATGCCAGGGTCATGACAATAGCTCTCAATTTTTTCAAAAGTCGAGCTAATGATGCGTAAAATGCGTCTACAAGTTGGAAAGGGTTAATAGAGGTCAGTTTTGTTTACCTGTCCGGTATCTGTAGATATAAGAGAAACAATCCTCCCTCATAAGGACTGCCCTGGGGTCCTGTGATTGAGGCCTGCCAGTGACAGCAGTGTCGATCCAGTGGTTCAGCCCGGATTCCCTCTGGAGGGTCAGACTTTAATGTCTTTAACTCGCTCCTTAACCTTCTGTGTCGCCAAGAATTCTCTTCTATAGGTGGCGTGCTCTAAAATGATAATAGACAATATGAGCGTGTGTGAGTGAAATGCTAATGCTCCCAGGCAGTAACAATGGTGCTTTTCACACTTGGCCACACACAGACGCATTTTCACTCATCTGCAGCAGACAACTATTGAATAAATTATTGCAAAAGAGGAGTAATTACTTCTTTTGTCACAATGTTTTAAGCTCTATTCAATTATTAATCTTTCATTTATGGAGATTTTTGCTTAGATATTTTCAAAGTCTGATGCAGATTTCAGATTTGTTGAATGTCGGAAAGGGAGTTAGAAATAAAGCAATGGTTGGTAATAATAATTTATATGGTCACGAAATCAATCATTTTGGCATCCCGAGAGAGGCAACACATATCAAATATAAAAGCCCCGTCTCCAACATGGCATAAAACTGATAGTGGTAAGTTTATGGAATTTGGTTCTTGATGAAGCTTACCAATACACATCTGCTTGTATCATGTTCTAGAATATCAACAACTCATGCAAAATGTCTCATACAGTTATGACCTTTGCAGTCACTAGATATCATTTGAATATGAACAAAATAAATTCAAACTTGTGTAAGGGGTCACCTCTGTTAAGCAGCTACTTAAAGATTAATCAAAGCAACATTTTCATGTTTATTTAACTTCTATTAAGCAGCCACATTTTGAATCTCCCTTGGGTGGCTGTTTGACTGTATATACTAAAGAAATTTGGAAAATGAGTTATTTCACTTTCCCTCATATAAACGCTTTCTGACGGCTTTTTAAAAACATAGTGACAAAAGAAGAAATTGCTCAAAACGGTTATCCAATCAATGAAAGAGATTTTCTATTTTTTGACAAAATATGTTCAAAGTCGTCTGCTGCAGAATTGTCGTATGAGGGAAAGGGTTAAATGTAATTTGAATTATATACATTTCATATACACTATATGTTTGTTCTTCCTATTGCTCATAAGAAACCTTGCCATGTGACATTTCCTAAAGGGTGGTTTGGGTGGTTAACCACTTCCCAGCAGACAACTTTGAAATCATCTCGACAAAAAAAGGGAAGATATCTATAATCGATAGTATAATTATTGAAAATAGTTGAAAACATTGTGGCAATAAGGAGAAATTGCCTTAGATATAGCTTCAGACAGACAAGACAAAAGGATAGAAAGAGCAGACAACGCAAAACCAAATGTCCCATCCGCCATTGGCCGGGGATAACAAGCATTCCAAGTATTAAACTAGCTTCACACTCTTTAGGAGAAAACTGAACCGAAATGCGAAACATTTTCAAATTTGAAACAAATGACAACACTGTGGTAAAATGAGAAATTGCTTATGATAAGCAAATTTTTCTATTTGTCATAATATGTTCAAAAGCCATCTGCATGTTAGTTAAATCCTATTATTTTTGCTTATATTAATCACTCTCTACGTCTGCTCTCAGGAGACTTTTAAAATCAGTTCTTGCGTTGTTTGGGTGGAAAGGCATGTTGGAAATGCTGTTAAAACGCAACCATTGACCCTTTCCCTCATATAGACGCTTTCTGACGCCTCTGCAGCAGACGGCTTTTTGAAAACATAGTGACAAAAGAAGAAATTGCACAGAACGTGCAATTTCTCCTTTTGCCACAATGTTTTCCACTTTTTGTCATAGGTTATCCATTCAATTATTGAGATATTCCATTTTTTGTCAAAATATGTTCAAAGTCGTCTGCTGCAGAATTGTCGTATGAGGGAAAGGGTTAAGATATCATCCTTAGCTTTACATAGTTAAGGAGAATAGTGAACTTAAATGCGAACCTTATTAAATGGACCAAGTTGAAAGAAGGACATAATTCATGCTGATTATCCCTTTCCTACATACAACAAATCTGCACCAGACGACTTTGAAAACATATTGGCAAAATTGTGAATTATCTCCATAAATGAGAGTTTAATCATTAAATAGAGTTGAAAACATTGTTGCAAAATGGGGAAATTGCTCATGATGAGCAATTTCCCTTTTTGCAACAATGTATTCAACTCTATTTAACCCTTTCCCTCATATAGACGCTTTCTGACGCCTCTGCAGCAGACGGCTTTTTAAAAACATAGTGACAAAAGAAGAAATTGCACAGAACGTGCAATTTTTCCTTTTGCCACAATGTTTTTCACTTTTAGTCATAGGTTATCCATTCAATTATGGAGATTTTCTATGTTTTGACAAAATATGTTCAAAGTCGTCTGCTGCAGATTTGTCGTATGAGGGAAAGGGTTAATAAGTATATTTTCATTTATGGAGATTTTCCACAGTTTTGCCTAGATTTTCAAAGACATCTGCTGTAAATTTGTTGTGTGTGGGAAAGGGTTCTTTACCAACATAATAAAATATTTAAATTTCAGTTATCCAATGAGACCTCCAAAAGCAGTGTTTTCAAAAGTCGTCTGCTGCAAATGCGTCAGATTAAGTCTTCAAGAGGGAAAGGGTAAAATATACATTAGCCAATTTTAAAAGGAAATAATTCATTAGGAGACTATATATACCTGAAGCATCATACTCTCTAAACAGTATCTGCAAGGAGAACTCTCTAACCTGAAAACATGTGAATACATTAGGGCCATGTTAAACAAAATCAAACTTGAAATGTTTTCAGATTAATGGCAACGAGTAAATTTGTTGACTTAGGATCTCCTGCCAAACGGGCAAATAGTAAAAGAGTGCTTGGAACACTAGGAAATATGCCCACAGACACTCTAATCCGACCACTGTGGATCAAACCTGGGTCATATTGTTCCATATCCAGGACACTAACCATTCAGCCTTAACGCTTTCCCACTTGCAGACGCATTTCGACGCATTTGCAGCAGACGATGCCACAATGTTTTTCGACTCTATTCAAAAACTTTAACATAATTTGTAGAGATTTCTCATACTTTTGTCTATCTGTTTTCAAAGTTGTCTCTGCGGCAGATTTCCTGTATGTGGGAACAGATAGCAGATTCCTGGTAATCATGTTATGTCACCTATTAATATGACAGTTAATTTCCTACTATGTCAATGTTCAGATTGAACCCTTTCCCACATACAACAAATCTACTGCAGACGAAACATGCGGACAAATTTTCTCGTTTTGAGCAATTTCTTCTTTTGTCAACATGTTTTCAAAAGTCGTCTGCTGCAGAGAGTTCAGAAAGTGTCTAAATGTTGTAAAGGGTTAAGCTATTTCAGAGGTTAATTTCTAACTATTTCAATGTTCAGATTTAACCCTCTCCCACATACAACAAACTTGCAGGATTCAAATATCTAGGCATACATTTGGAAAAATTCTATAAATGAAAATGTTTTTGTGAATATAGTTGAAAACATTATGGCAAGTGAAGAAATTGATCATTATAAGAAAGTTCTCCTCTTGCCACAATGTTTTCAAAGTTGCCTGCTGAAGCTTGTGCATTTGGAGAAGGGTTAACCCTTTCCCACTTACAACAATTTTGCAGCAGATGACTTTGAACCTATTTTGTCAAAAAATAGAAAATCTCTATAACTGAATGGATAACCTATGACTAAAGTGGAAAACATTGTGGCAAAAGGAGAAATTGTTTGTTTTGAGCAATTTCTTCTTTTGTCACTATGTTTTCAAAAAGCTGTCTGCTGCAGAAGCGTCAGAAAGAGTCTATATGAGGGAAAGGATTAATGCTATTTTCAGAGTTGTTTACTTTCATACTTTCAATCATGACGGGATAAAAATAGTATATCTGCAATATTGCTAGAATAATTGTAACATAGAGATGAAAACATAGTGGGAAATGATGCAATTGCTCATTTAAAGCAATTCATTTTGCTATGAAAGTTTCTGTTTTAGGGAAAGAACTCAGCCTTTGAAACTAATAATTGGTACTCCAATCATATAACAAGAGTACCATGATGGTCCTTAATCACTCATCTGATTTAACCCTTTCCCTCATACAACAATTCTGCAGAAGACACCTTTGAACATATTTTGTCAAAAAAAAGAAAATCTCTATAATTGAATGGATAACCTATGACTTAAAGTGGAAAACATTGTGGCAAAAGGAGAAATTGCTTGTTTTGAGCAATTTCTTCTTTTGTCATTATGTTTTCAAAAAGCCGTCTGCTGCAGAGGCGTCTATATGAGGGAAAGATTTAACAGCACTTGACTAGTTTTTAATAGTTCCTTATTCTGTACATATATCGAAAACAAGCCCTGCCCATGGGTGGCCATGTTTATCAACAGATCCGGATAATGAGAACAATCTTGGTAGAGGGTCACCCAAGGAACAATAACATTTCGTGTTTGAAATTATTTTTAAATCATGCCTACACTTTTGAATCAGAAGATTTTTGAAGTTTCATTAAACATTTTTGAAAAAAAATACACATCAGGAAAATTCCTGTGAAATCACTTTGATTTATTGGTTTAGGAGGAGAAATCGTTTGTAGATAAATGTGAATGGACAGACAGATGACAGATGCCGGATGGTGAGTGATCACAATAGATAACCCTACACTTGGTACTCAGATGAGCTTAACCCTTTCCCACATACTACAAATTTGCAGCAGACGACTTTTGTGATAAAAACCTGAAAAATGACCATAAAAGACATCTCAATTATTAAATAAAGTTGATGAGCAATTTCAGCTTTGGCCACAATGTTTTCAAAAGTTGTGTTTAATGTGGTTGCTTCGTTTCTCCATGACGCATGGAATTGTTACAGGTACTTTATGTCACTTTGTCAAATCTGTACATTATGGCAATGACAAACATCAATGCGACATGCATCATTCATCTTCCACCAATGGGCGAAGTCTATGTGGAAAAGGAGCAAGTTGCTTGGGAAGATTGTTGTGTGGAGTACTGGTGTGAGAAAACCAGGAAACACATGAGTAGGTGAACTGTCCGCCGTGATATGAGAAAATGTCAAAAACGGCGTTAAACCCCAATCTATGAATCAATCTGATATAAGTGTGGTAATTTAAAAAGATATTTTATTTTTGTGTATAACCTTTACTTTTTCTTCTTATTGTTTATTTGTTTATCAATGTGTTCATGTTTGTATGATCTTCATATATTGGAGGAAATAAAGATTATATAGTCAAGTCTAACATCATGTGTATGACCGCCCCAACACACAAAAACTTGGTGTCAATTTCATCTGATAGTTCAACCTGAATTTCATATTAATCATGTTACTTACAATTTTGTATAAATAATTTTCCAATCTTTAACTTTACAATGCGGATTAAAGAGAGGCCATCTTAGCTTGATAAAATCTTTCCACTGAGTGTCAGTTGTCTCCCCTTGGAGAAGCTGCTGCCACCTGGGACAAACCATGCCAGCCGTCCACAGGGAAATGTCATCCAGGTATTTAAACACAACCAGTAACACTGCAAAAACAAGGTTAATATTTGTTACTGCAGTCGACTTTAACCCTTTCCGTCATACAACAAATCTGCAGCAGACGACTTTGAACATATTTTGTCAAAAAATAGAAAATCTCTGTAATTGAATCGATAACCTATGACTAAAAGTGGAAAACATTGTGGCAAAAGGAGAAATTGCTTGTTTTGAGCAATTTCTTCTTTTGTCACTATGTTTTCAAAAGGCCGTCTGTTGCAGAGGGGTCAGAAAGCGTCTATATGAGGGAAAGGGTTAAAAACATCTAGGCGAGAATATGGAAAAGCTCCATAAATGAAAGTATGATGAATAAATACAATTGAAAACATTGTGGCAAAAAGAGAAATTGCTCATAATTATCTTTTTGAGACAATATTTTCAAAAGTTGTCAGCTATATATCTTTGTTGTATTAAGTGGGAAACGATCAAGTCATTAATTTTACAATCTAATTTTCAAGTCTTGATTAGTGTACTATCATACGACGACTTTGAACATATTTTGTCAAAAAATAGAAAATCTCTAATGAATGGATTACCTATGACTTAAAGAAGAAAACATTGTGGCAAAAGGAGAAATTGCTTGTTTTGAGCAATTTCTTCTTTTGTCACTAAGTTTTCAAAAAGCTGTCTGATGCAGAGGCGTAAGAAAGCGTCTATATGAGGGAAAGGATTAATAACTGAAAGAAGTTGAAACTGGCTACATTGACACATTAACTTTAAACCCTTTCCAAGATACAACAAATCTGCAGCAGACGACGTCGAAAACATCTCGGCATAAATACAGTAAATCTCTATGAATGAAAGTATAATTATTGAATAGAGTTGAAAACATTGTGGCAAAGAGGGAAATTGCTCATTATGAGCAATCACTCCTTTTGTCACAATGGTTTTATAAGTTGTCTGCAGCAGGTGCGTCAAAATGTGTTATATCAGTTTAAAAGTCTTTGCAGCAGAAAATGCATAAAATTTTTAGGCTTAACCCGTTCCCACATACAGCATATCTGCAGCAGACGACTTTGGAAACATAGCGACAAAACCTGAAAAATCTCCATAAAAGATAGCTTAAATGTTAAATAAAGTTGAAAACATTGTGGCCAAAGGAGAAATTGCTCATCATAAGCAATTTCACCTTTTGCCACAATGTTTTCAAAAGTGGTCTGCTGCTATGAACAAAGTACGTGATTTTTTGGAGTTGCAGTGATTGAGTTTGCAGTAGTTAAGTTTGAGTTTGCAGTAGTAAAGTTTGTATTTGCAGTGATTGAGTTTGCAGTTGCATTGGTACCTTGCAAAGATTGAAGTGGTTTAAACATCAAGCTTTGCAGATATTAACAATTGTGTCTCTATCTGGATATGGTCTAGTAAGGAATATGTGAGTTGGCAAGGCTAACAAGATTGACCTTTCGGTTGGTGGAGTTTTTACAGACTGACTGAAGCCTTAAAGCTAAACCAGCACATATGTATTTCTGCCCCATACCTCCTTTCAATTAACAGAAATATTTAATTGCATAGCATTGCAGTATTGGTAAACAATAAATAATTTATATTGGTAACATGTTGTTTGTCAAGTAATTGAATTATAAAATAAATTCATTTTTATCAAAAAAAAGAGTATTTGAACCCCAGGAAAACCACCCTAAGCGCACATGATCATGCCATTTGATACAATTGTATACCAATTATCAGAAGTGACCAGAAATTTTCTTTGACTTATACACAAACAGTTGTGAATCCGGTTATTCCAGGGGTTTCAATTTGTTTTAGAGTAGCAGGATAATAATTGAAAGTAGGCAGGTGTCAGGGGGTCCTCACCCAATAGGGCTAAAGGAAATTCTGTTTAAAGTAGCCGGGTAAAGGGACCTTATTACATGTAGTCAGGTAACTTACTCAGCTACCCTGAAATTTTGAAACCCCTGTATTCTGAGGTAATCAAGGCCCAAAATGTCTGTTTTCCTAGAATTAAAGAAGTTAAAAAATGCGACGGTATCAGCACTGAGCCATGAATTAGCTTCATCAGTATTTACACGGCTCTTTACCTTCAGGTGGAAGGGAATCTACGAGGCCCTCTGGAATATTGTCTCGTTCTCTCGGTACTGTCAACAGAGTTAATCTCTCTGTGAGCTTGTGTGAATGTTGTGCACCACGTATCTGTCTCAGACTCAGACTGACTGGTCTCTCGCAGAAATCCTGGGCCACATCGGGCTCCTCATTGCCACTGTCTCCAGAATCCGCTTTCTGTGAAATATTTACAGATAATTTAACATTTCCCATATGTAGAAGTATTTCAATGTATTTGCAGCAAAAGAACTTGTGAGAACTTTGTTGCAAGAGGAGATATTGATCATAACAAGAAACTTCTCTTTTGCCACAATGCTTTCAACTGTATTTCATAACTTAATTTTTATTAGAGAGTATGTCCATATGTTCGCCAGGACATTTTTAAAGGCGTCTGCTGAAGATAAGTTGTATGGGGGAATGGTTAATTAAAATTCAAGACCTTTTATCTCCCTGTAACATGTTCTACTCTGACTGAAAATGATACTTTGAAGTTTATTTTGATGAGATTCTATACTTTTCTGTAAGCGTCAAAATGTGAATCTTCCTTATACAATTGTGCAGCAATATCCCATTTCCCACATACACAAAAATTTGTACGTTATTTTTAAGTAATCTGATTTGGAAATATCTGGGGGGGGGAGCTTTTTTTCTATAATGTTTTCAGCAATTGCCGTCCGCAAAGGCCTCAAATGTTGTTTGGATTGAAGAAAGAGTTCATGATTATACCTCTGTATACACATCTTCTTCTCCTTCTTCTTTATTTATATCACAGGAAAATAGGAACAAATGACAGGTGCTGCAAACTGGTTGTCCGAAATTGTTACCATAGAAACCACTGCACATCATACATGAAGAATACTGAAATAGATAACAAAAAATATTTTATTTTAATCACACAATTTACTTCATAATACATTTTCAGAGTCCTCTGGATTGAAAAAATCTGAGAAAAGAATGTAACATCAGCAATATAAGAAGTTTGATTTTTATATTGAGTTAAACAAAAAGTGAGAAAAGGAGAAGTTTTCACGATGAGTCTTCTGCTGCTTAACCCTTTCCCACATGCAGATACATCTTCATCTGCAGCAGACCACTTTTGTAAACATTCTGGCAAAAGGAGAAATTTCTCATAATGTTTTCAACTTTTTGCTATAATTTTCTTATTTTCTTAGTTTCATATTTTTAACCCTTTTCCTACATAAAACAAATCAGCAGCAGACAACTTTGAAAACCTGAAAAATGTCCATAAAAGATAGCTCAATTGTTAAATAAAGTTGAAAACATTGTGGCCAAAGGGGAAAGGGTTGATTTTACTAAATAAAAGTAGTCTGCTGCAGATCTTCCCATACATTGATATATAAACAAGAGGGCCAAGATAGCCCTAAATCGATCACTGGAATGATAGTATAGTACCCAATGCTACTACATACATACATGTACTTATAATTAAGGGGAAAGTTTGATCAAGAGTCACTTTGAGTGCTAAACTGCAAAGGTGATTTGTAATGAGGCATTAATTTTTTTAACAATTAGAAAGAGGACTTCCACATGAACATTCCTGTGAAGTTTGATTGATATTGGGTCATTGGTTTTGGAGATGTTGTTTGAAGATAAAGTTAATTTTACCCCTTTTCTGATACTGCAGATATTTACAGAATAAGAACTAACAGGTTAATCATGCCAAAGTGAATGTAGCTAGACAGGACCAATGAACTACTAGTGAATGTCGTCCAGTCTTGCATTTATGTCGAATCCTGACTTCAGTAGATAATGTGAAATGAAGTTGTAGTGGAGGATTTTGGATTTTAAAACATGCAAAAGTCTAAATGACTAATCTCCTTTGTGCTAAACAATAGTCAATAACAACAAAAGGACATCAATTTAGCTTTAGAAACAACATAAAAATAGTGATTCCGATCGTACATAATTGGGTACGAAATGACCAACTTATATACGATTAACAGTTTCCTGTGATTTAAGAGTTTGCACTAAGTGTTATTGGTATTTACGGGGAACAGAACGCATAGTTACGATACAATTGGTCATTGAACTTACTACTGGTATAAGAAACTCGGAAATATCTGTCGAATTGCTGTGATCGAAATCCTGTCTGTCTAAAGTCGCCATTTTTAAAATCAAAGTACCGATGATATATGAAAACGGAGTACCCAACTTCTATTATCTGCTGCCCTGCCTTCTATATCCCGTCAAGGGATTAGTGGTCTTAATCAGAGACATATGTATCTGTCTTAATGCATCCACATACAGTGTAAATTCGGGTGAGCTTGTGCATACATCAGGGACTACCAGGGGCGTAGTTTGGCATCAATGTGTAGGCCGTCTCGTGAGAAAATCAGCATTGTGGACTCTGCGTAAAGTATCGACCCGGATCAACCTAAACATGCCACACAGGCGTACCCGGATATACAATTTTCGCCTCCTATGGATTTATGTTTCAGGAATCACTACTCTATCTATCCCCCCTTAGACGGAATGTGTCGGCCGGTTCAGTCGGCAGATGCTGCATTTATGGGCATTTAAAAAAAATGTGTAGGCACGTGCCTACAGTGCCTAAAGGGAGCTACCCCCCTGACTACTTATACTTATACGTGTGTTAGGGTCACTATTGCGGTGTCTTGGTAAAAAGTGTTCACCTTGTAATAACACTCTCTTGTGGGCTATTAAATCCATGCTTTATTCAGTCTGATTTTGGGTTTTCGAGTTGGAGCACGATATATCAAATTGAAAATTATTGAGATAAAATAAGTAAGTTGTAATATTTTTAAATTCCCCAAACTAGTTTGGGAGAGCGTATAGTTGTCGCTTTGTCCCTCCGTCACGTCTGTCCGTCACACTTTATTTGCATTGAGCATAACTCTAAAAGTACTGAATAATACATATCAAAAAGAGAGAGTGCATAATACAAGAACCATAACTTTATAATGAATAATTTTCAAACTTTATATTTCCATGTCAGGACCATAACTCGAAAAGATATTTCGATGAAACTTAAAATGTAAATGAAGTGCATTACACAAGAACAATAACTCATAGTGAATACTTTTCAAGTTATCTCCCTTGTTAGACTTTATATTTAAATTTTAGGACCATAACTCCAAAGGTACGAAAGATATTTCGATGAAACTTTAAATGTAGATAGATATTAAAGAGAGGAAGTGCATTACACAAGAACCATAACTCTATAATAAATTATAAAAAATAACTCCCTTGTTTTTAATATTTTCTTTTAATGAAGTCTGTATTATGTAAATAGGTATGATTACTAGTTAAAGGTAGTTCTACCAGACAATGCCTATTATCACTTGACAAAGCCCTTATGGGGAGCATCATTCGGTTTCACCGATTCCTTGTTTTTCTTTGTATCATGTGGCTCTGTTTTGAATTGTTTGTTGAGGTTCTTCGTTTTGCATTGGTTGGATTTGATGCGTCAAAATGCATATATAAGTAGTAAAGATTCAAAAAGACACACCATCTCTTTAAACCGTTAGACTATATCGGAGACGGTCAACTTGTTGAATGATTCTGTCCGCCGAACCATTAACGCTTTCCCACATACAAAAACTCCGCAGCAGACGACTTCAAAAACTTCTACACACAAATATGAAAATAAAAACTCCATAAATGAAAGAATAATTATTCAATAGAGTTGAAAACAGAGTGGCAAAAGGAGGAGTTGCACATTATGAGCAATTTATCCTTTTGTCACCATGCTGTAGATGCGTTCAGTTAATACAAGCCTACTTTTCGTGCAATGGATCAGTTCAATGAGTTTTTCTTTTTTACGCAATTTTGTACAAACTCCTAGTTTTTTTTAATATGAGCTTGAGCTCAGGGATGCTCAATTCGTTGAGGCTTTTCCCAGAAATGTCCTGAGTATCCTGTACTCCGCGGTAATCGACTTCTGCCTGTTTAAGTTCATCCTGAATTTTCTGTTTTTTGTTTTTATTTATTTCCGCAGTCTGAACAGTTCAGTAATTGGAATCGCGTTTCTTGTACCTTCTTTTGTTTCGTGATATATTCGATAAATGTCCGATTTCCATTACTTTTCTGACCAAAAGGGCATCTTTGGTTGCGTAATGTTTATTGATTTTTGTCTGGTGAATTTGTTTTATAATGTCATTTGTTTTTTCTACACCTCGGCCTGAAAAATTTGCTAAAGTTCCATAACGGCTAATGAAGAAGGGAATGTGGTACAATAGCACGTGCAAGTAAGGCGTTATGTTTTTGGATGGTAGCCTTCTCGTTTTTTTTCTGTCCAATTTCCAAAAACTGCGTAATAAACCTATAACGTTGATTAGCGCCAATCAACGTCCCTTTGATGAAATTAGTTATACGAATTAAACCAGTTTTAAACATATCAAATTGAACAGTTTGACAAACAAATTTTGATAGAATTCTTAAACTTACAATGAGTTATGACAAATAATTAAACAACGTTAAACGCAATTTTAAGCATATCAAATTGAACAGTTTTAGAAACAAACTTTGATAAAATACTTACATTTACAATGAGTTAAGACAAATTATTAAACGTTTTAAAATTTCATTCATAAATTTGGACAAGTCATACAATATGCATGGATATCGATCACCTTATGGTTTTATTTAACAATTGAACAATTGAATAGTTATTTTAGATAGGATAATATTAACTAATGTTGACATTTATCCGTTTTGACTATACAATCGCATTTTTTCCCTAAATAAGTAACTGGGGCTAATATCCGTCCGCTTGTGTCCATATTTACATTTTATTGCATCGAATCTAGGTAAAATGCATTACATGCTGATATATATGTAAGATAACGCAATATTCACAGTCTGCACAGCGGGGGTAATAAATAGATATATGCCCCCATCATAAATCGTCCGGCAATGGTCGGTAATCATCGGAAGCTTTCGCTAGCAATCACGGAAACGTAAATGTTACCCTAAAACGTTAGTAGTACTTGTAGAAAATGTTAAAAAGGACCAAAATGTTATTACTTTATTTTAATACAATATATGTCAAATAAAAGGTAAATGAATTTACTACATTATGCCGTAAGTGCCCTGTTAATTTTTTATTTCTAAGAAAAGATATTCACTCAAGAACGTGTAAAAATTAGCGTTTTCTTAACGGTTTATATGTAATAAAGAGGGAAATTAGGGTGACTGTATTCAAAGTTAAAAAGGACCAAAATATTATTAATATAAAACAAATAAAAAAATATATTTATATTCAGGAGATATTTGTCTTGAAAACTTGATAAGTGCCTTTTTAAATTTTTGCAAAATAAAATTGTTATTAAGTAAAAACTAAAAAGTTGCTCTATAATCCCATGTAATTTAAGTTATCGATTTTTATAGTCGCTGATTCTCATAGTTGGATATGCAACGTGCGTCTGCATGTGGGAAAGGGCTGAACTATATGAGTCATGAGTTAGCTCGTCGATAAAGAAATTCGGCCTACATGTATACTAATATATTAAATAATAAAGCCACTGTCACACCTTGCCCGTTGGCTTTAACGTTCGTCCAACGGAGATCAACATTAACAATCCATTCGTCTCCGTTTTATGCATGCACACAACTTGGAAAGGACACCACCGGGCAAAGGCGTCCGCTGCTTGTACGGTCTTCGTGCGCTAAGCATACGTTGTGTTCAGGAACGGTGCGTACCTCGTCATGTAGGCTACTTTATAATTCGCATCCGTTGATTTCCGGTGCGGATATGACTCGCAACATGACTAGAGTTAGGTACCGAACGTGTGAAGGACATAAACAGCCTGTCCACAGGACAAACCTGACGACTTCAGGATTAGAAACATACACAAAACGGGTTTTCGCCGGGTCCGAAACTTACAGCGAATCCCCCGGATACACAAATGTATGATTTTTGATGTCCTTGCCCTTCAAATTCCAAATGCAGTGATGCTCCTGAACTCATTCCAGGACTTCTTCCAGCTCATCTCGGACTCAACAAGCTTCATTGGCTTTGATTTACTTGAAAACATTGTAACAAAAGAAGAAATTGCTCACAATGTTTTCAACTCTTTTTAATAATTAAACTCTCATTCATGGAGATTTTTCACGTTTTTGTATATAGGTTTACAAAGTCGTCTGCTGCAGATTTGCTGTATGTGAGTTGACAGTGCTAAAACAGTTAACTGATAAATGACGGGAACTTGGAAAGGCCGACCTCGAAATTATCTCTTCATGGTCAGATAGGGGCTTCTCATCCTGTGGCCCTTTACTGACTTATTGGACTTCTGGCGGTGCAAATTCTTCTTGGACTCACCTGCCTTCTCTGGGGCGGCGGCCTGCTCTTCCATTCTTCCTGTTATAGAAGATGAATTTCATTTTGTTATACAATGTGAAGCTTCCAAAGAAATAAGCAACACGTATTTAAAACCTTATTTTTTATAACAGACCCAGCGTGTATAAGTTTGTAGAATTATTAAATTGCAACAAGTGATCAACTATTGTAAAATATGCAATTTTATCACACAAGCTTTACTATTACGAAATGAGTATGTATCAAATCGGTTATGATATGTACAATTTGCGACAAAATCGTTTAAAAAAACAACCCACATGTCTACATATTTCTTTCTAATACAGGTTGTATATTGCTGCAATATATATAATTTAGTGTTGATTAGTGCCCAATAGTTGTATGTATTCCTAAATACCCATTACGCACATTATATAAGCGTCAGAACATCTTAATTAGTGTAGGGTCAATTCTAATGTAAGTATGAATATAGATTAAGATATATCTTTCAACAATTGTTATATTCACATTCTCTTAGACTGCTTTAAGTTAAAGATTACATTTTCTTTATTTGGTATAAGCTATTTTTGAGCTATACTAAACTCAGGAAACTTCAAGTTATTTCGGATTATTATTTGATGTTCACGTATAATTTATTCATGTAAATGTATGTCAAAGATGAGATACATATGAGGCGCCGTTTTACTATTTATCCCTTATTTTTTGATATCAGGAATTCGATTTTTTGATATCAGAAAATCATTTTTTGATATCAGAAAATCGATTTCTTGATATCAAGAAATAACGAGTATTTTCTGATATCAAAAAATCGATTTTCTGATATCAAGAAATGAATTTTTGATATCAGAAAATCGATTTTTTGATATCAGGAATTCGATTTTTTGATATCAGAAAATATTCATTATTTTCTGATATCAAGAAATCGATTTTCTGATATCAAAAAATGATTTTCTGATATCAAAAAATCGAATTCCTGATATCAAAAAATATCAAGAAATATACTCTATTTTACCTTATCAGATGATTTTCTGATATCAAGAATTCGAATTCCTGATATCAGAAAATGAATATTTGATATCAGAAAATGTATTTCTTGATATCAGAAAATCGTCAGTATTTTTTGATATCAGAAAATAGATTATTTGATATCAGAAAATGGATTTCTTGATATCAGAAAATGATTTTCTGATATCAAGAAATGGAATTTCTGATATCAAGAAATGTAAATGATTTTTTGATATCAAGAAATCGAATTTCTGATATCAGAAAATGAATATTTGATATCAGAAAATGTATTTCTTGATATCAGAAAATCGTCAGTATTTTTTATATCAAAATGAGAAATTGATTTCCTGATATCAAAAAATGAATTTTTGATATCAGAAAATCGATTTTTTGATATCAGGAATTCGATTTTTTGATATCAGAAAATATTCATTATTTTCTGATATCAAGAAATTGATTTCCTGATATCAAAAAATGATTTTCTGATATCAAAAAATCGAATTCCTGATATCAAAAAATATCAAGAAATATGCTCTATTTTACCTTATCAGATGATTTTCTGATATCAAGAATTCGAATTCCTGATATCAGAAAATGAATATTTGATATCAGAAAATGTATTTCTTGATATCAGAAAATCGTCAGTATTTTTTGATATCAGAAAATAGATTATTTGATATCAGAAAATTGATTTTTTGATATCAGAAAATGAATTTTTGATATCAGAAAATCAATTTTTTGATATCAGGAATTCGATTTTTTGATATCAGAAAATCATTTTTTGATATCAGGAAATGAATTTCTTGATATCAGGAAATCAATTTCTTGATATCAGAAAATAGTGAATATTTTCTGATATCAATAAATCGAATTCCTGATATCAAAACATTGATTTTCTGATATCAAAAAATCGATTTTCTGATATCAAAAAATACTCTTTATTTCTTGATATCAAGAAATCGATTTTCTGATATCAAAAATTCGATTTTTTGATATCAAAAAATAAGGGATAAATAGTAAAACGGCGCCTCATAGATACATGTATCTGTATAAGTCAAATAAAATATATCCATCATTATGTCGTCACTGACAGTCTTCGTCCATACTGTGGGTATCTTGGAGATGTGTTGAACCAACTCAGGGTTATTGTATTGAATTGAACAACCCTCGTTAACTCGAGCCTGTGGATATGTGCGTCGTGTTCGAAAAAACACCGGCCTGTTTGTATCCTTTTTGTCCATAACGTGACATATAAAATACGTTCGAAGAATGTTTTGTCAACTTTCATGCGCTCCACGTTCGTTTTGTCCGGTAATTGTCCTGTATATGTCCGGTGATTTTACGTTTTATCCAATCCATATCCAGTGTTCTTCCGTCCGTTAGAGTCTCGAGCAGCAACGGAGACGACTTTCTCGTCCGTTAACGCTTTATGAAAGTATATTTTAAAATCCAAAACTGAAATTTGATAATAGCATAATTGAAATGATAAGATATATTTTTTTTTAGCTCGACGATATGGAGAAAATGAGAGCTATTCTAATCACCCTGGCGTCGGCGTCCGCGTCACACCTTAGTTAACGTTTTGCATGCAAGAACATATAGTTCCCCATAGCTCAGTAACTGCTAGATGTATTGCATTGAAACTTGCTACAATGCTTCCCAACTACCACACCTATCTAAATAATCAAGTTACATAACTCTATCCGGCATGTTATGCAAGCAATGGCCTTTTTGAACTTAGAAATTCTGGTTAAAGTGTTGCGTGCAACTACATTAAGAGACCATATCTTCGTAACTATTTGAGGCATTGCCTCGAAACTTTATACAACTCTTCCTAACCATCACAGTACGATACCTGGAAATTCTGGTTACGGTTTTGAATGCATCTACATTAGAGCCAATATCACTGTAACGAACAAGAGAAAGTTGATGCAACGCATTAATGTCGCCGGAAATCCATACTGCAGTTATGCATAACACTTACATTATGGTAGTTGAAAAAAACCAGTTATCAACTTAGGGGCATATTGGTACATAAGGGATGGGGTCAAGTGAAAATGTATCATAACTTGCATTTTTTTTGTCAACGAAGTGAATGAAATATTTGAAGCCTTTCATTGTTTATGATCAATTTCCATTCTAAGGTAGGTTGACCATACACACAGCCACCTACTTATTGATCATACAAAGTAATGGAAATGAGTAATCTTGCCAATCATTAGTCTTAGTATGTATACAGTGCTTATATAATTATAAGATTTGTGAATTAAACCTAAACTTTTCAAGATGTTTGTCAAAATATTTGAATTTTATTATTTATCAATAAAATCACAAAACAGACAATTTTGGAAGTGCATGCAATCGCACGTCATTTTACCTGTCCCCTATTAAAGTCAAAAATGGACACCTTTGCAGCAATCTACTTTTAAAACAATAAGAAAAGGGTTAAATCGCTGAAGACATGAGTTTTCTCTTTTTCTCAAAATGATATAAGCTTGGCATCCTAATGATATCATACTTTGACAAATGTTAAAATGTAGTCCAATATTTATAAATTAATTAGACCACCCTCGAAATATAATATCAGCTAAACAGTTAATCTTCAATGAAATTGTTGTATAATTTCAAACTTAATTTCGAACATAAACTGAACCCTACACCATGTTAATTTATTGTAATTCTTTCCTTCCTTTTTTCGGAAAAATCTTTACAGATTATTGTTTTTACATTCCCATCATCATCGACTTCGTGACGCAAGTTAATATGGAGCTCAGTCCCATTTCTTCACAGTTTTAACTGATGGCCGATTTATTTTATTTTGTTTGAGAGTAACAGTTGTTTGTTGTTCATCATTATTGTTGTTTTTATCTTCTAACGACGTGAAGAAACTTGTTAGTTTTCACTTTGACATCTTTGTTTACTAAATTATCAATGCACCGGCTGCACAAACTTGACTATTAGACTGTACACAATAACATCGCGCTATCAATAGTAAAATAAAATACAGTGCGTCAGTCTAGCAGGTGCGCGTATGTAAACAAATTAGACTGTGTGACGTAAATGTTTGTAGTTATCGCGTTGTGATTACACTTGTATATGAAAATACAATACCTGTTTTGTCTTCGTAAGTAAAACAAAAAAAACATAAATGCGAGTCAAAATAAAGAAACTGCACATACTTAAAACATCGGAATATTTATTTCATTTTAGATGAGTCATAAACGCAAATGTAATATGTTCAAGACATTTAAATCTGTTTTTTATAATAATAACTCGTCCTCCCATGTCATTTCCGAAAACCTATTACAAATATAAGTCGCGGGCTTCTTCCCGGCGACTAATATGCGGTGGTATAGACGAGCGCGTTGTCTAACGGATGATGTTTAAATTATAAAACAGATCAAGATCTATATTGTTGTACCAAATATAGAAATATCAAAGCGCTGAAGGCGCTAAATTTGTTTGTGCTCACACAACTGTACAATCATTTGCCTTTGGATAGATGTACATGTATTATATGTAAATACCTATGCATTGTGAAGAAAATTTGTATAAACATTTCAAGTTCGGGTAAAAGAACAAATGACACAAGAGTAACAGATAAAAGATTCAATGCCACTTTCAATTGTGTATCAAAGTAAAACAATGAAACATCCATGTGAAAATTATTTCTAATTACCAAATATCAAAAGACATGTTAAGATAACCATCCAAGACATACACTTCAAAAATATGATCGAAATTGATAACAGATTTGAAAAAGACAAATTTCATGAAAATAAGGTGTACTTAAATATTTTGCAACTTCAAACACATTTTGATGCACTTTCAGCAGTTGATTTTTGAAGAAAAAAAATGTGGCAGAAGAAAGGCAATTTCTCCTGTATTTGTAACTATATATGACCTGATTAAATACAATTTAAAATAGTTTTTATTTTACATATATATGGAAAACATTTTCCTACCTTCAGATGCTGCAGCTACCAAAGTTCAACATATAAATCAATTATTTGGACAATTTAAAAGGAACATTCCTGTAAAATTATTTTGAAATTGGTTCTTTGGTCTAAGAGGAGAAGTTGTTTGTAGGAAAATGTGAAAGGTAGGACGGACCGCAATTTGTTTTCAAGTGTGCTATGGAGGGGAACTAGCCTGACATCATTGGTTTTCAAATCAATTTATGGCTTGAATAATATTTGTAGAGGGTCACCAGATACCATTTATGGTTGCATTTATTTTACCCATTTTAGAGGGTCTCCAATGAAACATTTCTTTCAAATTATTTTTGAATCAGAAAAGTAGACTCAGAGAAAGAATTTGAAAGTTTTGTCATTTTACCCCTTTTTAGCTCACCTGAGCACAAAGTGGTCTAGGTGAGTTATTGTGATCGCCCTATATCCGGCGTCCGTTGCGCGTCTGTCAACATCTTCTCCTCGGTCACCAGTGGGTGTCAGTTGGGGTGAAACTTCTCACTAAAAAGCATCCACTAAATGACCACACCACATATGCAGAGTTATTGACCACACCAGAATTCTTTAAATGCTTTGGAATCCATGCAGATTTCTGGTTTCCATGGCAACCAAACCAACCAAACTTTAAAAGTCTTTTTCTCCTAAACTGGTTGGCCGATTTTCAAATAATTTTGTAGAAATGATTCTTGGATGACCCTCTTTCAGATTCGTTCAATCCATGTTGATTGTTTAAAAAACATGGCCGACAGGGGACGGGACTTTTTTGCCTTATATGGCTTTACTGGAAACTTAAACAATAGGGCCATGATGGCCCTAGATCGCTCACCTGAATAATGCAATGTGATTACTAATGCAAAACACACCAAGGCAATTATTCTGATAAAGATTCAAAATGCAACCTCCAGAGTGTTAACAGGATTTTCCTTCATTTGACGACAGGCGACGGACAGAGATTGATCAGAATAGATCACCTTGGGCCTTTGGCTCAGGTGATCTAAACATATGTTACAACAAAAGCATACGCATGATAATATATATTTATTTATGTTTCTTAATTGTGTTACTTTGGAAACAAAACATCATATGTGAAGTAAACATGTATTCTTCCAATTTTCTGTATCAAAATAAACAATTATTAAAGCAGAAAAATAGTAACTGGTGAAAAGACAATTCCGCTAATATAAAGCCAAGTCATGCTGAAACAAGTATGACTTTGACCTTTGACCTTGATTCGAAAAGATGTATCAATTATCATTTCGACTTTTTATCCTATTCATTGATTGCCATTATTAATAGTATTCAGTTCATATGAAAGCCGCAAATTTCCCTCAACATGTGCTACTTTGTTGTCCCGCACCAGTACTCCACATACAACTACATGTATTTACCTTACTACAAAGATGTTAACCTTTTCCCTCATACGGTAATTTTGCAGCAGACGACTTTGAACGTATTTTGTCAAAAAACGGAAAATCTCCATAATTGAATGGATAACCTATGACAAAAAGTGGAAAACATTGTGGCAAAAGGAGAAATTGCACGTTTTGTGCAATTTCTTCTTTTGTCACTATGTTTTTAAAAAGCTGTCTGCTGCAGAAGCGTCAGAAAGCGTCTATATGAGAGAAAGGGTTAAGGAATTTGCACTGTACTTTAATATAATTACGATTTCTTCTATTATTATAACCATAGAATAATGAGAGTATCTTAAGAAGCACCATCTGTGGAAAAATGCAACATCTATCAAAATGAAAGAAATTGCAATCATATAGATAACATTGTGGGAAAAGGGCAAATTTATATTTATATGAGCTTTTTCATTGTTATCTGATTTATCTGATTGTTTTTAAAAGTCATCTGCTGCAGTAGCATTCAAAGTCATTTTCATAAGAGAAAGTTTTAAATGCTTCAGAGAGACATAAACATCAATTTTGAACTGTAAATAAAGGAATATTTTAGAGTAATATGCTTCAAAACATCATGGAATCAAATGTGAAATATCTCAAGTAGGAGTGTTCCCGCAAGGTTTTAAAAATATGATAAAAGGAAAAAATAAAGGGTTTAGTTCTCCGTTATATTGTAATTTAATGTGCGCTGCACAATACTATAATCTATCGATCTACAATTTTTCCGACAATGACAATGTATGACAGTTATTTACTTGTATACAATTTATTCCATATGTATATATAGACTCAGATCATGTCGCTTAACCCGTTCCCACATTAAGTTGCTTTCTGAGGTCTATGCAGCAGATAACTATTGAAAATATTATAAGCAATGTCTCCTTTTACCACCATATTTTAACTCTATTCACTATTCCTTAAACAAAGTGTTCAATGGTTGTTTAAAAAGGGAATGGTTTAACAATATTATCATGCATCAATACAGTTCTTCTTAAATAACTTGAAGCTAGTTAAGTAGGCTAATTGAGATATTTTCCTGTCGGTTGCTTATCCATTTCTGTACATCATGTTTGTGTTGGTAATCATACAGAATATATCGTTAGGGCCATCACAGGCCATCGCCTGTGAATGTGTTTATCTGAAACGCCATACTCGACAGTACGATGATGATAACGCGACAGTACGATACTACAATATTACGACGGTGAAAACGCGACAGCACGATGATGATAACGCGACAGTACGATACTACAATATAACGACGGTGAAAACGCGACAGCACGATGATGATAACGCGACAGTACGATAACGAAAACGCGATAATACGACAGTTCGATAATAATAGTGCGATATACTATCGTGTTTTCACCATCGTTCTGTCGCGTTTTCACCATCGTTCTGTCGCGTTTTCACCATCGTTCTGTCGCGTTTTCACCATCGTAATATCGTAGTATCGTACTATGGCGTTATCATCAGCGTACTGTCGCGTTATTATCATAGTACTGTCGCGTTATTATCATAGTACTGTCGTGTTATCATCATCGTACTGTCGCATTATCATCATCGTACTGTCGCGTTATCATCCTCGTACTGTCGCGTTTTCTTCCTCGTACTGTCGCGTTATCACCATCGTACTGTCGCGTTATCATCATCGTACTGTCGTGTTATCATCATCGTACTGTCGCGTTATCCCCATCGTACCGTCGCGTTATCCCCATCGTACCGTCGCGTTATCACCATCGTACCGTCGCGTTATCACCATCGTACTGTCGCGTTATCATCATCGTACTGTCGTGTTATCATTATCGTACTGTCGTGTTATCATCATCGTATTGTCGCGTTATCACCATCGTATCGTCGCGTCATCACCATCGTACCGTCGCGTTATCACCATCTTACTGTCGAGTGTTCATCATCGTACTGTCGCGTTATCACCATCGTACTGTCGTGTTATCACCATCGGGTTAAGTC
Source organism: Serripes groenlandicus (assembly GCA_031761405.1). Classification (NCBI taxonomy): domain Eukaryota; kingdom Metazoa; phylum Mollusca; class Bivalvia; order Cardiida; family Cardiidae; genus Serripes; species Serripes groenlandicus. The sequence goes on along the minus strand of JASEVX010000010.1, from coordinate 2,587,186 downwards.
AATAATGGGATTTTACCCAGATTCAATGTTTTTTCTAAGTTGAAAAGGGGCCATAATTCTGACAAAATCCTTGACAGAGTTATGTATTCTTGTCTGTTGATGGAGGTAATGATGGTGAATAAGTATTGTAAGTTTCAAAGCAATATGTCTAATGGTTTTGAAAATATGTTAAGCCGTTAGTGGAACATCAGAGGTGCTGCAGTTGAAATCTCAAAAGTCATCACTGGACGTCAAGGCCATCCAAAAATGTTTAGGAATCGTCCGTACACGTTTACGTATAGGTTGTGTCGCCATTTTCGTTTAGCTGGAGCCGAATGGATAGGGTTATTTTTCAGACCTTCAATAGTGTTGAAGGGTTTATATGCACACATACCTGTCATGGATCGGTACCGATCATCATCAGCCATCGTGTTGCGCGACTCTGTTAGACCCGCCGCCCATTTCGCTAAAATACCGATTGGACCGCATTTTTCTCTTTTATGTAAGACTGTTTTTTGCCATCAGGAGGATTCGATCGTTTTACACCGTTTTCCAACAATTTTTAGTCACGGCGGTCAGTTCACATACCCATGTCTTTCTCTCATTTTTACTCCATACAGCCATATGGAACAATCCTCGTCATGCAAAAAACAGGGGAGACAATGTACCACTGTTTAAGCCGTACTAATTGTTGACTAATTGATTGTTATCTGCTCTTGTTATCATTTTGCTAATTGGCGGAAATTACCGGACATTTGTGTAACATTCGGTATGTATACATCGATAGCGCTGCCGAAGGGCAGTAGAGAGATACACAGGGTACTTCAACATGGGATTATAGGGTAATAAAACTAGGGTGTTATGATATCGATTTTTTTAAATCAATTTACCAATAAATAATCGAGCCGGTTTTTTCATCATTATCAATTGCATAATACATGTACATTGTTAAAAACATGGAGCCCTTTCTCTTTTATTATTCATAACGAAATAATAGTGTCAATATTGTATATATAATTATTCGTTCCTCCATGAGTGTGTTACCTCTTTGCAATAGAGAGCATCAATTAACAAATTAGATCCATCAATTATGGTTTTATTTTGTTAAAAAAAAGAGTCGAAAACAATGCAAAAAGAGTTCAAATGTCTCGTAGCAAGCAATCTCAATTATTCTAACACTGTTTTCAAATATGTGTAAACTCGTGCGTTTTAGTCCATTTGTAAATATGGCTGAGCCTTATAGAAGTAACCTCCCGTTCTAGAAAATATGAAACATAATTCGGAAAATCTAGACTTATATAAATTAAATTAAATGCCGTAAAAATATCGTTAAAAACTAGGTATAGATCTATATGATGGTAATCGGACAAAAAGAAACAGGATAATAAGCAACGGCCAAAAGGTAACAGTTTTTGCCCGGATAACAGGTAACAGGACAAAAGGCAACAGTTCTGATATTTTCATTTCAGGTTTAACTATTTTTTTAATATCTGCCAGAAAATATAATTTACGTACACAGGAGAAATGGCTCATTATAAGGAATTTCTCCTTTTCCAATAATGTTTTCTTCAACCTTTTTTTAACATCTGACAGGAGACTAGCAACAGTTCTAATATTTGTAATAATTGTTGACAGAATATATCATTGCGTAAAAGGGGGAAATTGCTAATTATGAGCAATGTCTCTTCTCCCACACTGTTTTTCTTTCGCTTTTTCAAACATCTTCACACAGATATGCATAATACGTAAAATAACATTGCAAAGTGAAACAAAAATTGAGTTACATATATTTTTTGTAGATTTGTAAATAGTTTAATCTGACTCAATTTTTTTGAACAATGCTTTAGGGTATAAAACACACAAAAATGTATCAAAATAAAAGTAAATCATTACAATATCAAGAAGATGATAGTTTGTGTCTTTTCCATATTTGTAGACTTAAACCTATTGATTTGTATTGTATTTTGGAAAATGTGTTGCTTTTTATCCTGTTTCTTGTTGTCCGTTTACTTTTTTATCCTGTTTCTTTTTATCCTACAATCCTATATGATAAATATATATTTCTGAGTATATTTGTTTAGAACAAATTCACAACCTTATTATTTGAGTCTACTTTTTCCCCATGCAATGGATCAGTTCAATGAGTTTTTCCTTTTTACGCAATTTTGTAGAAACTCCTAGTTTTTTTAATATCAGCTTGAGCTCAGGGATGCTAAATTCGTTGAGGCTTTTCTTAGAACTGTCCTGATTATCCTGTACTCTGCGGTAATCGACTTCTGCCTGTTTAAGTTTATCCTGAATTTTCTGTGTTTTTGTTATTTTCGCAACGAGCCGTAGTAGTTTGCACCTGACGGTGTATTTGCTCCACAGAAAACTTTGTTATTTCTCCATTCATTGTATTCATTGTATGTATAGTTCTATGCTATGAACATTGTATAATGTTTAATGCAATAAACTTGTAATGATTGATTGATACTCGTATTCACAGTTGTTTTGGTAATCATCACCTTTAAGACATCATCCGGATTAATGTCAATTATCGCGTTATATACATAACGTTGATAAGCGCCAATCAACGTCCCTTTGATGAAATTAGTTATACGAATTAAACCAATTTTAAACATATCAAATTGAACAGTTTGCCAAACAAACTTTGATAGAATTCTTAAACTTACAATGAGTTATGACAAATTATTAAACGTTTAAAATTTCATTCATAAATTTGGACAAGTCATACAATATGTATGGATATCGATCACCTTATGGTTTTATTTAACAATTGAATAGTTATAAAAATCATCCATTTTATTTTAGATAGGATAATATTAACAAATGTTGACATTTATCCGTTCTGATACAATCGCATTTTTTCCCTAAAATAAGTAACTGGGGCTAATATCCGTCCGCTTGTGTCCATATTTACATTTTATTGCATCGAATTAAAAGGCATTACATGCTGATATATATGTAAGATAACGCAATATACACAGTCTGCACAGCGGGGGTAATAAATAGATATATGCACCATCATAAATCGTCCGGCAATGGTCGGTAATCATCGGAAGCTTTCGCTAGCAATCACGGAAACGTAAATGTTACCCTAAAACGTTAGTAGTACTTGTAGAAAATGTTAAAAAGGACCAAAATTTCATTACTTTATTTTAATAAAATATATGTCAAATAAACGGTAAATGAATTTACTACATTATGCCGTAAGTGCCCTGTTAATTTTTTATTTCTAAAGAACGTTAGCGGAAAAATACCGTTTTCTTAACGGTTTATATGTAATAAAGAAGGAAATTAGGGTGACTGTATTCAACGTTAAAAAGGACCAAAATATTATTAATATAAAACAAATAAAAAAATATATTTATATTCAGGAGATATTTGTCCTGAAAACTTGATAAGTGCCTTTTTAAATTTTTGCAAAATAAAATTGTTATTGAGTAAAAACTAAAGAGTTGATCTATAATCCCATGTAATTTAAGTTATCGATTTTTATAGTCGCTGATTCTCATAGTTGGATATGGGTCAGTTCACATACACATGTCTTTCTCTCATTTTTACTCCACACAGCGGTCAGTTCACATACCCATGTCTTTCTCTCATTTTTACTCCACACAGCGGTCAGTTCACATACACATGTCTTTCTCTCATCTTTACTCCACACAGCGGTCAGTTCACATACCCATGTCTTTCTCTCATCTTTACTCCACACAGCGGTCAGTTCACATACCCATGTCTTTCTCTCATTTTTACTCCACACAGCGGTCAGTTCACATACCCATGTCTTTCTCTCATTTTTACTCCACACAGCGGTCAGTTCACATACACATGTCTTTCTCTCATCTTTACTCCACACAGCGGTCAGTTCACATATCCATGTCTTTCTCTCATCTTTACTCCACACAGCGGTCAGTTCACATACCCATGTCTTTCTCTCAACTTTACTGCATCGCGGCGGTCAGTTCACATACTCATGTATTTCTCTCATCTTTACTCCACACAGCGGTCAGTTCACATACCCATGTCTTTCTCTCATATTAACTCCACACAGCGGTCAGTACACATACCCATGTCTTTATCTCAGTTTTACTCCACACAGCGGTCAGTTCACATACCCATGTCTTTCTCTCATCTTTACTCCATACAGCGGTCAGTTCACATACCCATGCCTTTCGCTCAACTTTACTTCATCACAGCGGTCAGTTCACATACACCCATGTCTTTCTCTCAACTTTACTTCATCACAGCGGTCAGTTCACATACCCATGTCTTTCTCTCATATTTACTTCATCACGGCGGTCAGCTCACATACCCATGTCTTTCTCTCATCTTTACTCCACATAGCAGTCTTTCAACGCAACTGGATCCTTTTCCATATAGGCTGTTACCGCATTGGCAGAAAGACGATTGAACTCATAACCCCTGGATTAACAGTCCACGTCGTTACCGGGGCTCGGTTGTCTTCTCACAACAACGGTTTATGATGTCTGTTGAAGCCGCAGTTAGTAATGCCGAGACGTAATCGCCATACACCATTTATTATGACTTAATGGATGCCGAGATATTATCAATGCTATAAGTGGTAATGTCCACTTTAGAAGTCGGTTATCACTTCCTCACATACTGAGATTTTGAAGAAGACTTCGTTGAAAAGACAAACGGAGGAATCTGTCTTTAAATGAAAAGAGTGTTCCTACTGGCTAGAGGGTAAAACAGTTTTGCAAATGATGTAATTGCTCATTATGACCAATTTCTCTTTTGCTACATTGTTTTCAAATGCAGCCGAAATCCGACTATTTGTGTAATTCCCCAATACCCACAATAACCGCCCCCCCACACACACACAACCCAATAATATTGCAGTTGATTTAAATGATTTCAAAATGACTTGTCTTCTTATGTTTGTATCACGGTTGACAAGTCACACATCCAGTACGTACCTGTAATAGTAAATCGTGAGCTACAAAACTGTTTCACTAGACGCAGGATTGGGAAAGGGTTAAACGCAGATCTTTTCTGAAATGTTATGGCTCACTGGATACGTTCTACTTAAACACATATATGAGCCCTCCATGGGAAAACGGTACAAGTCGGCATTTCTGAACAGTGGAGGTTCAGGCCAGCACGAATAATCTGCTCTGTCTTTTCCGAATCGACAAAAGTTGACAGAGGTTTCTGACTGACTTAGGTAAGTAATTAGTGTAATCTTGATATTACTTTGCGGATGTACTTGAACAGACATGTGCCGAATGTGAAGAAAATGGAATGCGTTCGGATGAAAAGAAAATATCATAAAATTGTTAACATGTTTTTTGACAAATGTTTTGCTTTTAATCTACAGTATATAAAGGGAATATACGGAGCAAAGTTTGTTTTTTTTCTTGCTTTTAACAACATAATTTCATCTCTGGTTTACTTTCTGATAATGTAACTGAACCTTTTTATTGAAAAAAAAGCGCATTTAAGAATAGAATAGAAAACATTGTGGCAGAAGAATGTGTTCAATATGGGCAATGTCTCATTTTCCCCCAATGTTTTCAAAAGTTGTCTGCTCCAAATGCGTCAGCAAGTGGGAAAAATGCCTACAAAATATGTTAAACCTGCTCAACTGTTAGAATTGATGCTTATATAGCGAAGTGATATTGATAAATGCAATTACATTTAAAATGATATTACTTATAAGTGTTTTTTTCTTTTTTGACTTTTGCTTATGTTTGTAATTCAGTAAAGTATATTTTGCACTCTATTTATGTTTGTAATTCAGTAAAGTATATTTTGCACTGTATTTATGTTTGTAATTCAGTAAAGTATATTTTGCACTCTATTTATGTTTGTAATTCAGTAAAGTATATTTTGCACTCTATTTATGTTTGTAATTCAGTAAAGTATATTTTGCACTCTATTTTTGGCGTAATGATTTTTGGTGGAGTTGGTGTGCTACGGTATTTATATTCACTTGTAATTAACCCTTTCCCTCATACGACAATTCTACAGCAGACGACTTTGAACGTATTTTGTCAGATGGATAACCTATGACTAAAAGTGGAAAATATTGTGACAAAAGGAGAAATTGCACGTTCTGTGCAATTTCTTCTTTTGTCACTATGTTTTCAAAACGCCGTCTGCTTTAACCCTTTTAACCCTTTCCCTCATACGACAATTCTACAGCAGACGACTTTGAACGTATTTTGTCAAATAATGGAATATCTCTATAATTGAATGGATAACCTATGACTAAAAGTGAAAAACATTGTTACAAAAGGAGAAATTGCACGTTTTTTTTTCAAAAAGCCGTCTGCTGCAGAGGCGTCAGAAAGCGTCTATATGAGGGAAAGGGTTAATGGTATTCGCAAGTCTACCAAAAATAATTATGTGATCGCGGACAATTCAAAGCATTTTTTTTACTCGTTTGAGGAGTTGTTTTCAATCATTTGCTGTTAATGTATTCTAACTTTCGCACCTGCCGTAAATTGAATAATGATCAAACTACTAAATATGTCTTCATGTGCGACAATGTTTCGTGTTTAATTTTGCGTTCAAAGTCGTCTGCTGCAGATTTGCTGTAGGTGGGAAATGGTTAAATTGCTCCAGTTTGTTTGAAACAACGTAAGCTCATTCTATACATAACTGAGGACGTAAGTTATTCATACGTTTTTACATATATACATGTACATTATATAATAGTCAATATAACGATATGTCGATTAGCCGTAAAAATACATTTTAAAAATCAATATGTTGAATACATTATCTTCTATTTCATAGCATATCAGGAGATCGCTAACGTTTATTAACCGTAAATGGCAGTTTAATTATCGGTATTTTGAATGAACGTATTTCATGTCACATGAGCTCAAAACTTACGACGAAAGGCGCAGTTGGCGAAATAAACGAATAATGTTTCCGGTCGGTTAGAAATCGTTTGTAAGGCGTCCGCCTCGGGTGCGTGCGTGAGGTAGCGGATTCGATGCCCGACCGGGTCAAACCAAAGACTTTAAGAATTGTAGTAATGGTTTTCCCTCCTTATAGTGTCAGCTTTACGAATGACTCGCTGCTGTCAGCATAAATGGACTCGTAGTACTGCTAACTTATCGACGACTACAGTGAAATAACTGATAATGTGTTGAAAGCGGCGTAATATAGACGCTTTCTGACGCCTCTGCAGCAGACGGTTTTTTGAAAACATAGTGACTAAAGAAGAAATTGCACAAAACGTGCAATTTCTCCTTTTGCCACAATGTTTTCCACTTTTTGTCATAGGTTATCCATTCTTTTAAAACACCACACGCACACACACAACAAGAAAACGTTTGCCTTTAAATAACTCGCACCACTTTTTAGGTGTCGCCAAATGAGTGCAGTTTGTATATATATGGTATTAAATGGTTACACTTGTTCATGTCTTTTTAGAAGACTATCCATAATGTATAGGGTATATTTAAATGAATATAAAATGCGTTAGATAATATCTGCAACAATAAACTTAAAATCTGGACGAATTTAGTCCCGCTTTTGACAGGGTAGAGAAACAGTGAGGCAAGGCGAGATTCAAGCTACACATTTTTAAATCAAAGTACTGAAAGTACTAAATATACTGCACTATTTTGGTAAAGTGACTGGCTTAATCGAGAGAGTTACTCCCCTTGAAATCGATACAATTTACACTAACTTGCCGGTGACCTGATATTTAGGCTAAATGGAATTATATAGGGACAGATCTTTAAAATTGATATAAAGTCATTAATTTTTTGAATGACAATATTTTATAAGTTTTTTTCTATAAAGTCAAAATGTCTGCTTTCATTTAATGTAAAGATATAAAAAATAGATTAACTGCCTGATACTTCCATTTTTGATTTTAATAGACAACATGCATTCCTTCTTTATTCCATGTAAATTATTGGAAAATCGCGATTTTTTTATTTTTAAGTCCATTTTTACCGTATTTCCTATTTTCTAAGGAAATTTTATAAGTTATAATCGTAAAGTCTATTTTGAATTATTTTTAGTCATACAAATTTCAGACGAATATGTTTATGTCTTGATACTTCCATTTTCATTTAAAAATGCAGAAAATGCCTAAATATGTACATATGAATTTTATGTCCGGATCGCGAATTTTCCGGATTAACGGCGTCCGATTTAACGAGGTTCGACTGTATCTGGTAATGACTAGATCTCGTTTTGATGTCGTGGGTGGGGTTCGAATGCGAAAATGAACTTGTTCCAGCATTGATATATTAAACGTATTAGTAAAAGCACAATTTAACAGAACATGAAAAAAGAACAATTAAAGCAATGACCAATTAAACAATTTGTCACCTGTGAACTAGAAGTGATAAGACAAAAGTAAAACATATTGCTTATTTAAAAATTCTTTAGACCTCATAAAAGAATAAAAATATTTTGATTATTTTTGTGTAATTTAATACATTTTTTGGTGTTTTATACCTTAATGCATTGTTCAAAGAAATTGAGTGGGATTAAACTATTTATAAATCTACATATTATATATGTAACTCAATTTAAAATGCTAATATTTCTTTCACATTGCAATGTTATTTTATGTATTATGCATATCTGTGTGAAGATGTTTTGCAAAAAGCGAAAGGAAAACATGGTGGGAAAAGAGAAATTGCTCCTTTTCACGCAATGATATATTCTGTCAACAAGTATTACAAATATTAGAACTGTTGCTAGTCTTCTGTCAGATGTTTAAAGTTGTTGAAGAAAACATTATTGGAAAAGGAGAAATTTTATATAATGAGCAAATTCTCCTGTGCACGCAATTATATTTTCTGTCAGATATTTGAAAAGGTGGAAGGAAACATTGTGGGGGAAAAGTGGGAATTAACATTGCAATTTCAGATAAATAAAGTTAAAATTTCGCATAAACAAAAGATAAATTATAAATACGTTTATTGAAATGTATATATTACATGTTACAAATGTATAAAATCACATGAAAAAAAAATTAAACCTGAAATGAAAATATTAGAACTGTTGCCTTTTGTCCTGTTACCTGTTATCCGGGCCTAAACTGTAACTTTTTGGCCGTTGCCTTTTATCCTTTTTTCTGTTTGTCCGATGTGTTTATAAGTAAGTAAGTAAGTACATATTTTTTTAAAGTGACATGTGTACATGTAACTTAGTATACAATTATATAAATTTAAACAAAACACCCGGCCCAATGGACCTATAAGTCGCCTATACAATAGTAAGTAATATAATTTTCACGTGAAATTAATTTGGCATTACTAACATCATCAATAAATAAATAATAAATGTCAAACATTTGCATTATATTATATGGATTGGAATGAGACTAGTTATATATGTCTCTGGTCCGATTACCCCAAAACATATATGAATTTATATACGATATGCGGTGGAACGAAGGGTTTACACATATCTGCTTAATTAATTTATAGCACTTGCGTAATTGGCTTGTAATGTGTGAATGAGGTCTATACATACATGGTTTGTTCCCGGAATGTCGACTCGTTCCGCTTAACACCTTTCACTAATCCGGGATTAGGGGGTACCTAAAGGGGCATAGAACTACACATACCATAAATCAATTTATTTGTTTTTAAGGATGCAAGTAATAAATGCATTTTAATAAAGAATAACTTTTTAACATCATTAATTCAGTTCATAATGTAAATTTATCTGAAGGATAGACGGTAATTGATCAGAATAATTTAAATGCGTGTTACACTTAAATTGTTTTCTTTTAATCGTTAAGGTATTGTTTTCTAGTCGTAAGTAATTAAGTTCAAGCTGTCAAGGTCTCTGTTGAACAAATGAAATAAAAACAGTGCCCTTTTGATCTGTTCTGTTACTTAATTGATGTTAATTTAGTTCAAACCGTTAGAAACATACGAATAACTTCAATCAAACACTCACTTAGTCATATTCAATCATTGCAAACGCATAGCTGAATGTTCAGTACATCATCAACAGAAAAGTGGATAATAACTTGACATTTGACGAATACATTTATCGCGTAAACCGTAGAAGAGAAGACAAGATGTTCTGGAGATGTGTCGAACGAAGCTGCCAAGCTTTCCTGTCTACATTCAACGACATACCGACAGAATTCGGGAGACAAATCTATAACCACCCAGCAGACCACTCCAACGTCGTTGCCAAACAGATCATGAGCAAGATATCTCGGCGCTGCCTTGAAGAAATTAGACGAATTCCCACAATTTTTACAGAAGAGCCGACCAAACCAAACTCTGAGACAACGAATGGGATGGCACCTGCCGCGTGTTTGTTGAAAAGATACCTACTTTCAACTCCACAATGACCATGCTGTACCGAGATCTAAGACAGATATATTCTTAGACGGCAAATGGACAGAAACAGCCACTGGTGACAGATTTCTACTGTTCGACGACGATGACCAGAACAACCGTATGCCTGCCTTCGCCACAACCGAGAACCTCGACCACTTAGCCGCATCCAACACGTTTTACTGCGACGGAACATTCTACACATGCCCCAGCATCTTCCACCGAATCTATTCGATCCATGTACAGATTGCCGGTAAAATGATGCCAGTTGTCTACTCCTTCTTGCCAGGAAAGAGCCAAGCGAGGGACAGACGATTCTTTAGCCTCCTCCAAGAAAAGATGAACGACATCGGTCTGAGAGATTCCACCCAAGTTCTGCCGTACTTGACTCCGAGACAGCTGCCCACGGTGCCATATTACAGACGTTTCCCGGTATTCACACAAAGGGGTGTTTCTTCCATTTTACCCACATTTAGCGAAGAGCACAAGCAACCGTTCTCCAGAATCCGTATAAAGAAAACGAATATGTAAAGACACTCGTCCGACGTTCAGCAATCCTGCCTCTGCTTCCCTTAAACAAGATAGAAGGCTTCTAGTTCCGGACTCTCGGAACCATTCACAGACTACGTTACCAAACAATGGATAGAAGGCGATAGACCGATGTGGAACCACTTTGGCACACAGAGCCCGCGCACTACGAACAACATCGAAGGCTGTCACAGCAAACTTAAGAAAATGACACAACACTCATACCCAGACTTATTTAGAGCCATCCAGATGTTCAAAGACATTCAAAACGCAAATGATATTGCGTTAATACAGAGAGCTGTCGGTGGAAAAACTCGCCCTCGTGCAAAGCGCTACCAGACTATTGATCGTAGATTAAGTATCCTGAAAGAGAGGTATGAAACTTGTGTTCTTGAGTTGATGGCTTATGTGTGTTCTGCATCTCAGTGTGTTCGTGTGATTATAATTGATATGCTGTTTTCTAATATTACTTAATAGTGCTGACAAAGATCAAAAATATAAAAGCGATAAGTGCAGGAAAACATTAACTTGTACGTCTGTGCAGGCTAATCATAGGTTACACTTTTCTCAAATGTTTCAAATTTCGCATTCTTAGGAAATTCTGCATTATTAAATTTAAAAAAAAAAAAAAGTTTTCTCAAATGTTTTAAATTTCGCATGTATATATTTCTTGTTTATGCATCAATAAATTTAAAATCTGCATCAGTCTTATTTATATTTATAAAGCTATACCTGTCACATAATTACCCTCTAATGGTCCCCCCGATTCGCTCTACCGACCGGCTAGGGATTAAATCGAGTCGCATGTATATATTTCTTGTTTATGCATCAATAAATTTAAAATCTGCATCAGTCTTATTTATATTTATAAAGCTATACCTGTCACATAATTACCCTCTAATGGTCCCCCCGATTCGCTCTACCGACCGGCTAGGGATTAAATCGAGTCGACGTTCCGGGAACACACCCTATACATTGAGGACACACCAGTAACCAATTAAAGACGTTGTCCTTGGATATGATATAAAATAAATGAAAGTTTAATACTAATATAAAATGCTCGCCAAATGGCTTAATGCCGAAAGGCGAGGTTAAATGATCCCACTAACGAACGTAGTAGTATAAATTGAAATAATAGCAGTAGTATAGGCGTCGGTTTGCTTGCAAACAAAGATGACGTAATCGGCGGCCATGAGAGGACGCCATTTTATAGTTATACAATGACTGCGCATGTCCATTTTTGAATGTTCTATATTTAGAATGACATCATGGGTCTATATTTAGAAAGTGTTGGAGCTGGCGGAGAAATTCGACCTACCCTTTGCTACATTGTGGGAATCCATACGACACGATATATTCCTTTAGTATAGTCGGTACATAGTCAAACATGTATGGCAATAAATTAAACGTCTTACCTCTAGAACGTCCAGAGTTCAAATGACAGAGATCCTGATCTAATTTTAGACTCGGTATTTCACCATATTTTTATAAATAGATTATGTGTCATTTTCTATAAATAGATTATATGTCATTTACTATAAATAGATATTTCTAACTAACCAATCAGAGGTTACAGAGAGAACAACTCAAAGGTATAAAAATTGTCATTTTCAAAACCTGAATATTGATTAAAATTTCAGCCAATTTCGAGTTATGTAATATGAACAAAATTTAAACCCAAAAAATAAAGAAATATCATTCGAAAGATGTCGTCGCGCTCTTTTCAAATCTGAAAAAATTATGGTCCTAGGACTATTCATTCTCTAGTTATCTCAGTTTAATTTTTTATTTTAAAGCGTGACTGATAAGCCAATTTGACCCACACATCTTAAAATGATGATATCTTCCTTATTTCTTGACCGATTGTAGACGTGTTTGGATTCGTTAAAAAGGGCTCTGTAAACTCTATCAATTGAAGAGGTCAATTCGGAAGTGACGTTATTAATTAATTTGATAAGTTTTTTTTAGATATATCGTAACGTATAGAAGGCACTCATATATTGATAGCTGTTGGCAAAACCTGAATATTGACAGAGTTTCGAACTCATAACCCTCATCGTATTGCTCCCAGGTGTGCTAGCATTAACCCATTATCAGAGTCACCAGATTGTGTTCATTTGGTGACGGAAGTACATACAAAGACCTTTTGAAATGCTAAACACGATATATCCCTTTTGTATGTCATATAGTCGAGTCGAAGCAAACATATATGGTAAAGCAATAAATTTAACGTCTTACCTCTAGAACGTCCAGATCTCAAATGACCGATGCGCATGTCCCAATCTATTTTTAGATTCGATATTTCACCATCGCTATCGGATATTTCATCAGACCAGGTGTGAGAACAATATAGCATTGAAATGTCAAAGAAAACGTGGACAATGGATGAATAGACTGCTTAAAACCAAATGGCTCCACAGTGTCTGAAGAACACCTGCACGTTAACACTTGCCTGAGAATAACCCTTTACACTGCTGTTCAAAAGTTTACCCCCAATGATGAAAACTATTATTATGACTATACAAGCACTTGAAAAATGTCAGTGAAGTTATACACGACTTTACCAATTTGATCATATTTCAAATATAGAGGGAAAAGGAGCCCATTAAAAGCGTCAACTCAGTTTTTGCTAATTTGTATCACTATTTACGCTTTAACCTTTTCTCTTTATGCTACCAAATGATAGAGGACACCAAAAGCTTACATTTAAACCAAAGTTTGTCGCTTTAATTGTTTACCGTTTTCGAGTTATGTAATATGAGAGATTTTTAAACCCCAAAATGAACTTGCCCCTATCCTCAAGTTTGATATACCATTGGAAAGATCTCGTTGCCCCCTTTTCATATATGAACAGATTATGGTCCTACGACTATTAGTTCTCTAGTTATTGTCGTTTTAAATATGTGTGTGTTTCAAAGTGCGTCAAAAGTCTTCTCAATGCGTAAATGCCGATAACTCCTTTATTTCTTGTCCGAATGTAGTCGTGTTTGGACTCGTTGAAAAGGGTTTCGTAAACTCTATCGATTGAGATGATCAAACTGAAAGTTTGGTCTGTCTGTAAACCGGAAGTGACGTCATTATATATATTACAATGGTCATATCTTCCTTAGTTCTGAACCGATGTTTTCAATTTGTATATCATTCGAAAGCTCTTATCGATATATGAGTATATTCGAATTTGAAAGATATCCGATCAATGTTTTCATGACATTGTACTTTAAATAAGCAGCGCAATTCATTTTGGGGTTTAAAAATCTCTCATATTACATAACTCGAAAACGGTAAACAATTAAAGCGACAAACTTTGGTTTAAATGAAAGCTTTTGGTGTCCTCTATCATTTGGTAGCATAAAGAGAAAAAGTTAAAGCGTAAATAGTGATACAAATTATCAAAAACTGAGTTGACGCTTTTAATGGGCTCCTTTTCCCTCTATATTTGAAATATGATCAAATTGGTAAAGTCGTGTATAACTTCACTGACATTTTTCAAGTGCTTGTATAGTCATAATAATAGTTTTCATCATTGGGGGTAAACTTTTGAACAGCAGTGTAAAGGGTTATTCTCAGGCAAGTGTTAACGTGCATGTGTTCTTCAGACACTGTGGAGCCATTTGGTTTTAAGCAGTCTATTCATCCATTGTCCACGTTTTCGTTGACATTTCAATGCTATATTGTTCTCACACCTGGTCTGATGAAATATTCGATAGCGATGGTGAAATATCGAATCTAAAAATAGATTGGGACATGCGCATCGGTCATTTGAGATCTGGACGTTCTAGAGGTAAGACGTTAAATTTATTGCTTTACCATATATGTTTGCTTCGACTCGACTATATGACATACAAAAGGGATATATCGTGTTTAGCATTTCAAAAGGTCTTTGTATGTACTTCCGTCACCAAATGAACACAATCTGGTGACTCTGATAATGGGTTAATGCTAGCACACCTGGGAGCAATACGATGAGGGTTATGAGTTCGAAACTCTGTCGATATTCAGGTTTTGCCAACAGCTATCAATATATGAGTGCCTTCTATACGTTACGATATATCTAAAAAACTTATCAAATTAATTAATAACGTCACTTCCGGTTTGACCTCTTCAATTGATAGAGTTTACGGAGCCCTTTTTAACGAATCCAAACACGTCTACAATCGGTCAAGAAATAAGGAAGATATCATCATTTTAAGATGTGTGGGTCAAATTGGCTTATCAGTCACGCTTTGAAATAAAAAATTAAACTGAGATCACTAGAGAATGAATAGTCCTAGGACCATAATTTTTTCAGATTTGAAAAGAGCGCGACGACATCTTTCGAATAATATATCTTTATTTTTTGTGTTTAAATTTTGTTCATATTACATAACTCGAAATTGGCTGAAATTTTAATCAATATTCAGGTTTTGAAAATGACAATTTTTATACCTTTGAGTTGTTCTCTCTGTAACCTCTGATTGGTTAGTTAGAAATATCTATTTATAGTAAATGACATATAATCTATTTATAGAAAATGACACATAATCTATTTATAAAAATATGGTGAAATACCGAGTCTAAAAATAGATCGGGATCTCTGTCATTTGAACTCTGGACGTTCTAGAGGTAAGACGTTTAATTTATTGCCATACATGTTTGACTATGTACCGACTATACTAAAGGAATATATCGTGTAGTATGGATTCCCACAATGCAGCAAAGGGTAGGTCGAATTTCTCCGCCAGCTCCAACACTTTCTAAATATAGACCCATGATGTCATTCTAAATATAGAACATTCAAAAATGGACATGCGCAGTCATTGTATAACTATAAAATGGCGTCCTCTCTCGTGCCAATCCTTATATGCAAATGAGATACTATAAATAGTAACTAGGTCAACAAAATGGCCGCCGATTACGTCATCTTTGTTTGCAAGCAAACCGACGCCTATACTACTAATAGCAAACAAAGAAGTGAATAACTTTATATAAATACAATATAATTTGCATTGCCCACGAAATGTTTAAGGACTTGTTCTACGTTATTAGTTCCACGATTTAATGAAACCAAAACCAAGAGTTTAATCAATCTGTCCTTTCACTAAAGGTTATCTGTAGTCTTAGTTGACAGTTGGTTAGTTCAGAGACATATGTGTTTATATGTCTCTGGTTAGTTATATGTGAACAGTATTGCTTTTGAACAGACTGTGTGGATGCATAGACTGATCTGGACATAGTCAATATTTAGTTTTCCCATGCATGTGTTGATTTCCCTATAACTATTAATATTACTCACGAGCGACGGCTTCTTTTCCATCAACTCTTTATATATAATAATCAATATTACGGGAATATAAAGTTTTTACATGTGCCAGGGTCTTTCAAATAGTACTATTTGAAAGACCCTGCATGCACTCTACTAATCCCTCTATTCACGCTCTCTTTCATACGCTTGGTCATTCTCACGTTAGATCCGAAAGGATGAAGAGCAACTTCTGAAGATTATAACTTTTCTTCATAATAGATATTTATAAAACCCCACTATCTTGGTACGTGATTGACTTTACTACTTTTATTGTATATGTTTATATTCGCGTGCTCCTTTTTCGTTAATGTTAATTGTATTTTGAGCTCCGCGTGTAATATTCCTCGTTTCATTTCATTTCATAGCAGACTCCATTTGTACAGTTATTGTAAATACGATACGACAGTAAAATAATACAGCCCAACAAGGACTTTCTTTATTGAATCCCCTGGACCTGGGTTACACAAACATTTAGGCAAAAGAAGAAAACGGCTCTTGATTAGCAATTCCTCCATTTTTCACAATGTTTTGAATTTTATTATAAAACTAAACTTTCTGTACATATAAAATGCCCATGATGTGTTAACATGCTACAGGGTGGGGTTATCTTTCTAATCACATGAACGGAAGGCTCAGGGTCACCTATTCTGATTGATTCTCCCTGTCTGTCCGTGTCTCTTTTGAAGAAAATTCACAACTTCGTATAAAATAGTTATGTAATTTATGATTTTGTTTAACCTGGCTTCCGATTTCCCTAAATGCCTCCCATTTGTTTTAATAGCTCCTCAACTTCAATAATTTAAGTACTACACGTATTAATTAACTCGACACAAGACGATTTTGGAAACATCTATGCACATGAATCTATATTGAAATTTCTATAAATGATAGTACAATAATCAAATAGAGTTGAAACCATTGCAGCAAAATAAGAAATGCTCTTTATGAGAAATTTCTCCCTTTGCCACAATGTTTTAAAAAGAGATATACTGCACATGTGTCAATATGCGTTCGTATATGGAATAAGCGAATCGAATATATAGTTCGTCCAAAATCTGTTTCGATCCACCGCGAAACCATTTTTTGCTGCATTTTCAGGAATGTGTGTACTTGTTTGTTGCAGTGTTCACAAACGTGTGTATATTGGCGTAGTGATATCCTAATAATGTAGTACACTTAAATATGGTATTTACACATTCAGAAACTTGTAATTTTATTTGGTTACATAGAATAAGTGGACATTATTTTACTTATTTGATTGTTACTTATGTTTGCATTGGTAATTCAGTCTAGAATTATTTGCACTATTTTGTTGTATACTGAATTTGCTAGATTTGTTGTCTCGGTCATTTACATCACGTGACTTCAAAACTCCACTTGTAACTATGGTAGCCTAAGTCGGCCTTGCCAACGCAATTCTACCATCGGAAAAAGACTTAACACTCCATATCGCATTGTGTTTATTATTGGATGGAGTTCATTTTGTATTAAATCACAGTGTAATTTTGACATATTTAGTAAACGACAATGAATGCTAACCAACTCAACGGGAATAGTTTGGCAGATGATGTCAACAGCAAGTTTTTGCTGGCTAGAAGTTCTACGTACTTGAAGGTGAACTTGGACACGATATTAAACAACCTGCAGATAATTCGATCTCGGATTTCCGATCATACAGGTAAGACATTGTATTTAATGAGTTGAATTTGTATGAGTATTGTATAACGTCGCTTTTCAGCAGCATATCAGTTATATCACGGCGATTCCATCAGTTCCAGTACTCCTGACGTCAGCCCATCAGTTATATCACATCGATTACATCAGTTTCAGTACTCCTGACGTCAGCGCATCAGTTATATCACGTCGATTACATCAGTTCCAGTATTCCTGACGTCAGCCCATCAGTTATATCACATCGATTACATCAGTTCCAATACTCCTGACGTCAGCCCATCAGTTATATCACATCGATTACATCAGTTCCAGTACTCCTGACGTCAGCGCATCAGTTATATCACGGCGATTCCATCAGTTTCAGTACTCCTGACGTCAGCCCATCAGTCGTAATGTTATCTCAGAAATTCTGTGAGACACGGCGGGTCATCACTACTACATTTGGAAAAGTCTTTGGTACGACCAGACCCGGGATTGAACCCGGGGCTCCCGATCTCGAGATAGACGCTCTAACCATTACACAGCTGAGGCGATCATATTTCATAAGAGAAATTGCAATATGAGCCGTCCCGCGAAAACCAATATTGTGGACTCTGCGTAAAGTATCGACCCGGACCAGCCTAAGCATGCCGCGCAGGCGAACGCGGACAGACACTTTTCGCCTCCTGTGGAGTTTCTGTTTCAGGAATCATTTCTCTCTATATATATATATCTTTCTTAGACGGAATGTGTCGGCCCGGATTAGCCTGCGCGGACTGTGTACAGGCTGATCTGAGTCGATACATTACGCAGAGTCCATACTGTTGGTTTTCTCGCGGGCAGCTCATATGTCGTATCTTCATTGATCACTGTTTAAATGTGTGGTTTTGCAGCGAACATATTATCCCCGGTAGGTTATCGTTAAAACATAACATAATACTTTCATTTAATTTGGTGAATTGTTATACTTCTTAAATAGGGTTTAATTTTGACCTTACATATAGGAAAAGGTCAACCAAAAAATGATTCCAATAGTTATCGAACCATTACCCTTTCCACCTCTATTTCTAAATGTCAGGGAAAAAATCTCACACAGCTGCCGA
The DNA here is from genome assembly GCA_031761405.1 of Serripes groenlandicus. Classification (NCBI taxonomy): domain Eukaryota; kingdom Metazoa; phylum Mollusca; class Bivalvia; order Cardiida; family Cardiidae; genus Serripes; species Serripes groenlandicus. Next base: position 2,568,335 of record JASEVX010000010.1, on the reverse strand, counting down.
CTTCAACTGATGAACTATTAGATGTGTTGATCTTAGTTCACTACTAAAATCTGTAATTTCCATGCATTCTAACAGTTGTGTTGTATAAAGGTCACTTCTGTAACTGGTTCCTTGTTTCGCAGAGTACCAGGCAAGGTGGGTTCTGGTCCTTGTATATAGACTCATTTTTTGAACCGTTTGTAAATAGTAATGTAGCCTTATATATAGAAGGGTAGGTGGTTTGCAGACGACATGACCCATCAACGGTATACAACGGTCCTTGTGCTCATCAAAGCTGGGCTACATATATACGGGCTTAATCCCGTAACTATTTATAGGGTGTTTTCCCCGAACGCCTACTTTACTTAATATGTATATGGGGATAAGGGGGCCTTGTAAAGGGTAAATAATAGATGACTTTAGAAAACTTTATTATTAATTTTTCATATTGATAAAACAGTTTTAAACATGATGTCACTAAATATCCCTTAATCCATAATTGATATCACTTTTTGAATGTAGATACCCATTCTAAATCAGTAGAACTTTATAATTAGTAAAGTGTACCTTGTTAAACTGTTATGAAACACCGTTTCTAAATTTAAGTAATAGCAATTGTTGAAAAATTAGATGTATAGAAAAAATGTACATCCAATTATAAAGTGAACTACGCAAAGCAAGTGCTTAATAAACACATTTTCCTAGGTTTTTGATAATATACTTGTTTGAAGATTGCATCAGTTCGATACATTTAATATAACGTTAGCATAGTTTCAATAAATGTAAATATTTGTAAAAAAGTGTAATTAGTTCAGTAAAACCAGAGACATATAAACACATATGTTTATATGTCTCTGGTAAAACTTATATTAGTTGTGTGGATTCCAAAAAAATAAAAAAAATATTTATAAAACACTTCATACGTACTTTCAGACAACGACTCTTAGACAAATATTTACAACCATTGCCATGAAATGTGTTAAAAACAGGTGTTATATCTGATTATAGAGAGCTTAGAATTTCTTTTGAATTTAAATCCTTCTTAGATAATATTGTATAAAAAAAATAAAAATAGAAAAGCGATTACAAAGCTACGTATCTGATCGAGATATGTTGATCATAGAGTTGATCACACAGAGATCAACACTTCTATGACTAATTGGCGTTGTGCTGGATGGTCTGCATCTACAAAGGCCGCAACAGCCAAACTGTTGACACGTACACTTTACATTTTACCGGCGTCTGCAATGCTATATGGTGACCTATAGCCTGTACCCTTTATCGGTAGCCATTAAGAAAATAATTGTAGGCTTTGGTATGGCCTTATAAATAATGTTAACAAAATGTCAGCTTCAATTTATAAAATTATTCATGCAAATTTCAATAACGGAATTAGTTCTATAATAATACTAAAATGTGCCAAAACAATATTTGATAGCTGCGGTCTGAGCAACATTTGGAATAACCAATATTATATTGGTTCAAAATCATTGTTGGTTAATGAAATCGATAGAATTTTGAAATTCCAATTTATTCAAACATGGCAAGCAGATTCAGCAAGCACTCCAAAATGCCTGAATGTTCGACTATACAAGTTTGACCATGAGTTTGAAAAGTTTTACAACATCATTGATGGTAAGCTGCTTCAATCATTTATCAACTTTAGAATGTACAATAACTACTTGCTAATAGAAAAAGGCCGTTAGCAAGGCATTCCTCGGCATCATAGAGTATGCAACATCTGTAAGTCTAATAAATTAGCGGACGAATTCCATTACCTTTTTAAGTATGAATATTTCAGTGATAATAGGTCCAAAGTAATAAATAAATCTCTATGTAGAAATCCAAACGTGTACACGTTTAGAAAAATCATGAACTCTACGAACAAACAAGCATTAACATATATTTCAAAATTCATCTATGCTGACCCCCTATATTCACTGATATTCACTTTATATGTAAACATGTATACTAATTACCTCATATCACATTTCACATGTGCTGAGTATGTATTAAACTTTGAACTTTTACACTTTGCTGAAAATGAAATCCCACACTAATTTGACTTCGACCTTTCTGTTACAGAGGTCATCGCCATGGTGAAGGGGAATGCCCATGGTCACGGCAGTGTACCGGTTGCAAAGTTTCTAGAAACACACGGAATACGACATTTTGCCGTTGCTACTGTGCTCGAGGGGGAGGAGCTAAGGCAATCAGGAATCCGTGGATTTATACTCATATTCGGTACTATTTATACTCATATTCGGTACTATATTTATACTCATATTCGGTACTATTTATACTCATATTCGGTACTATTTATACTCATATTCGGTACTATATTTATACTCATATTCGGTACTATTTATACTCATATTCGGTACTATATTTATACTCATATTCGGTACTATTTATACTCATATTCAGTACTATTTATACTCATATTCGGTGCTATATTTATACTCATATTCGGTACTATTTATACTCATATTCGGTACTATTTATACTCATATTCGGTACTATATTTATACTCATATTCGGTACTATTTATACTCATATTCGGTACTATATTTATTACTCATATTCGGTACTATTTATACGCATATTCGGTACTATATTTATACTCATATTCGGTACTATATTTATACTCATATTCGGTACTATATTTATTACTCATATTCGGTACTATTTATACTCATATTCGGTACTATATTTATACTCATATTCGGTACTATATTTATACTCATATTCGGTACTATATTTATACTCATATTCGGTACTATTTTATTCATAAATCCCTTCTCGGAAGATCGGTGCTCTGCGATAACTAATTGTTTGCACTTGCGATCAGTGTAGGTCCAGATCAGCCTGTGCATCCACGCAAGTCAGTGTTTCAAATATCATTGCTGCTACTTAATAGAATCAGAGACATGTGTTTATATCTCTCTGATAGAATACAGTACAACCACCCCAGAGCGACACGTGATCATTTTATCACGCACACATTTTCATAGTAAACGCCTTTCCTCTGGTATGCCATTGATCAATTAAAAAAAATTGTCTATTAACATTAAGCAAAATATTTAAATCTGACCTATGACATGTCATGGTCAGAAATTCACCAATACAAGTGTGAGCGCTCACTTTTCGAGGGCTTGGCTTGGCTGGTTGGTTTATGTCAACAATAAATGCCGTAGAGATCATGTTGAAACATTTGCTGGTTGGTTAATGTCAACAATGAATGGCGCAGAGACATGTTGAAACATTAGCTGGTTGGTTTATGTCAACAATGTATGGAGTAGAGACATGTTGAAAAAAATAGCTGGTTAGTTAAATGACATATAAACTGTTGAAATAAACAACACTTTGGTTAAGTCAACAATGGATGTCGTAGAGAACATGTTAAGAAAGAAAGGCTGGTTGGTTTACGTCAACAATGAATGTCGTAGAGAACATGTTAAGAAAGAAAGGCTGGTTGGTTTACGTCAACAATGAATGTCGTAGAGAACATGTTAAGAAAGAAAGGCTGGTTGGTTTACGTCAACAATAAATGTCGTAGAGAACATGTTAAGAAAGAAAGGCTGGTTGGTTTACGTCAACAATGAATGCCGTAGAGAACATGTTAAGAAAGAAAGGCTGGTTGGTTTACGTCAACAATAAATGTTGTAGAGAACATGTTAAGAAAGAAAGGCTGGTTGGTTTACGTCAACAATGGATGTCGTAGAGAACATGTTAAGAAAGAAAGGCTGGTTGGTTTACGTCAACGAGGAATGTCGTAGCGAACATGTTAAGAAAGAAAGGCTGGTTGGTTTACGTCAACAATGAATGTCGTAGAGAACATATTAAGAAAGAAAGGCTGGTTGGTTTACGTCAACAATGAATGTCGTAGAGATCCAGATTTTCGGTAAGATATTAAACAAATCACGCTTTATCCTTTCCCACATACAACAAATCTGCAGCAGATGACCTCGAAAATATCTCTAGCAAAAATACTGAAGATCTATTTTTAAGAAATTATTTATTAGAGTTGAAAACATTGTGACATAAGGCGAAATTGTTCGTATTGACAATTTTATTCATTTGCCTCAATTATTTCAAAAGACGCCTCCTGCAGAGGCGTCAAAAAGCGACTGTATGTAGAAAAGGGCTAAAATACACATCTTACCAATTACCCTTTTCCACATACAACAGTTTTTCAACAGACACATTTGTAAAACATCGAAACAAAACCATGAGAAAGTTCGATACCAGCGTGGAAAAAGGAAACCTTACGCATTGTGGCTTTTCTCATTGTATCACTATATTATCTAAAGTCGTCTACAATGTCGTCTACAATGTGGGAAAGGGTTAACACTGTTCTGTTCCAGGAAATGCCTCGGAGGAAGGTATACCTACACTGTTTGACAATGATCTTATCCCGGTTGTAGCGACGGCCGAGTTTGTGATTCAGTGGGCGGACTATTTACACGGAAAACATGCAAATATGGTAACATGCTTTTTACTCTTCTTTCAAATGCAGACGCATCTACAGCAGACGAAAACATATTGTGACTAAAGGAGAAATTACTCATTATGAGCATTTTTTTTCTTTTGCCTTGCTTTTTAGCTCGCCTATTCGAAGAAATAGGGGAGCTTATGTTATCACCCCGGCGTTGGCGTTGGCGTTGGCGTTGGCGTTGGCGTTGGCGTCCGCGTTGCCAGCTTGGTCAAACCTTTGCGTGCAAGGCCTTTTCTCAGACACTGTGTATGCTGTTGCTTTGAAACTTCACACACTTATTCAGGATCATTAGGGGACCTTGTATGTCAAGTCCCATAACTCTGGAATTGATTTTGACTGAATTGTGCCCCTTTTTGGACTTAGAAATTTGGTCAAACGTTTGCGTGCAAGGCCTTTTCTCAGACACTGTGTATGCTGTTGCTTTGAAACTTCACACACTTATTCAGGATCATTAGGGGACCTTGTATGTCAAGTCCCATAACTCTGGAATGGATTTTGACTGAATTGTGCCCCTTTTTGGACTTAGAAATTTGGTCAAACCTTTGCATGCAAGGCCTTTTCTCAGACACTGTGTATGCTGTTGCTTTGAAACTTCACACACTTATTCAGGGTCATTAGGGGACCTTGTATGTCAAGTCCCATAACTCTGGAATTGATTTTGACTGAATTGTGCCCCTTTTTGGACTTAGAAATTTGGTCAAACGTTTGCGTGCAAGGCCTTTTCTCAGACACTGTGTATGCTGTTGCTTTGAAACTTCACACACTTATTCAGGATCATTAGGGGACCTTGTATGTCAAGTCCCATAACTCTGGAATGGATTTTGACTGAATTGTGCCCCTTTTTGGACTTAGAAATTTGGTCAAACCTTTGCATGCAAGGCCTTTTCTCAGACACTGTGTATGCTGTTGCTTTCAAACTTCACACACTTATTCAGGGTCATTAGGGGACCTTGTATGTCAAGTCCCATAACTCTGGAATTGATTTTGACTGAATTGTGCCCCTTTTTGGACTTAGAAATTTGGTCAAACGTTTGCGTGCAAGGCCTTTTCTCAGACACTGTGTATGCTGTTGCTTTGAAACTTCACACACTTATTCAGGATCATTAGGGGACCTTGTATGTCAAGTCCCATAACTCTGGAATGGATTTTGACTGAATTGTGCCCCTTTTTGGACTTAGAAATTTGGTCAAACCTTTGCATGCAAGGCCTTTTCTCAGACACTGTGTATGCTGTTGCTTTCAAACTTCACACACTTATTCAGGGTCATTAGGGGACCTTGTATGTCAAGTCCCATAACTCTGGAATTGATTTTGACTGAATTGTGCCCCTTTTTGGACTTAGAAATTTGGTCAAACGTTTGCGTGCAAGGCCTTTTCTCAGACACTGTGTATGCTGTTGCTTTGAAACTTCACACACTTATTCAGGATCATTAGGGGACCTTGTATGTCAAGTCCCATAACTCTGGAATGGATTTTGACTGAATTGTGCCCCTTTTTGGACTTAGAAATTTGGTCAAACCTTTGCATGCAAGGCCTTTTCTCAGACACTGTGTATGCTGTTGCTTTCAAACTTCACACACTTATTCAGGGTCATTATGGAACCTTGTATGTCAAGTCCCATAACTCTGGAATTGATTTTGACTGAATTGTGCCCCTTTTTCGACTTAGAAATTTGGTCAAACCTTTGCGTGCAAGGCCTTTTCTCAGACACTGTGTATGCTGTTGCTTTGAAACTTCACACACTTATTCAGGGTCATTAGGGGACCTTGTATGTCAAGTCCCATAACTCTGGAATGGATTTCGACTGAATTGTGCCCCTTTTTGGACTTAGAAATTTGGTCAAACCTTTGCGTGCAAGGCCTTTTCTCAGACACTGTGTATGCTGTTGCTTTCAAACTTCACACACTTATTCAGGGTCATTAGGGGACCTTGTATGTCAAGTCCCATAACTCTGGAATGGATTTTTTTCAAACATTTGGATTTTTTTCTTTTTCTTTTCTTGTATTTTTCAATTTTGCGTTTAGCTCAACGTTAAAGTTTCGATTTTTTTTTTCTCAATAAGTACTGGTTCTAGGGCTTTCATATTTTTTGGGGTAAAACATTTTTTTTTTGCTGGATTTTGAAAATTGGGCATAGCTTCTTCATATTTTGTTGGATTAATTTCATTTTTTTTTTTTAATTTTCTTGTATTTTTGAACTTTGAGCATTATTTTTTTTTCTTTTTTTTTTTTCTTGAATTTTGGAACTTTGTGTTCAGCTCAATTTTTTTTTTTAAATTTCTTGTATTTTTTTTTTTTTTTTTTTATTATTTCTTGTTTAAAAATAATTGTGTTTAGCTCAATGTTAGAGTTTTGTTTACTTTTTGTCTTTTACACTTGCCTTGATAGTCAAAGCAGGGGACACAGTGAGACATTTAATTACGCGTAATTCTTGTCTTTCTTTTGTAAATTCAATTTAAATTATTCCACCTTTGGATTTTGGACTTTATACCCATGCTATAACTGTTCTGAAGTAGGCCCTGATAGACGATATCCCTGATAGGCGAGCTATATTGTCGTCCGACAACTCTTGTTTCAATATGTTTCAATAGTTCAATTATTTTCAAAGTCGTTTTCTGATGACTTGTCGTATCTTCATTCGATCCACTGCTCTCGAAAGTGGGTTAATGTATACGTCGATACAGCACACTCGTGAATGTTCTTTTGCTTGTTTGTATGGTGGTTAACCCAGATTTTATCAGTATTATACTTCTAGTCATCTCACGGCGTTTCCTCAGTAATTCTTTAACCAGTAATTCAACCGTGAATGGCGTCATATTTTCCACAGGATCATATTTCTGCATCTTTGGCAACACATAAATGAGACTTTAATTATTAAATATATTTGAAAATAGTGTGGCACAATGGCTTTTGCCACAATGATTTAAAAACCCGTCTGCTGCAGATGAAAGGGTTAATATAAAAACCACCGACCGTCTGTAATCGTATGACGTGGCTCGTTAGAGCTGCTTTTAAAGTTAGAAAGGGTCTCGCTGCATCTCTGTTTCGGTATTCAAGGTATATTTCCTAGCCTAGTACAGTTTACAAAGTCAAAATGGGTCTCGCTGCATCTCTGTTTCGGTATCCAAGGCATATTTCCTAGCCTAGTACAGCTTATACAATTAGAAAGGGTCTCGCTGCATCTATGTTTCGGTATCCAAGCTTTATTTCCTAGCCTAGTACAGCTTACAAAGTCAGAATGGGTCTCGCCGCTGCATCTCTGTTTTGGTATCCAGGACATATTTCCTAGCCTAGTACAGCTTACAAAGTCAGAATGGGTATCGCTGCATCTCTGTTTCGGTATCCAGTGCATATTTCCTAGCCTAGTACAGCTTACAAAGTCAGAATGGGTCTCGCTGCATCTCTGTTTCGGTATCCAAGGCATATTTCCTAGCCTAGTACAGCTTATAACGCTAGAAAGGGTTTCGCTGCATCTCTGTTTCGGTATCCAAGGCATATTTCCTAGCCTAGTACAGCTTATAAAGTCAGAATGGGTATCGCTGCATCTCTGTTTCGGTATCCAAGGCATATTTCTTAGCCTTGTACTGCTTACAAAGTCAGAATGGGTATCGCTGCATCTCTGTTTCGGTATTCAAGGCATATTTGCTAGCCTAGTACAGCTTACAAAGTCAGAATGGGTCTCGCTGCATCTTTGTTTCGGTATCCAAGGCATATTTCCTAGCCTAGTACAGCTTACAAAGTCAGAATGGGTCTCGCTGCATCTTTGTTTCGGTATCCAAGGCATATTTCCTAGCCTAGTACAGCTTACAAAGTCAGAATGGGTCTCGCTGCATCTCTGTTTCGGTATTCAAGGCATATTTGCTAGCCTAGTACTGCTTATAAAGTCAGAATAGGTCTCGCTGCATCTCTGTTTCGGTATCCAAGGCATATTTCTTAGCCTAGTACTGCTTATAAAGTCAGAATGGGTCTCGCTGCATCTTTGTTTCGGTATCCAAGGCATATTTCCTAGCCTAGTACAGCTTACAAAGTCAGAATGGGTCTCGCTGCATCTTTGTTTCGATATCCAAGGCATATTTTCTAGCCTAGAGCTGCTTACAAAGTCAAAATGGGTCTCGCTGCATCTTTGTTTCGATATCCAAGGCATATTTTCTAGCATAGAACTGCTTATAAAGTCAGAATGGGTCTCGCTGCATCTTTGTTTCAGTATTCAAGGCATATGTCCTAGCCTAGTACAGCTTATAAGGTCAAAATGGGTCTCGCTGCATCTCTGTTTCAGTATTCAAGGCATATTTTCTAGCCTAGTACTGGTTTGTTTATCCAGCGATCATGAATAAAGTGAACTGTCGCCGTGATATAACTGAAATAATTGAAAACGACGTAAAACTCCAATCAAACACACTGTTTCAGTATCACACGAAAATGCATTGGGCCTGAAACAAATCTACAGTGGACTCGCGATAACTCGAACATCGGATAATTCGAATTATATTATTTTTAATCGAATCATTGTCAGAAACGGATCTGTTTGAACTGCACTGTTGTATTGATGTTGATGTTGATTTTATCACTGACTGTCTTTTATAGTACAAATAAGTGTTTATTAATATTATGAAAAGCAAGACATGATACAAATCGTTTAAAAAAACCAGCAAAACGGTTAAGCAGCAGTTCTAATTACTCGTATAAGCAATGAGAAATGATGCTACGCCGTTTTCAAAAGGGTTTAATGCCATTTTCAACCATTTTCAGTTATCTGACTTTCTGATACCAGAACTTTACCAATAACAACTGGCTGCTTCTTCATGTTAGCCCATTGGTGGAAGACAAATGAACCTGCATTTTTTCACATGTTTGAGTTAAACGATATATTCGAATTTTCACATGGTCGATTAACTAAAGTCCCACAGGAGTGTCTACCATATATCCCTTTATGTGACCCCGTTATGAAGATGCAATAATACCCCTATGCTATACGCAGCTCTCATGTCTCCGTGTCCTTTTTTCTTTTACATAGAACGATCGGGGTAGTGTATTGATAAAGATAGACACAGGCATGTCCAGGAACGGCTGTATGCCGGAACATCTACCCGATATTGTAAAGGTAGGTGTGGAACTAATTTATTCAAACATGTTGACAATACATGTATTGGTTGTAATAGACCGTATAAATTATACATACGAGAATCCATCAATAAGTACGATAATTTATTCCATTGTTTCATTACAGCCTTGACAGCATTTGCATGATAGATAAAAGTATGAAAACTATGTTATTTATGAGTCTTTACTGATATCACTTACATCATATCAATAAGACGTCGTGTCATAGTTTGTGTAACAAAGAGACAGAGTACGGTGTAAATGGGCAGCGTTTTGTGATCAAGGTTTACGTAAAACGTTGGTAGGCTTTTTCTCTGATATTCGTGAAAATATTAGAAAAACTATGGGGACCCATGCTTTTTTGTGATATTATTAAACACGTTTGTTTTTGCGGCAACTATTACGCGACAATACTATCAGAGTTTATGCCAATTATTATTCAAAGAAAGCAGCCAAAGCTTGTTAGGCAAGATGTTCTGTTACCCAAATATAACAAATATATCCGCAGTACCCGTATTGATTCGGACAAAGTTGCAGATTTGAATTGTTACGACAACTACAAACCAGTCCAATTTTAGCTATCCTTGACTCCTGGCTCAAATAGACTATATATTGGGGATCAGAGAGATGAGTAAAGTGTGGTTTGCTGTTAACAGAAATTTGAGGAAGATGCTGCAGCATGTGTTACAGTCACGAGGGCAGGGACTGAACAAGTACAAAACATGCTTAAAAAAAAACGCCATTACTTTGAAAATGAGTCGTGCGCAAAGCTCTATTTTCTTACTTGTTTTCGTATTTTAGAATTAGATCACGAAATTATTGATTTGCTCTTAAACGAACAGTTACTATCTACTATATTAACCTAATGGTGTAAATATGTATGTGAGGCGCTATTGGGTCCACTATTTTATTCAAGAGCACCATTGGTTGCAATATACCGTACACGTGTTGTCAATTTACCGGACACTTTTTGTCAATATACCGTACACGTGTTTGACAATTTACCGTGCACCTGTTGTCAATATACCGTACAGTTACCAATGAAACCAACATGGTAAACGTGGCATATTTGAGACTAGGCGTCCCGGGATCGATTCCTGCTCTGATTGGTCAAGGTGGAGTGTCCTTGCACATTGTACATTGTCTTACCCAGTACAAGGCTAGATTTTAAATGTTCGCAAGTGCAGGAGACACACTCACTTTCACAAGACGTAAGTCATATCCGTCTGTTAGTTTCTGATTGTTCTCAATCGCCTTTTGCTTTTTATACACAGGCATGCGACCGCAATGGTGTGCGCATACACAGTATGATGACGCACTTTGCGCAATCCTGGGATGATCCAGATTTTACAAAGCAACAACTCGAAACCTTCATGAGAGTCGTGAAACCTTACAGGTAAAATTTATCCATATTCCTTAGTCTATTGCGGAGGATGCAGGGCAGATAATAGCGAAAACAACCGCATGAAAAGAAATGGTTTTGACTCGCTCGAAATGATTGTGTGTCGCAAGGCTTGAGTTGACTGTATTATTGAGATATATTATTATCTAATTTTGTCTAGATAAGGGGCGTTTTGCATGTTCTATTGCATGACACGATTCTTTTGAGTACCCACAGCATAGGGTTCGCTTTAATAATAAGAGAAAAATTGTGGGGGGGAAAGCTGAATACCCCTCCTTATCTGGACCTACTGTATGAACATGCATATTAATATGCTATAGTAAACCATTTAAATTTGAGACTTTTTGAGAAGTTGAATAAAATGTGCGTAGTGTAAGTAGGGACATGGACTACTAATCTGGGCCTAGTTTTAAAAGTTTACCAACTAAAAGGCGAATAGTTCTTTCTTGTATGATGCAGGAATCCGCCGTGGTCTAGTGGTAAGCGTCGGGGATTTGGGTTTTCGCGTTCGATCCCCAGTCGCGGCGCTGTGGCCATGGTGGAATTCCCTTGGGACAAGGCATATTTCCTAGCCTAGTACTGGTTTGTTTACCCAGGGGTCATGAATAAGTGAACTGTCGCCGTGATATAACTAAATTGATGTTGAAAACGGCGTAAAACTCCAACAAAATAATTTTTTGTAAGATGAACGTCCCCGTTATTTCCTTGTTGTTGTTGTTTATGTGTTATCTATTCTGATCACTCCTCTTAACCACTGGAGGAAGCTTCCTTTGGTTGTCTGCTGCAGATTTGTTGTATGCGGGAAGCGGTTAAACGATAAAATTCTCATGATCAACAACATACCTTTTGCCATAACGTTTTCAACTTTATTTAAAATTAAACTCATTTATTGAGATTGTTCAATTCGTTGCCAAAACGTCGTCTGCTCTAGTGGGAAAGTGTTATCCCTCTTATCTACGTTCTTGTTTAACCTTTTCGAACCTCCACACGCTTTGTGAGGCCTCTGCAGCAGACGCATTGTTTTAAACATCGCGACGAAAGGAGAATCAATCAAAGTGATCAATATCTCCTTTTTGCCATTCTGTATTCATTAGTAGAGAGTTTCAATTTTTGAAGGTGAGCTATTGTGATCATATTGTATCCGGCGTCCGTCAAACTGCCCTGTGAACACTCTACAGACAATAGTTTGCATCCAATCTTCATGAAAGTTTGCCAAAAAGTACATCTCTATCAAATCTTGAACAAGTTCTGGTTACAAGGCCGATTTGAAGAAAAATCTTGTTAACACTCTGGATGCCACATTTTTTAACTTGACCATGTTGAAACTTTGTCCGAGTAATTGTCTTGATAACTCATGCTTAGGCTAAGTTTGAATATAGGTCATAACTGGTCAAACACTAGGTCACTAGGTCAAATTGAAGAAAAATCTTGTTAACACTCTAGATACCGCATTTGTTTGCTTCAACAATTGATCAGAATACTTGTATTGATGATACCTAGGTCAGGCCCAAATATGGGTCATGTTGGGTCAAAAACTAGGTCACTACGCAAAATCGAAGGAAAATCTTGTTAACACTCTATAAGCTGCACTTTTAACTTAGGCTTGTTTAAGCTGTGTCAGAATAATTGTCTTGGTGACATAGGTCATATCCTGTAAAAAACTAGGTCACATTGAATAAAATCCCTGTCTACATTCTAGAGACCGCATTTCTTTACTTCAGCAGCTGTATACTTTGTCAGAATTATTGTCATTATGATAACTAGGCCAACTTTGAATACGAGTCATATTGGGTCAAAAACTAGGTCAAATTAAAGAACAATATTGTTAACACTCTAGAGATATTATTGTTCATTTGAGTATATTGAAACTTTGTCTTTGTGTTATATCTAGGCTAGGTTCAAACATAGGTCATGTCCAGCTAAAAACTAGGTCACAAGGCCAAATTGAAGGAAAATATTTTGAACACCCTGGAAGTCGTATTCTTAACTTGAGCATGTTGAAATGTTGTCAGAATCATTGCATTGATAATATCTAGGCCAAGGTCAAATATGGGTCATGTCTTGTCAGAAATAAGGTCAGTATGCCAAAGTGAAGGGATATCTTGTTAACACTCTAGTATAAACTTATCTGACTGCAAAATGAGTTATTGTGATAGACTATGTGGTTGGAATAACACATAAGCGATACAGGATCATCATGGCCCTATTGTTTTATTGAATGTTTTCAAAGTCTTCTGCTGCCAGGTTGTTGTATGTGGGAAAGAGTTAAACATACAGGTGGACAGTAGAAACCTTGGCAAGCAGTGGTTCATTAAAACTATATTTCCTCTTTTTGTTGTTTTCAGAGAAAGGGGGATCAAATTGCATGTTGCTAATAGTGGTGCACTTCATAACCGAATAGGAACAGACCTAGACTTTGTACGTCCCGGGGTTACACTGATGGGAATATCAGAGGGTAAAATCTAAATTACCCCCCTTTCCACGTAGAACAAAACTGCAGCAGACGAGTTTGAGCAATTTCTCATTTTGCCACATTGTGTTCAAAAGTCATCTGCTGCAGATTCATTTTCATGTCAGAAGGGTTATGATGATCTCGTTTTTGAAGATCGCATGGCTGCATCATTAATGAATTACTCCGCGACACGAAGGTTTTGAAGAGCACGTGGCTGCATACTTAATGAGTTACTCTGCGTCAAGAACCAACCTTCAGAGGTTTTGAAGAGCGCATGGCTGCATAATTATGAGTTACTCCGTGACAAGAACCAACCTTCAGAAGTTTTGAAGAGCGCATGGTTGCATACTTAATAAGTTACTCCGTGACAAGAATCAATCTTCAGAAGTTTTGAAGAGCGCATGGCTGCATACTTAATAAGTTACTCCGTGACAAGAACCAACCTTCAGAAGTTTTGAAGAGCGCATGGCTGAATACTTAATAAGTTACTCCGTGACAAGAATCAACCTTCAAAGGTTTTGAAGAGCGCATGGCTGCATAATTAATGAGCTACTCCGCAACAAGAACCAACCTTCAGAGGTTTTGAAGAGCGCATGGCTGCATAATTAATGAGCTACGCTGCGACAAGAACCAACCTTTACAGGTTTTGAAGAGCACATGGCTGCACAATTAATGAGCTACTCCGCGACAAGAACCAACCTTCAGAGGTTTTGAAGAGCACATGGCTGCATAATTAATGAGCTATTCCGCGACAAGAAACAACCTTCAGAGGTTTTGAAGTTAAATATATTTGTTTGAATACTGGTTAAGCCTTTTCGAATTCTTCAGTTGTATGATGGCATTTCCTGGTTAGTTTACCATTACTACCGGTATTATTCATCATGACAACAATGCATCAGTCATAACGCTATCCTCACAAACCTGAGCACCAGGAAAGGAAGTAACAAATGTATTTATATGCAGCGGTCCAGATAAGAAGAAGTATACAGCTCTTTTACCCACAGTTTCTCTCGTATTATCCAAATAAAATCCATGAGTATAAGTGAGACGATTCTTTTGAGTATCCACGTCATATGGTTATATGGTCAAATAAGGATTTAAGTGAACACGCCATCTTGATTGTTTGTGGAAAACGTGGACCCAGGGATAGGTTTAGTTTCCTTTCAATGCATGTAGCCCAATATTGGAAAATCTTCTTGTCTGAAACTAGTGATCCAATTTCAAAGTAATTGCAGCAGATTTGTTGTATGTGAGAAAGGGTTAAATAATGTTGATGCTAAAAGATGCTAAAAAAATGCCCCTAGGAGAGAGAGAAGCCTAGCTCCTGTGGTCTTCAAAACTTGCCTTCCACAATTTTATTATGCCTTTCCCACTTGTAGATGCATTCTGACGCATCTTCAGCAGACAGCTTTTGAAAACATTGTGACAAAAGGAGAAATTGCTCAAAACAAGTAATTTCACCTTTTGCCACTATGTTTTCAACTTTGTTCAGAAATTATACATTCATTTATTGAGCTTTTTCATTGTTTTGCATGATTGTTTTCAAAGACGTCTGCAGCATATTTGCTGCATGTGGGAAAGGGTTAAAACCCGTTTGTGTAAGAAATACTGCTCAACACCTTACCCAATGGTTTTACTTATTATTTCAAAACTTATTTCATGCAATTATTTACAAATTAATGTTACTAAGAAAAATTACTTCTGATTTAAATATACCATTATTTAATGAAGAGACACAACTATCTACCATTTCAGATGTTAGTGACAAGCTCATTTCTGAGTGGGAATCAACTGGTTATCGACCCTGCCTAAACTGGATTGCCCGCCCAACTCTGGTCAAACGACTTCAACCTGGGGCCGCGATAGGCTATAATCAAACATACATGCAAGTACTGCCTCTAATTTAACATTTTTCACACGTACAAAACATCTCTATGGTAGACGACTTGAAACAAATTTTGTCAAAACTATGGAAACTCTCTTTAAATAAAAGCACAATATATTATTGAATAAAAATAAAAACATATTGAAAAAAAGGATGACAAATTTCTCTTTTCCCACTATGTTTTCTAAAAGTTATCTGCTGCAAATGCATCACAAAGCGTCTGTATGTTGGAAAGGGTTAAACCTTAGACATATTTAACAAACCTAAAACAGTCAACTTCGAAAATTCTAAACAAAAATATGGAGAATCTTTTATGAATATGATTAAAAACATTGTGGCAATTGGAGAAATTGCTCAGTATGTTATCTGCTGCATATGCCTCAAAACGCGTCTGCATGTGGCAAAAGATCAATTTGATATAACGTCTTATATGTGTTCATTAGGAAAACCAATTTCCAATGCACAATATTGTAAAATAGCTTAACCCTTTCCCACCTGCAGATATATTTTGATGCATCTGTAGCAGACACATTTGAAAAACATGAGCAATTTCTCATTTTGCCACAATATTGTCAAAACACATTTGTTAATACTTTTTCAATTCAGATGTTTTAAATTAAAAAAAGAGTTCAGAAGTTTCACATCTTGTACTGTATATGGGACCTATGCTACAAGAAAAACAAATCCTTGCAATTATGACAAGTGTATACAAGCTGTGTTCTGTGAAAACCGACCTTAAAGGTGCAGAACTCCAGAGTATAGATAGTTTAGTCAAAGTTTGAAAACTGTTTAAAAGTTGTCTTGAAATATAGTAATAATTTCACTTTCCAGTACAATAAACATCTAAATATTGGTCATCTATGCTTCATTTTTTATGGTAAGAAATACCACGTAAGCCAAAATGTGTTCATTTTCATGACTTTCAATTGACCAATTTTAAACGTTATTGCAAAAATTGTTTTGAACTATTTATTTCTTACTTTGTTGTCACTATTAGTAATATTTCAAAATGTTGATCTCCATCTGGAGTTCTGCACGTTTAACATAATTATTAAATTAGGCTCTGCCTTTGCATCCATGCTGAAGGATGTAAATGGATACCGTTTTACAGACAGTTCTTGAAACCTTCCATGACCGATTGGCGAACCAAGCAGAGCGAGATCAGACTGTGCAAATGTCTAGCGATTGGTTTTGCAGATCATCGCTCATACAATATCTTTATTCACATTTTTGCTATCAGATTTTTGCTATTATCACAAGAAAACTAATAGTATGGACTCTGCGTAATGTATCGAACCAGATCAGCCTGTGCAGTCGGGGCTGTGTTTTTGAAACCCAGCTCCGCCAACATTCTTTCCGACGTTTGACGAAAGTCACTGTGACAAGCGTCATTCGCCTTATGCCAATGGTATGGTCTTAACAGTCCATGTGGAAAAGCAGTTAGTTGATTTGAAAGACTGTTGTGTGGAGTACTGGTGTGAGAAAGCCAGGAAACATACAAGTAGGTGAACTGGCCGACAAGATATTACTGAATTTTTGTTGTTGAAAACAGCTTTAAACCAATATCAATCAATCAATCAATCTAGAACAGGGCTCATGTATTTAACTTTCAGGTGTAAAGAAGAAGAAACCATTGCAGCTTTCCAGTTGGGATATGCAGACGGATACCCTAGAAACCTGTTTCAAAAAGGCTATCTGACAACACCATCAGGTACATCAAGAAAATATAAAGTCAGATTTTAACCCTCTTCTTGTGGAAGACAGTTGTGCAGAGGTAGAGCGTCGGTCTCCTGTACCAAAGGTCCCGGATTTGAGTTCTGTGTCGAGCGGGTTATGGATTTTCTACACAAACGGCGCAAATACTGGTTAAGTATCCAGGAAGCAGACATCGAGCGTGGTTAATATAAGCTGAAAGCTTGTTTCGCAATCGATATAAAATAAATAAGTTTAAACTAACCCTTTTCCACATGTAGATGCTTTCTGACGCTTTTCAAGCAGACAATATTTGGAAACAATTTGCTAAAGAATTGTTGGTAAGAACTAAGTACCATGGCTCGGTATGATCAAGTGATCATAAACATCATCTCAGTAAAGAAAAAAATCAAAAAATCAATGTTCATAAACTATAGGGAAAGACCCAAAATGACCACCCACATTTAAATTCTGACAAAATTTATATTCATCAAAATCGAGTATAGAATGAGACCTTAATTTCCTTTCGTCTTTAACCTAAGAACCTGACATGACCCTTATTCAAACTTGCCCTAGATATGACAAACATTCCCCCCAAAAATGGTGCTCAATTTCAACAGACTGAAAAACCTTGTTTATTATTCCAGGTATCAAGTGTCCAGTAGTAGGTAAGGTGTCAATGGACAGTTTGACAGTGAAGATTCCAGATGATGTCACCGATTACAGTATCTTCTATCTCATATCATCAAATCCGATAAATACAGCAAAAGCCATATCAAGGATGTGTGGTACAATTGTAAACGAGATTTGTACCGGCTTACGTAGAAGACTTCCGAGGTTATATGAAACAGGCGGGAAAACAGTCAGGGGAACTGATGTATGATTAAGTTTGATTGTCAGATTGTGTCTTACGAGTGCTACATCAGTTGGCACTTTCCCACATATGTACAACAAGCAGCAAACAACTTTTAAACAAATTAGGGCAAAATTGATGGCAACTTTCTTTAACTTAAAGAGTGTAATTGTTGAATCAAGGATCCTTGTACAAATAGATCAGAAAACAGGGAATACCATCGTTAACCCTTTCCCACATACAGACGACTTTTCAAAACATTCTGGCGAAAGGAGAAACCAGCACTGTTATAGGCAATAATTTAATCAAGTAAAAGATTTCCAACAATATGCCACCAGGAAAGATATGTTGATTTAAATTTCTTTAAATTTTCACAGTTCCTGATGTGTGTTTGAATCTGGTTCCATATCTTTGGTCCTGACTAGGTCAAAGATTTTCTATAACATTATATTCTAGGTTTAGGAATGCTAAGTGTATGCTGGGCGGCAGATCTTACATTTGTATTGGTTGATGATGTGAATAGATAAGTCATATATTCCGGGAATTATTTTTTAAAGGATTTGTACACAAGTATAGCCTTTTTGTATGTAATTTGATCTTGAAATTTCATCCAAGGAATATTTCTACCAAATTGTAATTGAACCTGACAAGCAGATTCAGAGGAGAAGAATGTTAACGTTTGGACATTTTTCCCGCTTTCTGATGCCGCAGCAACCAAAGTTCCCCATGGAATTAAAATCTTTGAACAATTTTGATAGAGGACCCATAAAGGAACATTCCTGTGAAGTTTGGGTGAAATTTGTCATGTGGTTTAAGAGGAGATGATGTTAAAAGCTAAAAGTTAACGACAGACGACGGACGGACGACAAACAACGGACAGAGAGTGATCAGAATATATCAACTTATGTTACAACAAAAGCATACGCATGATACTATACATTTATTTATATTTCTATATTGTGTTACTTTGGAAACAAACACTATATGTGGAGTAAACATGTATTCTTCCAATTTTCTGTATGTAACAGGGTACATTTTGTTATGTATATGTCGGTACATGTTGTCATGTCTTCATGTCCATGTATTATATCGTCATTGCGTTTGTATATGTTCTGTAAATGCACGTGATTGTCGAGTGTTGTCGTGAGTAAGGTTCAGTGAGGAAATGCGTGAGCTTCTTTCTTTTCCCGCCTCTTTTATTAATCCGATCCTGTCCTTTTTCTATTGTGATCATTTTTGGCTTGCCATGCAGCCAGTACACATCATCTATACTTTACTTTATATTTCCTTACAGGAATGTATAATCTATATTTCCTTACAGAAATATCAATCTCTGGTAAGCAATTCTTATTTTATCTATTTCAAATTGCTATGCTTGTTTTATCATAAGTACATTACTTTATTCTGTATTCGTATTCTGTTTTGTACTTAGTATTGTTTTATTGTATTTTACAGGTCCATTTGACCATTTGCATGTCAAATGTCCTGCATATGTAATTAAAGACTTACAGAAAATTGATCGATAGTTATTACTATACCCCGGTCGACATGTATAAAAAAAACCAATTATTAAAGCAGAAAAATAGTTTTCAAGTCATGCTGAAACAAGGTTGACCTTGACCTTTTTACCTTGACTTGACAAGATTTATTAATCATCATTTTCACTTTAAGTTCTATCCATTGATTGCTATTATTAAAAGTATTCAGTTCATATGAAAGCCGCAAATTACCCTCAACAGGTGTTACTTTGTTGTCCCGCATTAGTACTCCACATAGAACTATTTACCTTACTACAAAGACGTTAAGGAATCTGCATTGTTCTTTCATATAATTCAGATTTCTTCTATTATTATAATCATAGCATAATGAGAGTATCTTAAGTAGCACCATCTGTGGAAAAAAAACGCATCATCTATCAAAATGAAAGAGTAATTGAAATCATATAGATAACATTGTGGAAAAAGGGAAAAGATGTAATTTATATGAGCATTTTATCTGATTTATCTAATTGTTTTTAAAAGTCACCTGCTGCAGAAGCATTCAGAGTCATTTTCATAAGAGATCTGTTTGAACTGTACATAAAGGAATATTTTAGAGTCATATTCTTCAAAACATCATGGAATCAAATGTGAAATATCTCAAGTAGGAGTTTTCATGCAAGGTTGAAAACAAATGATAAAATGAAAACATAAAGGGTTTATTTCTCCATTATATTCTAATTTAATGTGCAATGCTCAATACTACAAACTATCGATCTACAATTTTTCCGACAATAACAATGTATGACAAAGTTATTTACGACTCAGATCATGTTGCTTAACCCGCTCCCACATTAAGTTGCTTTCTGAGGTCTCTGCAGCAGTTAAATATTGAAAAATTGTTCATTATAAGTAATGTCTCCTTTTACTACAATATTTTTAACTCTATTCATTATTCTTTTTAAAAGTGTTCAATGGTTGTTTACTAAGGGTTCAACAATGTTATCATTCAACAATACAGTTGTTCTTAAATCACTTGAAGCTAGTTAAGTAGGCTACTTGTGATATTTTCCTGTCGGTTGCTTGTCCATTTCTTTACATCATGTTTGTGTTGGTAATCGTCTATTCACCATGTTCTTTGAACTTTACATCCGTCAAAAAACCGACTGTTAGTTTTCAATAAATCTTTAGAAGAACGTTCCCGGTCCAATACTCCAAATATCCTAAACATCTAAATGTAAATTTAAATCACAATTAATGCCAAAACATATCACACACCTTTTATTACAGCCTATTTTCCTGCAAGTTCCTCAGCAAAAGATTCTTGCTCAGACCTAAGTAACACTTGTTTATTGGTAAGAAATTATTGGTGTACTTGAGTGCCAACCAAACGTCTTAAGAATTGTGTCACTTAACATTTGACATACATTTTCCGAAAGAGAGACGAAGAGAGCAGACAAGGCTAATTTGGATAATGCAAGGGTCATAATACTAAAGTGCCTCAGGTAATTGGACTTTTTGCCCATACATTACGGCCACAAACATTAACATCAAGCTTTATAAAAATGAAATGATTAATGTTCAACTTAAGAGAGCAGACTAGGCTAGTTTGATCAATTTTGGATATTTAATTGCAATACTCGAAAAGGGCCGTATGTGATTGTGCTAGTTTTTGTACTTGTCCTGAACCTTTTACCCACTAACACGTTCAACAAGTTTGGTGAAGATGGGATGAAAACTTTGACGCAGAGAACCGCCATAAATTACCCGCTTATACAGCCTTATGGGCGAAAAACGGGTTGTTCTGAGTTTACAGGTTGTGTCGCCATTTTCGTTTAGCTGGAGCCGAATGGATAGGGTTATTTTTTTCACGTTCGATTGTGTTGAAGGGTTTATATGCACACAGACCCGTCATTGATCGGTACCGATTATCATCAGCCATCGTGTAACCGCCGTAATTTTCGCTAAAATACCGATTGGACCGCAGTTTTTTATTTTATGTAATACTGGTTTTTTTTTGCCACCAGGAGGATTTGATTGTTTCACACCGTTTTCCAACAGTTTATAGTCATATCACGGCGGTCAGTGCACATACCCATGTCTTTCTCTCATCTTTACTCCATCACGGCGGTCAGTTCACATACCAATGCCTTTCTCTCATCTTTACTCCATCACGGCGGTCAGTTCACATACCTATGTCTTTCTCTCATCTTTACTCATCACGGCGGTCAGTTCTCATACCCATGCCTTTCTCTCATCTTTACTCCATCACGGCGGTCAGTTCACATACCCATGCCTTTCTCTCACCTTTACTCCATCACGGCGGTCAGTTCCATACCTATGTCTTTCTCTCATCTTTACTCCATCACGGCGGTCAGTTCACATACCCATGCCTTTCTCTCATCTTTACTCCATCACGGCGGTCAGTTCACATACCTATGTCTTTCTCTCATCTTTACTCCATCACGGCATTCAGTTCACATACCCATGTCTTTCCCTTAACTTTACTCCACACAGCGGTCAGTACACATACCCATGTCTTTCTCTCATCTTTACTTCACACAGCGGTCAGTTCACATACCCGTGTCTTTCTCTCAGCTTTACTCCATACAACATATCACGGCGGTCAGTCCACATACCCATGTCTTTCTCTCATCTTGAGTCCACACTGCAGTCTTTCAACGCAACTGGATCCTTTTCCATATAGCCTGCTATCTCATTGGCGGAAAGACGATTGACACTTGTGGCATGGACTTTGTTAAAACTCGGAAATAACGTTGGCCGAGATGGGGTTCGAACTCACAACCCATGGATTGACAGTCCGCGTCGTTACTGGGGCTTGGTTGCCTTTTCACAACAACGGTTTATGACATGTCTGTTGAAGCCGCAGTTAGTAGTGCCGAGACGCAATCGTCATACACAATTTATTATGACTGAATGAATGCCGAGATAAAATCAATGCTATAAGCCGCAGTTAGTAATGCCGAGACGCAATCGTCATACACAGTTTATTATGACTGAATGAATGCCGAGATATAATCAATGCTATAAGCCGCAGTTAGTAATGCCGAGACGCAATCGTCATATACAATTTATTATGACTGAATGGATGCCGAGATAGTATCAATGCTATAAGCCGTAGTTAGTAATGCTGAGACGCAATCGTCATACACAATTTTGTATGACTGAATAGATGCCGAGATATTATCAATGCTATAAGTGGTCATATCCACTTTTGAAGTCGGTTATTGCTTCCTCACATACTAATATTTTGAAGAAGACTTCGTTGAAAAGACTGGCTAGAGGGAAAACAGTATGGTAAATGGTGAAATTGCTCATGATGACCAATTTCTCTTTTGCCACAATGTTTTCAAATGACGCCTGCTGTAGATGCGTCGAAATCCGACTATTTGTGTAATTCCCCAATATCCTCGACCCCCACCCCCTCCTCAACCCAATAATCCTGCAGCTGATTTAAACCGAGACATATCTCTGATTTAAATGATTTTAAAATGACTTGTCTTGTTATGTTTGAGTTTTGAAGGTTTATATCATATCCCGCTTTCGTAGATCACGGTTGACAAGCCACACATCAAATTACAGCTATTATTACGTACCTGTAATAGCAAATCGTGAGCTACAAGGCTGTTTCACTGGACGCAGGGTTCGGAAAGGGTTAAACGCAGTTCATGCGAAAGATATATATTTTCTAAAATGTTATGGCTCACTGGTTATTTTTTTACTTAAACACATATTTGAGCCCTCCATGGGAAAACGGTACAAGTTGGCATTTTTGAACAGTGAATGTTCAGACCAGCAAGAACAATCTGCTCTGTCCTTTCCGAATCGACACAAGTTGACAGAGGTTTCTGACTGACTGGTAAGTAATAAGTGTAGTTCTTGATATTACTTTGCGGATGTACATGAATACACGACATGTGCCGAATGTGGAGAAAATGGAAAGAGTTCCGATGAAATGAAAATTGTCAACAACAATGTGTTAACATTTTTTTTTTGACAAATGTTTTGCGTTTAATCTACAGTATATAAAGGGAATATATTAAGAGAAGTTGTTTTTTCTTCTTGCTTTTAACAACATAATTACGTTTATTTTCTGATAATGTAACTGAACATTTCTCTATTGTGAAAAGGCGCATTTCAGAATAGAATAGAAAACATTGTGGTTAAAGAAGAATTTGTTCAATATGGGCAATGTCTCCTTTCCCCCCAATGTTTTCAAAAGTTGTCTGCTCCAAATGCGTCTGCAAGTGGAAAATGCCTACAAAATATGTTAAACCTGCTCAACTGTTAGAGTTGAGGTTTATATCGCGAAGTGATATTGATAAATTAAATTACATTTAAATATGATGTTTACACATACAGAGACCTGCTATTTTTATTAGATTACTTATAATAAGTGTTTCTTTCTTATTTGACTTTTGCTTCTGTTTGTAATGTAGTAAAGTATATTTTGCACTATATTTTTGGCGTTATGACTTTGGTGGAGTTGGTGTGCTAAGGTATTCACTTGTAGTTGAAAATTGAACTGTGTTAATGGTATTCGTTGCTTCGGAACTCTTCCAAAAATAATTATGTGATCGCGGATCAAACATTTTCTACTCGTTTGAGGAGTTGTTTTCAATAATTTGCTATTACAGTATTCGAACTTTCGCACCTGCCGTAAATTGATTGATGATCAAACTACTAAATATGTCATAAAAATCGATATGTTGAATACATAATATTATATTTCATACCATATTAGGAGATCACTAACGTTTATTAAAGCAGTTTAATTATCGGTATTTTGAATGATTGTATTTCATGTCACATGAGCTCAAAACACAAACGTAAAAATGCAGTTTAGATATCGGTATTTTGAATAAATGTATTTCGTGTCACATGACCTCAAAACTCACGACGAAAGGAGCATTTTGCTAAATAAACTTATAATGTTTCCAGTCGGTTAGAAATCGTTTGTAAGGCGTCCGCCTCGGGTGCGTGCGCGAGATCGCGGATTCGATGCCCGACCGGGTCAACCCAAAGAATTTAAGAATTGTAGTAATGGCTTTCCCTCCTTGTAGTATCAGCTTTACGAATGACTCGCTGCTGTCAGCATAAATGGACCCGTTGTACTGGTAACTTATCGACGAATACAGTGAAATAACTGATAATGCGTTGAAAGCGGCGTAATATAGACGCTTTCTGACGCCTCTGCAGCAGACGGTTTTTTGAAAACATAGTGACTAAAGAAGAAATTGCACAAAACGTGCAATTTCTCCTTTTGACATAATGTTTTCCACTTTTTGTCATAGGTTATCCATTCTTTTAAAACACCACACTCAGCATAAATGGACCCGTTGTACTGGTAACTTATCGACGAATACAGTGAAATAACTGATAATGTGTTGAAAGCGGCGTAATATAGACGCTTTCTGACGCCTCTGCAGCAGACGGTTTTTTGAAAACATAGTGACTAAAGAAGAAACTGCACAAAACGTGCAATTTCTCCTTTTGCCACAATGTTTTCCACTTTTTGTCATAGGTTATCCATTCTTTTAAAACACCACACGCACACACACAGTATCAGCTTTACGAATGACTCGCTGCTGTCAGCATAAATGGACCCGTTGTACTGGTAACTTATCGACGAATACAGTGACATAACTGATAATGTGTTGAAAACGGCGTAAAACACCACACACACACACACACGCGCACGCACGCACGCACGCACGCACGCACGCACGCACGCACTACTTTTAGTTGACGCCAAATGAATGCAGTTTGTATATATAAGGTAGTAAATGCTTACACTTGTTCATGTATTTTTAGAAGTCTATCCATAATGTATAGGGTATATTTAAATGAATACAAAATGCGTTACATTAACGCGACAGTTCTAATCCATGTTGATAATATCTGCAACAATAAACTTAAAATCTGGACGAATTTAGTCCTGCTTTTGACAGGATAGAGAAACAGTGAGACAAGACGAGAATTTCTCTCATTATTTCAATCGTCAAAGTGTCGTACACATTTTAAAATCAAAGTACTGAAAGTACTGAAGGTAGGCTTACGATCGTTTAAGAGGGGATGCATCTTACCAATCTATTTATAAACATGTTAATCGTGCAGTGTGCATTGTTTCATTTTAAATAGATAAATACTAAATTAGTCGCGGCTGAATTGGTTTTTTGAAATATGATTATGCTATTTTTAATAAATGTGTTAAAGGTTTTTAAATGTTATTTTATGTTTAATTCTTGTAATGTTACGATAAATAAGTACATGTCGGGAGTATTTATCTACATGAGCATTGTTAATAAATATAATGTTTAATTACTATATGAGTGTTAGTGAAAGTCAGTGTGCAGACATCGCGTAACATATCCCAGCATGCATTTACTAATCCCTCTTTTCCCGCTCTCTTTCATACGCTTGGTAATTCTCACGTTAGATCCGAAAGGATAAAGAGCAACTTCTAAAGATTATAACTTTTCTTCAGAATAGATATTTATAAAACCCCACTATCCTGGTACGTGATTAATTTTACTACCTTTATTATATATGTTCATATTCGCGTGCTCCTTTTTCATAAATGTTAATTGTATTTTGAGCTCCGCGTGTAACATTCCTCGTTTCATTTTCATTTCATAGCAGACTCCATTTGTACATTTATTGTAAATACGATACGACAGTAAAATAATACAGCCCACCAAGGAGTATCTTTATTGAATTCCCTGGACCTGGGTTACACAAACATTGAGGCAAACGAAGAAAATGGCTCTTGATTAGCAATTTCTCCATTTTTCACATTGTTTCGAAGTTCATTATAAAACTAAACGTTCTGTACATAGAAACTGTTCATGATGTGTTAACGTGCTACAGGGTGGGATTATCTTTTTAACCTCCTGAACGGAAGGCTCGGGGTGATCTATTCTGATTAATTCTCCTTGTCTGTCCGTCTCCTTTTGAAGAAAATTCACAACTTCGTAGAAAATAGTAATGGAATTCATGATTTTGTTTTACTTGGCTCCCGATTTTCTTAAATGCTTCCCATTTGTTTAATAGCTCATCAACTTCAACAATTTAAGTACAACATGTACTAACTAACTCGACAATAGACGAGTTTGGAAACATCTATGCAAATAGATCTATTTTGAAATTTTTATAAATGATAGTACAATAATCAAATAGAGTTGAAACCATTTGCTGCATTTTGTGTACTTGTTTGTTGCAGTGTTCACAAACGTGTGTATATTGGCGTAGTGATATCCTGATAATTTAGTACACTTAAATATGATATCTACACATTTAGACACTTAAAATGTTATTTGGTTACATAGAATAAGTGGAATTTATTTCACTTATTTGATTGTTGCTTATGTTTGCATTGGTAATTCAGTCTAGAATTGTTTGCACTATTTTGTTGGCGTACTGAATTTGTAAGATTTGTTGTCTCAGTCATTTACATCACGTGACTTCAAAACTTCACTTGTAACTATGGTAGCCTAAGGCGGCATTGACAACGCAATTCTACCATCGGAAAAAAGTCTTAACACTCTTTTACGCATTGTGTTTATTATTGGATGTAGTTCATTTTGTATTAAATCACAGTGTAATTTTGACATATTTAGTAAACGACAATGAATGCTAACCAGCTCAACGGGAATATTTTGGCAGATGATGCCAACAGCAAGTTTTTGCTGGCTAGAAGATCCACGTACTTAGAGGTGAACTTGGACACGATATTAAACAACCTGCAGATAATTCGATCTCGGATTTCCAATCATACAGGTAAGACATTGTATTTAATGATTTGATTTATATGAGTATTGTTTAACGTCGCCTTTCAACAGCATATCAGTTATATCACGGCGATTCCATCAGTTCCAGTACTCCTGACGTCAGCCCATCAGTTATATCACATCGATTACATCAGTTTCAGTACTCCTGACGTCAGCGCATCAGTTATATCACGTCGATTACATCAGTTCCAGTACTCCTGACGTCAGCGCATGAGTTATATCACGGCGATTCCATCAGTTCCAGTACTCCTGACGTCAGCGCATCAGTCGTCACTTTATCTCAGAAATTCTGAGAGCAACAGCGGATCAAATCACTACTACATTTGAAAAAGACTTTGGTACGACCAGACCCGGGATTGAACCCAGGTCTCCCGGTCTCGAGAAAGACGCTATAACCATGACACAACTGAGGCGATCACATTTCACAAGAGAAATTGTAATATGAGCCGTCCCGCGAAAACCAACATTGTGGATTCTGCTTAAAGAATCGACCCGGATCAGCCTAAGCATATCGCGCAGACGAACCCGGACAAGCACTTTTCGCCTCCTGTGAAATCATTTATCTATACATATATCTACCTGAGACGGAATGTGTCGTCCCGGCTGATCTGGTCTATAATGGGTTTTTTTCTCGCAGGACGGCTCATATGTCGTATCTTCATTGAAAACTGTTCAAATGTGTGGTATTAAAAAGGTTTGCAGCGAACATATTATCCACATTAGGTTATCGTTAAAACATGACATAATTTTCGGCCATAGCTGATTAACCTGGGTTTTGACCTAGATGTTAAACAAATGATCTAGATTGTAGACCAATCAAATGTTGTATTTCATGAATAATGTCGAAGAAATAAAGGAAATGAAACTTTTTGATTAATTCATAGTTAAGTTGGCGATCCTACGAAAGGCACTAATAAGGTGAAGTTTTAAAATGAAATGTTTTGCATACTAAGCTTTAATTATTTTCCATAAAAAATAAATTTCAGTGAAAAAATCAGTGTAAACGTATGAAATATAATATTTAAGAGCAAAATGTTAATTATTTTTTTTGGAACATGATAAGTTTTCAGTTATTTATCGTCATTTGAAATATACACCTCTTGGGAGCCTCGCGTAATATCCAGACATATTACGGGGTATTCTCAGCATTGATAATCTATTTATAGAAACTGAAGCTGGATGGAGATTGCCGATAAGCCTTTGCTCGAATTCTTAGATATACAGCATTATTGCGCACATTTTATAATTCATGAACAATTACTGATTGTTTTGATTATTAACAAAACCTTTCTGATATTCAAGTCAAATAATATTTGATGTTCCATTTATTGGTATTTTCTCATATTGATCGCCGTTTATCTTTTTTAAAGATTTTTCTTGTTCCATGTAATCTGATGAATTGTTATACTTCTTAAATAGGGCATAAATTTGACCTTACATAAAGGTCAACCAAAAAATGATTCCAATCGAACCATGACCCTTTCATCTTCTATTTTTAAATTTTATTGAAAAAAATCTCATGCATCTGCCGACTTCAATTGAGGAATTATTAGATGTGTTGATCTTAGTTTACTACTAAAATCTGTAATTTCCATGCATTCTAACAGTTATGTTTTGTATAAAGGTCACTTCTGTAACTGGTTCCTTGTTTCGCAGAGTACCAGGCAAGGTGGGTTATGGTCCTTGTTGATAGACTCATTTATTGAACAGTTTGCAGGAAATTATCAATCTATGGTATAGGTATTATTGTCAATGGAAATACCAATTCAACCTCGATGTTTGTGCCGTGGTCACTTTCAACGAATAAAAGCGGGTGTTCAGACGCAGTTCTCGGACATGGGTTGTCGGTATTGATGCCGTTTAAAAAAATATAGTTTGCAACAAATATAATAAATCTTCTTAACTTGTCAAGCATGAATACATAACATTTAGGGGCGGGGGTCTCTGTGTGCTCACCAAAGTGGGGCTACGAATATACGGGCTTAATCCCGTAACTATTAATAGGGTGTGTTCCCCGAACGTCTACTAGACTTAATATGTATTAGGGGATAAGGGGGCACTGTAAAGGGTAACTAATAGATGACTTTAGAAAACTTTATTATTAAGTTTTCATATTGATAAAACAGTTTTAAACATGATGTCACTAAATATCCCCTGATCCATAGTTGATATCACTTCTTGAATGTAGATACCCATTCTAAATCAAACTGAAGAAAAGTGATAATATAATTATTCAATCAATTATTGAAGATGCTTTTCTAAATGACACACGGTGCTTACAACGCTTCAAAGAATGCTTGATAATGTAGCACAATATGATACCTACTTAACCTTTAGAGTGACATTTATATGTTTGTATTTTTGTTTTGTTCTTTGATCTCTCTTCTCTCTCTCAAATTTCTTTTTCTATCGATGAATCCGGTATACAACCTGGTATTCACCTTATATGTAAACATGTATAATAACTACCTCATATCACATTTAACATGTGCTGAGAGTAGTATATGGGGCGGTTTGCTTGCAAACAAACGGGCGCCATTGTGTTGACCAAGTTACTATACATAGTATCTCATTTGCATATAAAGATTGACACAAGAGAGGGAGCCATTGTGTTGACCTTGTTTTTTTTATAACGACTGCGCATGCGTGGCGGCCATCTTTTGAATGACATCATATGTACATATTTAGAACTATGAGTCTTTTTTTGTTTAGAAAGCTTTAACAATGGAGCAAGTGTTCAGCAGCACCCTTCAGGCGAGACCATCAACGACTTGTCTCCAGCCTCTACCAATATATTCTAGCGAGTATGTTGTTGCAACCCTCGAAAATAATGGCGGAGAAATTCGACCGAACCGTTGCTAAATTGTTTCAGGAAACCTTACATGAGACATCCCTACGACAAGATATATCCCCTTTGTATGTCGTTCAGTCGAGCGGAAGCGGGCAGTCAAACATGTATGGCAAAGCAATAAATTTAACGTCTTACCTCTAGAACTGACATGTGCGCATGTGTCCCGATACTCGATCTATTTTTAGTATCGTTATTTCACAATCACCATCGGATATTTCATCAGAAACACACCAGGTGTGCGAACAATGCCCCATTGATATGCCAAAATTATTGTCCTTTGAAGGCGCCACAGGGTCCAGCGTTTATTGATTAAAGGCCGGAAACGTGGACAATGCCCCATTGACAGTTCAACATTAATCTCCTTTAATAGCGCCACAGGGTCCAGCGTTTATTGATTTAAGGCCGTCTGAGCACCTGCAACGAACGCGTTTTAACTTGCATGTGTATACCCTTTTACATTGTTGTTCCAAAGTTTATCCTTCATGATGAAAGTTTTTCTTATGTCTAAATTTTCACTTGAAAAGTGTCACTGTAGATATACACGACTTTACCAATTTGATCAGATTTCAAATATACGGGGAAAAGGAGCCCATTAAAGCAGTCAAATAAGTTTCTCATGCCTCATTAGATTGTATCTACTACAGAATGTATGATCACACGTTGTACAGAAAATTGTACTCATCTTTTCGAAGTCGTGTGTTGCAGATTATCTTGGATATCTTCCCTTTTTTAACTTACAGAGTTCCCAGGGCGCATTTCGGAGCGCCCTGCAAGTTTATAAGGGGGATATATCCAAAATAGTCTGCAACACACGACTTTGAAAAGATGAGTACAATTTTCTGCACAACGTGTGATCAGACATTCTGTAGTAGATACAATCTAATGAGGCATGAGAGAAACAAACACTTTGAAGAACCATCTTCACATACAGACCAAAAATACTGGAATATATCATCAGGAGAACAACAAAATGAAGGAGCGCCCGGAGCACATTTTGGAACGCCCGGAGCGCATTTGGGAGCGCCCGGAGCGCATTTGGTAGCTCCCTGAGCGCATTTGGGAGCTCCCGGAGCGCATTTGATTGAGAGCGCCCGGAGCGCCCGTATTTAAGTTTAAACATCCGTATGCACTCGTTTTGTCTGGGCCGAGTGGAAGTGGTAAATCGGTATTATCTAAGATGATATTGTACCAAGGAACAATCCAACCACCACCCCAAAGAATCATCTGGTGTTATAGTCAAATTCAACCATTATACGAGGAAATCAAGACTGAAATGTCTAACGTTGAATTTGTGAGGGGGATTCCAGACTGTCTTGAACAAGATATGTATCTAGACGTAAACGTGCGGAACTGCATCATATTGGCAGATTTGATGGGAGAGGCGAAGAAGGATGAAAGAGTGGCTAATCGTTTTACTAAAGGATCTCACCATAGAAACTTGACTGTCATTTTCCTGACACAGAACGTTTTTCCTCAAGGAAAAGCGTGCCGAGATATCAGCTTTAATACAAAATATTTTAATTGTGTTTAACAACACAGTTTATAGACATCAAATTTCTGTACTGGCACGACGGATCTACCCTACCAAAAGTCACATTTTTATGAATGTATTTCGAAACGCCACAGAAAAGCCATATGGAAATCTCGTTATTGATCTTCAAACCTCTACACCCGAATACATGCGACTTAGACCCAACATTTTTTAACACAATGTATCAGTAACTGAACACAAGTATATAAGGGATACTTCAGCGTATGATCAGCGAGGATATTCAGTTAAGCAAACTATAAGGGACACCCCGGCGGAGTACATAGAGAGTGATTCAGCCTCGAGTCTGATAACAGTCTAGACATTCCCGTTTGCGACGATTGCGTTATCGTGTTTGGTGACGTTAATTCTTTACAAAACCAAGTGAAACGATGGTGTAATAAGCGTTCTGCCACGGAGGATCACGCGGAAACGCCACCATTAAAACGGCGGATATCCTACGACCAGAGCGAAGAGGATGTAGAAGATAATGACAGCGAAGAACACAAAGTGTTTGGAGTCATGTACCGTAAAGTTTCGAACAATAATGAAAAATCTTGGAGACTAAAAGTGGAAAAATATGAGCGAGATGTCCAATGACGAGGCCAAGAAAAGGGCAGAATCAAAAATGGTAGTGCAAGATCCAACACATGTCGTACGTATGTATAGACAACTGCTTCTCCACACATTCAAATTAGAACACGGAGTCATTGACCAACGTGTCATGGAAGATGTGCACGAACTCGTGTATGAGGGAATGATACTAGAACAGGCCATACAGTTGGCCGTTCAGAAACACCGTTATTTAATAGAAGGTATATTGAAGTCGGAGAACGACGACGATAGCGACGACAGTGATGATGAAGACATGCTATAAGATGAGGAAGTATGTAGATAATAGATAAGAATATTTATATCGCTCGCTGTGTTCTTCACTACCGTCGACGATGGACAAAGTAGAAATGTGGACACGACATTTTCAGCGGTTGGCCGAAGGGAAGTTAATACCTAATCATAAAGGACAATACGTCGTGGAAAAAATTCAGATGGGTGGGGCGATGAAAGAACCTACCATAAACTTTGTGACACCCATGGGTCAAGCTGTCGAACTAGCCAAGTCAGAGGTAGCCAGAAAAAGACAACATATCAGGATTGAAAATATGAGAAATTTGCATCGAATGCACGGACCACCGGGTTAACGGAAAGAAAATGCCGGTGGAGAGCCCTAAATTAACCACGTTTACAACATAACGGAACGGTGGAGAGTTATTCATAGACGTCATGGATGGAGTATGAGACGAATTCACAATGATTTTCATCCTGTAATGAATCGTGATTTGTAAATACTGTGTTCAATAAATAGTGTTAGTTATATTGATTCTGCGAACCACCATACTTGATTATATAATAAAATTGTAGAAATTGTATTCATTTTTTTTTACACCTTGCGCTGCATATTTAAAGTACAATGTCATGAAAACATTGATCAGATATTTTTCAAATTCGGATATACTCATATCTCGATGAGAGCTTTTGAATGATATACAAGTTGTAAAGATCGGTTTTGAACTAAGGAAGATATGACCATTGTAATATAAAATGACGTCACTTACAGACGCATCAAACTTCCTGTTTGACCCCTTAATCGACAGAGTTTACAAAACCCTTTTCAACGAGTCCAAATACAAATCCTCCTTTTAAGATTTGAGTGCCAAAAAGACTTACCTAAAAGTTAACACTATAACGTACTAACTGCGATAACTAGAGAACGATATACTTTTTTACACGGATTTGAAAAGGACGCAACGAGATCTTTCGAATGATATATCTTCATTTTTTGGATTTAGAAATCTCTCATATTACTTAACTCGAAAATGTCTGAAACTTTTCTCTACAACCCCGGGTTTAAATGAAAGGTTTTGATGTCCTCTATCATTTGGTAGCATAAAACAAAGCAAAATAAAGCGTAAATTAGCAAAACTGATTTGACTGCTTTAATGGGCTTCTTTTCCCCGTATATTTGAAATCTGATAAAATTGGTAAAGTCGTATATAACTACAGTGACACTTTTCAAGTGCAAATTTAGACATCAGAGAGACTTTCATCATGAGGGATAAACTTTGAAACAGCAATGTAAAGGGTTATACACAGGCAAGTTAAAACGCGTTCGTTGCAGGTGTTCAGACGCAGACACTGTAGCGCCTTTAAAGGAGATTAATTTTGACATGTCAATGGGGCATTGTGCACGTTTCCGGCCATAAATCAATAAACGTTGGACCCTGTGGCGCTTTTAAAGAAGATTAATTTTGACATATCAATGGGGGCATTGTTCGCACACCTGGTGTGTGTCTGATGAAATATCCGATGGTGATTGTGAAATAACGAGTTTAAAAATAGATCGGATGTTAGGACATGCGCATCTGTCATTTGAACTCTGGACGTTCTAGAGGTAAGACGTTAACTTTATTGCTTTGCCATACATGTTTGACTGCGTGCTTCGGCTCGACTATACGACATACAAAAGGGATATATCGTATCGTATGCATGTCACATATAAGGTTTCACGAAACAATGTAGCAAAGGTTCGTTCGAATTTCTCCGTCATTATTTTAGAGGGTTCTAACAACATACCAGCTATAATACATTTCTGTTACAGAGGTCATCGCCATGATGAAGGGGAATGCCCATGGTCACGGCAGTGTACCGGTTGCAAAGTTTCTAGAAACACACGGAATACGACATTTTGCCGTTGCTACTGTGCTCGAGGGGGAAGAGCTAAGGCAAGCAGGAATCCGTGGATTTATACTCATATTCGGTAGTATTTTATTCATAAATCCCTTCTCGTATGAGCGGTGCTCTGCGAGAACTAATGTTTAGGCTCTCGCGATCAGTGTAGAGCCAGATCAGCCTGTGCATCCACTCAGTCGGATCTGAATCTGCACTTATCGCGTGTAATCAATCATAAAAGGTTCCAAGTAAAATATTTCTTTAATGCAGTATCCATTTGGATTCTTTACATGTTTGATATTTCCTTAGAGGTTTACCCGGGTAGGTTAACCCTTTCCTACATATAGCAAATCTGCAGCAGACGACTTTGAAAATGTCTACTCTAATATATGTTAAACCTCTAAAATTGTATGTATAATTACTGAAAAAGGTTGAAAACCTTGTGACAAATGGAGAAATTGCTCGTTTCGAGCAATTTCTCCTTTTGTCACGATGTTTGCAAAAGTTGACTGCTGCAAATGCGCCAAAATGCGTCTACATGTGGGAACGGCTTAAATCGCAGGATAATGTCGAAAGGGCTAAAAAAAACCTCCCTAAATGAAGACATACTTACAAAGTTTTCAAAAGTCGTCTGCTGTAGAGGCTTCTGAAAGCGCATAAATGAGGGAAAGTGTTAATATATCTTGTAAAATTAATGGGATGGTTCCGAAAGTCGTCTGCTGTAGATTGCGCAACAATACTTTTGGAACATTTTGGAACATTTCGGACAAAACATCAGACAATCGGGTGCATCCTCAAGTCAGTGTTTCAGATATCATTGCTGCTACTTAATATAATCAGAGACATGTGTTTAAATGTTTGTGATAGAATACAGTACAACCACCCCAGAGCGACACGTGATCATTTTATCACGCACACATTTTCATAGTAAACGCCTTTCCCCTGGTTTTCCATTGATCAATTAAAAAAAGTAGCTTTGTCACATGCATATTTTGCCAGGTTTACCTTGTTATAGTCGATGCATTTCCGGTGGTATGTCAATTGTCTATTTACATTAAGCAAAATATCTAAATCTAACCTATGACATGTCATGGTCAGAAATTCACAAATACAAGTGTAAGCGCTCACTTTTCGAGGGCTTGGCGTGAAACGGTTGTAACTAAAATCGGTATATTGTTACCAAGGTTAATCACGTCGCCATAAAGTCTTTGAAAGCTTTTAATCATTTTTCTTGGTAAACCATGGAAATTTAGGTGCTCGTTCTGAGCAATGGCATCTAAATTTGCATTGTTTACAAAGGGGTCATAATTGCCCGTAAACCAGGGTTTTCAAAATAGGATTTTAGTTACAACTGTTTCACGTCAAGCCCTCGTTTTGTCCTGGTAAATAACCTAATTTGAATTAGTAGTTCTAACTTGAAGACAGTGGTGCAGTGGCAGAGCGTCGGCCTCTCGTACCAAAGTTCCCGGATTCAAATCTTGTAATGAGTGTGTTTTCTGCCTTTGTGAATTTTCTACACAATCGGCGCGATTACTGGTTATATATGTATTCAGGAAGCAGATATCGAGCGTGATTAATATTAGCTTTAAGCTTGTTTCTCAATCGATGTCAAATTAATAAGTTTAAACATAACTTGCAATACAATGTTATTCACTTCCAGAATATGCCAAGTATGTTATGGAACGGTTATAATTACATTAATACATGTTTTACGTTCAGTAAACAGAATTATTAGTCGCCGGGCAGAAGCTCGCGACTTCTATTTTTAATAGCTTTTCGGAAATCACATGGGAGGAGGAGTTATTATTAGAAAAAACCTAATTTAAATGTCTTGAACATATTACAATTGCGTTTGTTTAAAAACACTAAGTTATGACACATCTAAAATGAAATAAATATTCCGATGTTTTAAGTTTTTGCAGTTTCTTTAGTCTGACTCGCATTTCTTTTTTTGGGTTTTATTTACGAAGACAAACCCGTCCCTATGAGACTTGCAGCAGACTGTTATGTGGCAATATCGAGATAAAAATTACGTCGAATTCTCCTTTAAAATAGCAATTTTAACTTACTGAATGTTATTTCCATGTTCAAAAAAATGTCTTGATTTGTGAAGAATGCATTTTATAATGTTTATCCATGTATATCTAAAATATGAACTGTTTCTAATCTAAAACTGTTGATCGCGTGACTCGCGAATACCAACTGCGTAGATCAATCTCCTTTGCAGAGAGCCTCTCTTTACACTCACTGACTCACTTACAAATAGTAAACTAATTATAGGTGATTTAAAATGTGTATTTGATATGGATTTCCGGCGACATTGATGCGTTGCATCAACCTTCTTTTGTAGAATGCTTTAACAAGAACTATATAATTAACAAGTTTAATGTCGTTGTTGTCTCAAGAGTTTTGCTTATCCTGGCACTTGGTAATACAGCCTTTGGGATAAATGGCGTCGATATAATGGTGTTTATAGTATGTTAAAATCAGAGCTCTAGATAAGGGCATTTTACATGTTCTAAAATCCTTATTTGACATTCAAACCATATGTTCAGTGAGACGATTCTTTTGCGTATCCACAACATAGGATTTGGTTGAGTTATAAGAGACATATTGTTGGTAAAAGATCTGTTCACTCCCTCTTATCTAGGCCTCTGATTAAAATAGATATAAACTGAACTATTGCAGAAAGCATTGCAAGAAACGCTAGTCCATACTTACACTAAACCCGAAAATTGTGATACTTCAAATCAAATGTTTATATTCGCTCCTTTACTTCCCCTTATATATGCATATCAAACATTGCAGAAAAAAGAAGTAACAGCTCAAATCGAGACACTTGCATTTAATATAAAGATATATTTCAAAAGTTTGATAACATTCGTTAAAAAGGTTCAGCAATGAAACTGAGTTACGGATCCACGGTTACATGTTGAAACATTAGCTGGTTGGTTTATGTCAACAATGAATGGAGTAGAGACATGTTGAACAATTAACTGGTTAGTTAAATGTCGTATAGATAATGTTGAAATAAACAACTAGTTAAGAAAGAAAGGCTGGTTGGTTTACGTCAACAATGAATGTCGTAGAGAACATGTTAAGAAAGAAAGGCTGGTTAGTTTACGTCAACAATAAATGTCGTATAGAACATGTTAAGAGAGAAAGGGTAGTTGGTTTACGTTAACAATGGATGTCGTAGAGAACATGTAAAGAAAAGAAAGGGTAGTTGGTTTACGTCAACAATGGATGTCGTAGAGAACATGTAAAGAAAAGAAAGGCTGGTTGGTTTACGTCAACAATGGATGTCGTAGAGAACATGTTAAGAAAAGAAAGGCTGGTTGGTTTACGTCAACAATAAATGTCGTAGAGAACATGTAAAGAAAGGAAAGGCTGGTTGGTTTACGTCAATAATAACTGCCGTAGAGAACATGTTAAGAACGAAAGGCTGGTTGATTTATGTCAATAATAAATGTCGAAGAGAACATGTTAAGAAAGAAAGGCTTGTTGGTTTACGTCAACAATAAATGTCGTAGAGAACATGTTAAGAAAAAAAGGCTGGTTGGTTTACGTCAACAATACATGTCGTAGAGAACATGTTAAGAAAGAAAGGCTGGTTGGTTTACGTCAACAATAAATGTCGTAGAGAACATGTTAAGAAAGAAAGGCTGGTTGGTTTATGTCAATAATAACTGCCATAGAGAACATTTTAAGAAAGAAAGATGGTTGGTTTACGTCAACATTAAATGTTGTAGAGAACATGTTAAGAAAGAAAGGCTGGTTGGTTTACGTCAACAATGAATGTCGTAGAGAGCATGTTAAGAAAGAAAGGCTGGTTGGTTTACGTCAACAATAAATGTCGTAGAGAACATGTTAAGAAAGAAAGGCTGGTTGGTTTACGTCAACAATGAATGTCGTAGATATCCAGATTTTCGGTAAGATATGAAACAAATCACCCTTAATCCTTTCCCACTCACAACAAATCTGCAGCAGATGACTGAAAATATCTGAGCAAAAATACTGAAAATCTATTTTTAAGAAATTATTTATTAGAGTTGAAAACATTGTGACATAAGGCGAAATTGTTCGTATTGACAAATGTCTTCATTTGCCTCAATTATTTCAAAAGACGTCTCCTGCAGAGGCGTCAAAAAGCGACTGTTTGTAGAAAAGGGCTAAAATACACATCTTACCAATTACCCTTTTTCACATACAACAGTTTTTCAACAGACACATTTGTAAAACATCGGAACAAAACCATGAGAAAGTTCGATACCAGCGTGGAAAAAGGAAACCTTACGCATTGTGAGCTTTTCTCATTGTGTCACCATATGTCTTCTACAATGTAGGAAAGGGTTAACACTGTTCTGTTCCAGGAAATGCCTCGGAGGAAGGTATACCTACACTGTTTGACAATGATCTTATCCCGGTTGTAGCGACGGCCGAGTTTGTGATTCAGTGGGCGGACTATTTACACGGAAAACATGCAAATATGGTAATATGCTTTTTTACTCTTCTTTCACATGCAGACGCATCTACAGCAGACGAAAACATATTGTGACTAAAGGAGAAATTACTCATTATGAGCATTTTTTTTCTTTTGCCTTGCTTTTTTCCATATGTTTCAATAGTTCAAGTAAAGAGATATTTTCAAAGTCGTCTTCTGATGACTTGTCGTATCATCATTCGATCCACTGCTCTCGAAAGTAGGTTAATGTATACGTCGACACAGCACACTCGTGAATGTTATTTTGCTTGTTTGTATGGTGGTTAACCCAGATTTCATCAGTATTATACCGGTAGTCATCTCACGGCGTTTCCTCAGTAATTTTATAACCAGTAATTCCGATAATATCTCCAACTGTGAATAGCGTCATATTTTCCACATGAACCTATTTCTGCATCTTTGGCAACGCATAAATGGGACTTTAATCATTAAATATATTTGAAAATATTGTGGCACAATGCCTTCTGCTGCATATGCGTCTACAAGTGGAAAAGGGTTAATATAAAAATCACCGAAAGTCGGTTATCGTATGACGGGGCTCATTAGTTCTGCTTACAAAGTCAAAATGAATCTCGCTGCATCTCTGTTTCGGTATCCAAGGCATATTTCCTAGCCTAGTTCTGCTTACAAAGTCAAAATGGGTCTCGCTGCATCTCTGTTTCGGTATCCAAGGCATATTTCCTAGCCTAGTTCTGCTTACAAAGTCAAAATGGGTCTCGCTGCATCTCTGTTTCGGTATCCAAGTCATATTTCCTAGCCTAGTTCTGCTTACAAAGTCAAAATGGGTCTCGCTGCATCTCTGTTTCGGTATCCAAGGCATATTTCCTAGCCTAGTACTGCTTATAAAGTCAAAATGAGTCTCGCTGCATATCTGTTTCGGCATATTTCCTAGCCTAGTACTGCTTACAAAGTCAAAATGGGTCTCGCTGCATCTCTGTTTCGGTTTTCAAGGCATATTTCCTAGCCTAGTACTGCTTATAAAGTAAGAAAGTTTCTCGCTGCATCTCTGTTTCGGTATCCAAGGCATATTTCCTAGCCTAGCACTGGTTTGTTTATCCAGGGATCATGAATAAAGTGAACTGTCGCCGTGATATAACTGAAATAATGATGAATACAGCGTTAAACTCCAATCAAACAAACTGTTTCGGTTTCACACGAAAATGCATTGGGCCTGAAACAAATCTACAGTGGACTCGCGATAACTCGAACATCGGATAATTCGAATTATATTATTTTTAATCGAATCAATGTCTGAAACGGATCTGTTTGAACTGCACTGTTGTATTGATGTTGATTTTATCACTGACTGTCTTTTATAGTACAGGGTGTCCCAAAATATCTGTTACCATTTCAAAATATCATAACTTTATTATTCGACAACATATATCGTCGTAATTGCCCAAAATGGACGTCATGTGGAACATTTGCTGTAATTGTTTATTCTTTGGAAATTGTGTAAGTTTAATAGAAAACCTTACTATATGCATATCAAATAAAACTTTGAACTGTGTACATATCTGTCATGTATTTTATTCGGGGTTTTCTTGTTTTATATTTAAAATATGTTCTTTTAAAATGTTAACATATATTTTGGGACACCCTGTACAAATAAGTGTTTAGATTAGCAAGACATGATACAAATCGTATAAAAAAAACCAGCAAAACGGCTAAGCAGCAGTTCTAATTACTCGTATAAGCAATGAGAAATGATGCTACGCTGTTTTCAAAAGGGTTTAATGCCATTTTCAACCATTTTTCAGAATATCATATCGAATAGTTATCTGACTTTCTGATACCAGAACTTTACCAATAACAACTGGCTGCTTCTCCACATAGGCTGTTAGCCCATTGGCGGAAGACAATGAACCTGTATTTTTTCAAACGGAAAGATTGTTGACCGAGTAGGGGTTCGAACGCACGTCCCCTGTATGAACAGTTCACGTGGCTTTCGACTGAGCTATTAAGGGTTGTTTGATCCGTTCCAAGAATTGTTCGAGTTAAACGATTAATTCGAATCCTCACATGTTCGAGTTAAACGATATATTCGAATTTACACATTTTACATGTTTGAGTTAAACGATATATTCGAATGTTCACATTTTTTAGTTAAACGATATATTCGAATTTTCACATGGTCGAGTTAAATGATATATTCGAATTCTCACATAGTCGAGTTAAACGATATATTCGAATGTTCACATGTTCATGTTAAACAATATATTCGAATTTTCACATGTTCGAGTTAAACGATATATTCAAATTTTTACATGTTCAAGTTATCGAAAGTCTGCTATATATGATACCCAAATGTTACTTCTGGTTAACAAACAAGAATTAAATTCCCACAGGAGTGTCTACCATATATCCCTTTATGTGACCCAGTTATGATTGATTGGGGTTTAACGCCGTTTTTAACAATTTCTCAGTTGTATCACGGCGGCCAGTTCACCTATTCATGCATTTACTGATTTTCTCACACCAGTACTCCTCACAACAATCTTCCCAAGCAACTGGCTGCTTTTCCACATAGACTTAGCCCATTGGTTGAAGACAAATGACGCATGTCGCATTGACTTTTGTCAATCGGCGGAAAGAAAGTTGGCCGAGCCGGATTCGAACTCACAACCCCTGGATTGACAGCCCGCGTCGCTACCGACTGAGCTACCGGGGCTCGGCTACCCCGTCATGAAGATCAAATAAGACCCCTATGCTATACGCAGCTCTCATGTCTCCGTGTATTCTTTTTTCTTTTACATAGAACGATCGGGGTAGTGTATTGATAAAGATAGACACGGGCATGTCCAGGAACGGCTGCATGCCGGAACATCTACCCGATATTGTAAAGGTTGGTGTGGTACTAATTTATTCAAACATTTTGACAATACATGTATTGGTTGCAATAGACCGTACTTATACATACGAGAATCCATCAATAATTACGATAACGTATTCCGTTGTTTCATTACGGTTTTGACAACATTTGCAGTCTTTACTGATATCACTTACATCATATCAATAATTTGACGTCGTGTCATAGTTTGTGTAACAAAGAAACAGAGTACGGTGTAAATGGGCAGCGTTTTGTGATCAAGGTTTACGTAAAACGTTGGTAGGCTTTTTCTCTGATATTCGTGAAAATTATTAGAAAAACTATGGGGACCCATGCTTTTTTGTGATACTCATGGTTTACTATTAAACACGTTTGTTTTTGCGGCAACTATTACGCGACAATACTATCAGAGTTGATGCCAATTATTATTCAAAGAAAGCAGCCAAAGCTTGTTAGGCAAGATGTTCTGTTACCCAAATATAACAAATATATCCGCAGTACCCGTATTGATTCGGACAAAGTTGCAGATTTGAATTGTTACGACAACTACAAACCAGTCCAATTTTAGCTATCCTTGACTCCTGGCTCAAATAGACTATATATTGGGGATCAGAGAGATGAGTAAAGTGTGGTTTGCTGTTAACAGAAATTTGAGGAAGATGCTGCAGCATGTGTTACAGTCACGAGCGAGGGCAGGGACTGAACGAGTACAAAACATGCTTAAAAAAAGAAAAGAAAACGCCATTACTTTGAAAATGAGTCGTGCGCAAAGTTCTATTTTCTTACTTGTTTTCGTATTTTAGAATTAGATCACGAAATTATTGATTTGCTATTAAACGAACAGTTACTATCTACTATATTAACCTAATGGTGTAAATATGTATGTGAGGCGCTATTGGGTCCA
The DNA here is from genome assembly GCA_031761405.1 of Serripes groenlandicus. Taxonomy (NCBI): domain Eukaryota; kingdom Metazoa; phylum Mollusca; class Bivalvia; order Cardiida; family Cardiidae; genus Serripes; species Serripes groenlandicus. The sequence goes on along the minus strand of JASEVX010000010.1, from coordinate 2,525,843 downwards.
CTATTTTATTCAAGAGCACCATTGGTTGCAATATACCGTACACGTGTTGTCAATTTACCGGACACTTTTTGTCAATATACCGTACACGTGTTTGACAATTTACCGTGCACCTGTTGTCAATATACCATACAGTTACCAATGAAACCAACATGGTAAACGTGGCATATTTGAGACTAGGCGTCCCGGGATCGATTCCTGCTCTGATTGGTCAAGGTGGAGTGTCCTTGCACAACGTACATTGTCTTACCTAGTACAAGGCTAGATTTTAAATGTTCGCAAGTGCAGGAGACACACTCACTTTCACAAGACGTAAGTCATATCCGTCTGTTAGTTTTTGATTGTTCTCAATCGCCTTTTGCTTTTTATACACAGGCATGCGACAGCAATGGTGTGCGCATACACAATATGATGACGCACTTTGCGCAATCCTGGGATGATCCAGATTTTACAAAGCAGCAACTCGAAACCTTCATGAAAGTCGTGAAACCTTACAGGTAAAATTTATCCATATTCCTTAGTCTATTGCGGAGGATGCAGGGCAGATAATAGCGAAAACAACCGCATGAAAAAAATGGTTTTGACTGGCTCGAAATGATTGTGTGTCTCGAGTTGACTGTATTATCGAGATATTTTATTATTTAATTGTGTCTAGATAAGGGGCGTTTTGCATGTTCTATTGTATGAGACGATTCTTTTGAGTACCCACAGCATTGGGTTCGTTTTAATAATAAGAGAGAAAGTGTGTGGGAAAAGCTGAATACCCCTTTTTATCTGGACCTACTGTATGAACATGCATATTAATATGCTATAGTAAATCATTTAAATTTGAGACTTTTTGAGAAGTTGAATAAAATGTGCGTAGTGTAAGTAGGGAAATGGACTACTAATCTGGGCCTAGTTTTAAAAGTTTACCAACTAAAAGGCGAATAGTTCTTTCTTGTATGATGCAGGAATCCGCCGTGGTCTAGTGGTTAGCGTCGGGGATTTAGGTTTTCGCGTTCGATCCCCAGTAGCGGCGCTGTGGTCATGGTGGAGTTCCCTTGGACAAGGCATATTTCCTAGCCTAGTACTGGTTTGTTTACCCAGGGGTCATGAATAAGTGAACTGTCGCCGTGATATAACTAAATTGATGTTGAAAACGGCGTAAAACTCCAGCAAAATATTTTTTTGTAAGATAGACGTCCCCGTTATTTCTTTGTTGTTGTTGTTTTTGTGTTATCTATTCTGATCACTCCTCCTTAACCACTGGAGGAAGCTTCCTTTGGTTGTCTGCTGCAGATGTGTTGTATTCGGGAAGCGGTTACAACGATAACATTATCATGATCAGCAACATACCTTTTGCCATAACGTTTTCAACTTTATTAAAATTAAACTCATTTATTGAGATTTTTCAATTCGTTGCCAAAACGTCGTCTGCTCCAGTGGGAAAGTGTTATCCCTCTTATCTACGTTCTTGTTTAACCTTTTCCAACCTCCACACGCTTTGTGAGGCCCGAGCAGCAGACGCATTTTTTAAAACATCGCGACGAAAGGAGAATCAATCAAAGTGAGCAATATATCTCAAGTTTTGCCATTCTGTATTCATTAGTACAGAGTTTTAATTTTGAAGGTGAGCTTTTGTGATCATAATGTATCCGGCGTCCGTCAAACTGCCCTGTGAACACTCTACAGACAATAGTTTGCATCCAATCTTCATGAAAGTTTGCCAGAAAGTACATCTTCTTAATACTCTGGATGCCACATTTTTTAACTTGACCATGTTGAAACTTTGTCCGAGTAATGGTCTTGATAACTCATGCTTAGGTCATTAGGTCAAATTGAAGAAAAATCGTGTTAACACTCTAGATACCGCATTTGTTTGCTTCAAAAATTGGTCAGAATACTTGTATTGATGATACCTAGGTTAGGCCCAAATATGGGTCATGTTGGGTCAAAAACTAGGTCACTACGCAAAATTTAAGGAAAATCTTGTTAACACTCTATAAGCTGCACTTTTAACTTAGGCTTGTTTAAGCTGTGTCAGAATAATTGTCTTGGTGACATAGGTCATATCTGGTAAAAAACTAGGTCACATTGAAGAAAAACCCTGTCTACATTCTAGAGACCGCATTTCTTTACTTCAGCAGCTGTATACTTTGTCAGAATTATTGTCATTATGATAACTAGGCCAACTTTAAATACGAGTCATATTGGGTCAAAAACTAAGTCACTAGGTCAAATTAAAGAAAAATATTGTTAACACTCTAGGGACATTATTGTTCATTTGAGTATATTGAAACTTTGTCTTTGTGTTATATCTAGGCTAGGTTCAAACATAGGTCACTAAAAACTAGGTCACAAGGCCAAATTGAAGGAAAATCTTTTGAACACCCTGGAAGTCGTATTCTTAACTTGAGCATGTTGAAATGTTGTCAGAATCATTGCATTGATAATATCTAGGCCAAGGTCAAATATGGGTCATGTCTTGTCAGAAATAAGGTCAGTATGCCAAAGTGAAAGGATATCTTGTTAACACTCTAGTATAAACTTATCTGATTGCAAAATGAGTTATTGTGATAGACTATGTGGTTGGAATAACTCAGGGGAGCGATACAGGATCATCATGGCCCTATTGTTTTATTGAATGTTTTCAAAGTCTTCTGCTGCCAGGTTGTTGTATGTGGGAAAGGGTTAAACATACAGGTGGACAGTAGAAACCTTGGCAAGCAGTGGTTCATTAAAACTATATTTCCTCTTTTTGTTGTTTTCAGAGAAAGGGGGATCAAATTGCATGTTGCTAATAGTGGTGCACTTCATAACCGAATAGGAACAGACCTAGACTTTGTACGTCCCGGGATTACACTGATGGGAATATCAGAGGGTAAAATCTAAATTACCCCCCTTTCCACGTAGAACAAAACAGCAGCAGACGAGTTTGAGCAATTTCTCATTTTGCCACATTGTGTTCAAAAGTCATCTGCTGCAGATTCATTTTCATGTCAGAAGGGTTATGATGATCTCATTTTTGAAGATCGCATGGCTGCATCATTAATGAATTACTCCGCGACAATAACCAACCTTCAGAGGTTTAGAAGAGCGCATGACTGCATCATTAATGAATTACTCCGCGACAAGAACCAACCTTCAGAAGTTTTGAAAAGCGCATGACTGCATAATTAATGAGTTACTCCCTGACAAGAACCAACCTTCAGAAGTTTTGAAAAGCGCATGACTGCATAATTAATGAGTTACTCCCTGACAAGAACCAACCTTCAGAGGTTTTGAAGAGCGCATGGCTGCATAATTAATGAGTTACTCCCTGACAAGAACCAACCTTCAGAAGTTTTGAAAAGCGCATGACTGCATAATTAATGAGTTACTCCGCGACAAGAACCAACCTTCAGAGGTTTTAAAAAGCGCATGACTGCATAATTAATGAGTTACTCCGCGACAAGAACCAACCTTCAGAGGTTTTGAAGAGCGCATGGCTGCATAATTAATGAGTTACTCCGTGACAAGAACCAACCTTCAGAAGTTTTGAAGAGCGCATGGCTGCATACTTAATAAGTTACTCCGCGACAAGAACCAACCTTCAGAGGTTTTGAAAAGCGCATGACTGCATAATTAATGAGTTACTCCGCGACAAGAACCAACCTTCAGAGGTTTTGAAAAGCGCATGACTGCATAATTAATGAGTTACTCCGCGACAAGAACCAACCTTCAGAGGTTTTGAAGAGCGCATGGCTGCATAATTAATGAGTTACTCCGTGACAAGAACCAACCTTCAGAAGTTTTGAAGAGCGCATGACTGCATACTTAATAAGTTACTCCGCGACAAGAACCAACCTTTAGAGGTTTTGAAGAGCACATGGCTGCATAATTAATGAGTCACTCCCTGACAAGAACCAACCTTCAGAGGTTTTGAAGAGCACATGGCTGCATAATTAATGAGCTATTCCGCGACAAGAAACAACCTTCAGAGGTTTTGAAGTTAAATATATTTGTTTGAATACTGGTTAAGCCTTTTCGAATTCTTCAGTTGTATGATGGCATTTCCTGGTTAGTTTACCATTACTACCGGTATTATTCATCCTGACAACAATGCATCAGTCATAACGCTATCCCCGCAAACCTGAGCACTAGGAAAGGAAGTAAAACATGTATTTATATGCAGCGGTCCAGATAAGAAGAAGTATACAGCTCTTTTCCCCACACCTTCTCTCGTATTATCCAAATCAAATCCATGACGTGGGTACTCATAAGAATCGTCTAAGTGAGACGATTCTTTTGAGTATCCACGTCATAGGGTTATATGGTCAAATAAGGATTTAAGAACAACGCCTCTTATCTCGAGCTCTGGGCAACCCTGTTTAAAGTGAACACGCCATCTTTTAAAATTGTTTGTGGAAAACGTGGACCCAGGGATAGGTTTAGTTTCCTTTCAATGCATGTAGCCCAATATTGGAAAATCTTCTTGTCTGAAACTAGTGATCCAATTTCAAAGTAATTGCAGCAGATTTGTTGTATGTGAGAAAGGGTTAAATAATGTTGATGCTAACAGATGCTAAAAAAATGCCCCTAGGGGAGAGAAAAGCCTAGCTCCTGTGGTCTTCAAAACTTGCATTCTACAATTTTATTATGCCTTTCCCACTTGTAGATGCATTCTGACGCATCTTCAGCAGACAGCTTTTGAAAACATTGTGACAAAAGGAGAAATTGCTCAAAACAAGTAATTTCACCTTTTGCAGAAATACTGCTCAACACCTTACCCAATGGTTTTACTTATTATTTCAAAACTTATTTCATGCAATTATTTACAAATTAATGTTACTAAGAAAAATTACTTCTGATTTAAATCTACCATTATTTAATGAAGAGACACAACTATCTGCCATTTCAGATGTTAGTGACAAGCTCATTTCTGAGTGGGAATCAACTGGTTATCGACCCTGCCTAAACTGGATTGCCCGCCCAACTCTGGTCAAACGACTTCAACCTGGGGCCGCGATAGGCTATAATCAAACATACATGCAAGTACTGCCTCTAATTTAACATTTTTCACTCGTACAACAAATCTCTATGGCAGACGACTTGAAACAAATTTTGTCAAAACTATGGAAAGTCTCTTTAAATAAAAGCACAATAACATATTGAAAAAAAGGATGACCAATTTCTCTTTTCCCACTATGTTTTCTAAAAGTTATCTGCTGCAAAGGCATCACAAAGCGTCTGTATGTTGGAAAGGGTTAAACCTTAGACATATTTAACAAACCTAAAACAGTCAACTTCGAAAATTCTAAACAAAAATATGGAGAATCTTTTATGAATATGATTAAAAACATTGTGGCAATTGGAGAAATTGCTCGATATGTTATCTGCTGCATATGCCTAAAAATGCGTCTGCATGTGGCAAAAGATCAATTTGATATAACGTCTTATATGTGTTTATAGGAAAACCAATTTCCAATGCACAATATTGTAAAATAGCTTAACCCTTTCCCACCTGCAGATACATTTTGATGCATCTGTAGCAGACACATTTGAAAAACATGAGCAATTTCTCATTTTGCCACAATATTGTCAAAACACATTTGTTAATACTTTTTCAATTCAGACGTTTTAAATTAAAAAAAGAGTTCAGAAGTTTCACATCTTGTACTGTATATGGGACCTATGCTCCAAGAAAAACAAATCCTTGCAATTATGACAAGTGTATACAAGCTGTGTTCTATGAAAACCAACCTTAACTGCAGAACTCCAGAGTATAGATAGTTTAGTCAAAGTTTGAAAACTGTTTAAAAGTTGTCTTAAAATATAGTAATAATTTCACTTTCCAGTACAATAAACAACTAAATATTGGTCATCTATGCTTCATTTTTTATGGTAAGAAATACCACGTAAGCCAAAATGTGTTCATTTTCATGACTTTCAATGGACCAATTTTAAACGTTATTGCAAAAATTGTTTTGAACTATTTATTTCTTACTTTGTTGTCACTATTAGTAATATTTCAAAATGTTGATCTCCATCTGGAGTTCTGCACGTTTAACATAATTATTAAATTAGGCTCTGCCTTTGCATCCATGCTGAAGGATGTAAATGGATACCGTTTTACAGACAGTTCTTGAAACCTTCCATGACCGATTGGCGAACCAAGCAGAGCGAGATCAGACTGTGCAAATGTCTAGCGATTGGTTTTGCAGATCATCGCTCATACAATATCTTTATTCACATTTTTGCTATCAGATTTTTGCTATTATCACAAGAAAACTAATAGTATGGACTCTGCGTAATGTATCGAACCAGATCAGCCTGTGCAGTCGGGGCTGTGTTTTTGAAACCCAGCTCCGCCAACATTCTTTCCGACGTTTGACGAAAGTCACTGTGACAAGCGTCATTCGCCTTATGCCAATGGTATGGTCTTAACAGTCCATGTGGAAAAGCAGTTAGTTGATTTGAAAGACTGTTGTGTGGAGTACTGGTGTGAGAAAGCCAGGAAACATACAAGTAGGTGAACTGGCCGACGAGATATTACTGAATTTTTGTTGTTGAAAACAGCTTTAAACCAATATCAATCAATCAATCAATCTAGAACAGGGCTCATGTATTTAACTTTCAGGTGTAAAGAAGAAGAAACCATTGCAGCTTTCCAGTTGGGATATGCAGACGGATACCCTAGAAACCTGTTTCAAAAAGGCTATCTGACAACACCATCAGGTACATCAAGAAAATATAAAGTCAGATTTTAACCCTCTTCTTGTGGAAGACAGTTGTGCAGAGGTAGAGCGTCGGTCTCCTGTACCAAAGGTCCCGGATTTGAGTTCTGTGTCGAGCGGGTTATGGATTTTCTACACAAACGGCGCAAATACTGGTTAAGTATCCAGGAAGCAGACATCGAGCGTGGTTAATATAAGCTGAAAGCTTGTTTCGCAATCGATATAAAATAAATAAGTTTAAACTAACCCTTTTCCACATGTAGATGCTTTCTGACGCTTTTCAAGCAGACAATATTTGGAAACAATTTGCTAAAGAATTGTTGGTAAGAACTAAGTACCATGGCTCGGTATGATCAAGTGATCATAAACATCATCTCAGTAAAGAAAAAATCAAAAAATCAATGTTCATAAACTATAGGGAAAGACCCAAAATGACCACCCACATTTAAATTCTGACAAAATTAATATTCATCAAAATCGAGTATAGAATGAGACCTTAATTTCCTTTCGTCTTTAACCTAAGAACCTGACATGACCCTTATTCAAACTTGCCCTAGATATGACAAACATTCCCCCCAAAAATGGTGCTCAATTTCAACAGACTGAAAAACCTTGTTTATTATTCCAGGTATCAAGTGTCCAGTAGTAGGTAAGGTGTCAATGGACAGTTTGACAGTGAAGATTCCAGATGATGTCACCGATTACAGTATCTTCTATCTCATATCATCAAATCCGATAAATACAGCAAAAGCCATATCAAGGATGTGTGGTACAATTGTAAACGAGATTTGTACCGGCTTACGTAGAAGACTTCCGAGGTTATATGAAACAGGCGGGAAAACAGTCAGGGGAACTGATGTATGATTAAGTTTGATTGTCAGATTGTGTCTTACGAGTGCTACATCAGTTGACACTTTCCCACATATGTACAACAAGCAGCAAACAACTTTTAAACAAATTAGGGCAAAATTGATGGCAACTTTCTTTAACTTAAAGAGTGTAATTGTTGAATCAAGGATCCTTGTACAAATAGATCAGAAAACAGGGAATACCATCGTTAACCCTTTCCCACATACAGACGACTTTTCAAAACATTCTGGCGAAAGGAGAAACCAGCACTGTTATAGGCAATAATTTAATCAAGTAAAAGATTTCCAACAATATGCCACCAGGAAAGATATGTTGATTTAAATTTCTTTAAATTTTCACAGTTCCTGATGTGTGTTTGAATCTGGTTCCATATCTTTGGTCCTGACTAGGTCAAAGATTTTCTATAACATTATATTCTAGGTTTAGGAATGCTAAGTGTATGCTGGGCGGCAGATCTTACATTTGTATTGGTTGATGATGTGAATAGATAAGTCATATATTCCGGGAATTATTTTTTAAAGGATTTGTACACAAGTATAGCCTTTTTGTATGTAATTTGATCTTGAAATTTCATCCAAGGAATATTTCTACCAAATTGTAATTGAACCTGACAAGCAGATTCAGAGGAGAAGAATGTTAACGTTTGGACATTTTTCCCGCTTTCTGATGCCGCAGCAACCAAAGTTCCCCATGGAATTAAAATCTTTGAACAATTTTGATAGAGGACCCATAAAGGAACATTCCTGTGAAGTTTGGGTGAAATTTGTCATGTGGTTTAAGAGGAGATGATGTTAAAAGCTAAAAGTTAACGACAGACGACGGACGGACGACAAACAACGGACAGAGAGTGATCAGAATATATCAACTTATGTTACAACAAAAGCATACGCATGATACTATACATTTATTTATATTTCTTAATTGTGTTACTTTGGAAACAAACACTATATGTGGAGTAAACATGTATTCTTCCAATTTTCTGTATGTAACAGGGTACATTTTGTTATGTATATGTCGGTACATGTTGTCATGTCTTCATGTCCATGTATTATATCGTCATCGCGTTTGTATATGTTCTGTAAATGCACGTGATTGTCGAGTGTTGTCGTGAGTAAGGTTCAGTGAGGAAATGCGTGAGCTTCTTTCTTTTCCCGCCTCTTTTATTAATCCGATCCTGTCCTTTTTCTATTGTGATCATTTTTGGCTTGCCATGCAGCCAGTACACATCATCTATACTTTACTTTATATTTCCTTACAGGAATGTATAATCTATATTTCCTTACAGAAATATCAATCTCTGGTAAGCAATTCTTATTTTATCTATTTTAAATTGCTATGCTTGTTTTATCATAAGTACATTACTTTATTCTGTATTCGTATTCTGTTTTGTACTTAGTATTGTTTTATTGTATTTTACAGGTCCATTTGACCATTTGCATGTCAAATGTCCTGCATATGTAATTAAAGACTTACAGAAAATTGATCGATAGTTATTACTATACCCCGGTCGACATGTATAAAAAAAAACCAATTATTAAAGCAGAAAAATAGTTTTCAAGTCATGCTGAAACAAGGTTGACCTTGACCTTTAACCTTGACTTGACAAGATTTATTAATCATCATTTTCACTTTAAGTTCTATCCATTGATTGCTATTATTAAAAGTATTCAGTTCATATGAAAGCCGCAAATTACCCTCAACAGGTGTTACTTTGTTGTCCCGCATTAGTACTCCACATAGAACTATTTACCTTACTACAGAGACGTTAAGGAATCTGCATTGTTCTTTCATATAATTCAGATTTCTTCTATTATTATAATCATAGCATAATGAGAGTATCTTAAGTAGCACCATCTGTGGAAAAAAAACGCATCATCTATCAAAATGAAAGAGTAATTGAAATCATATAGATAACATTGTGGAAAAAGGGAAAAGATGTAATTTATATGAGCATTTTATCTGATTTATCTAATTGTTTTTAAAAGTCACCTGCTGCAGAAGCATTCAGAGTCATTTTCATAAGAGATCTGTTTGAACTGTACATAAAGGAATATTTTAGAGTCATATTCTTCAAAACATCATGGAATCAAATGTGAAATATCTCAAGTAGGAGTTTTCATGCAAGGTTGAAAACAAATGATAAAATGAAAACATAAAGGGTTTATTTCTCCATTATATTCTAATTTAATGTGCAATGCTCAATACTACAAACTATCGATCTACAATTTTTCCGACAATAACAATGTATGACAAAGTTATTTACGACTCAGATCATGTTGCTTAACCCGCTCCCACATTAAGTTGCTTTCTGAGGTCTCTGCAGCAGTTAAATATTGAAAAATTGTTCATTATAAGTAATGTCTCCTTTTACTACAATATTTTTAACTCTATTCATTATTCTTTTTAAAAGTGTTCAATGGTTGTTTACTAAGGGTTCAACAATGTTATCATTCAACAATACAGTTGTTCTTAAATCACTTGAAGCTAGTTAAGTAGGCTAATTGTGATATTTTCCTGTCGGTTGCTTGTCCATTTCTTTACATCATGTTTGTGTTGGTAATCGTCTATTCACCATGTTCTTTGAACTTTACATCCGTCAAAAAACCGACTGTTAGTTTTCAATAAATCTTTAGAAGAACGTTCCCGGTCCAATACTCCAAATATCCTAAACATCTAAATGTAAATTTAAATCACAATTAATGCCAAAACATATCACACACCTTTTATTACAGCCTATTTTCCTGCAAGTTCCTCAGCAAAAGATTCTTGCTCAGACCTAAGTAACACTTGTTTATTGGTAAGAAATTATTGGTGTACTTGAGTGCCAACCAAACGTCTTAAGAATTGTGTCACTTAACATTTGACATACATTTTCCGAAAGAGAGACGAAGAGAGCAGACAAGGCTAATTTGGATAATGCAAGGGTCATAATACTAAAGTGCCTCAGGTAATTGGACTTTTTGCCCATACATTACGGCCACAAACATTAACATCAAGCTTTATAAAAATGAAATGATTAATGTTCAACTTAAGAGAGCAGACTAGGCTAGTTTGATAAATTTTGGATATTTAATTGCAATACTCGAAAAGTGCCATATGTGATTGTGCTGGGTTTTGTACTTGTCCTGAACCTTTTACCCACTAACACGTTCAACAAGTTCAAGGTGAAGATGGGATGAAAACTTTGACGCAGAGAGCCGCCATAAATTACCCGCTTATACAGCCTTATGGGCGAAAAACGGGTTGTTCTGAGTTTACAGGTTGTGTCGCCATTTTCGTTTAGCTGGAGCCGAATGGATAGGGTTATTTTTTTCACGTTCGATTGTGTTGAAGGGTTTATATGCACACAGACCCGTCATTGATCGGTACCGATTATCATCAGCCATCGTGTAACCGCCGTAATTTTCGCTAAAATACCGATTGGACCGCAGTTTTTTATTTTATGTAATACTGGTTTTTTTTTGCCACCAGGAAGATTTGATTGTTTCACACCGTTTTCCAACAGTTTTTAGTCATATCACGGCGGTCAGTGCACATACCCATGTCTTTCTCTCATCTTTACTCCATCACGGCGGTCAGTTCACATACCAATGCCTTTCTCTCATCTTTACTCCATCACGGCGGTCAGTTCACATACCTATATCTTTCTCTCATCTTTACTCATCACGGCGGTCAGTTCTCATACCCATGCCTTTCTCTCATCTTTACTCCATCACGGCGGTCAGTTCACATACCCATGCCTTTCTCTCACCTTTACTCCATCACGGCGGTCAGTTCCATACCTATGTCTTTCTCTCATCTTTACTCCATCACGGCGGTCAGTTCACATACCCATGCCTTTCTCTCATCTTTACTCCATCACGGCGGTCAGTTCACATACCTATGTCTTTCTCTCATCTTTACTCCATCACGGCATTCAGTTCACATACCCATGTCTTTCCCTTAACTTTACTCCACACAGCGGTCAGTACACATACCCATGTCTTTCTCTCATCTTTACTTCACCCAGCGGTCAGTTCACATACCCGTGTCTTTCTCTCAGCTTTACTCCATACAACATATCACGGCGGTCAGTCCACATACCCATGTCTTTCTCTCATCTTGAGTCCACACAGCAGTCTTTCAACGCAGCTGGATCCTTTTTCCATATAGCCTGCTATCTCATTGGCGGAAAGACGATTGACACTTGTGGCATGGACTTTGTTAAAACTCGGAAATAACGTTGGCCGAGATGGGGTTCGAACTCACAACCCATGGATTGACAGTCCGCGTCGTTACTGGGGCTTGGTTGCCTTTTCACAACAACGGTTTATGACATGTCTGTTGAAGCCGCAGTTAGTAGTGCCGAGACGCAATCGTCATACACAATTTATTATGACTGAATGAATGCCGAGATAAAATCAATGCTATAAGCCGCAGTTAGTAATGCCGAGACGCAATCGTCATACACAATTTATTATGACTGAATGAATGCCGAGATATAATCAATGCTATAAGCCGCAGTTAGTAATGCCGAGACGCAATCGTCATATACAATTTATTATGACTGAATGGATGCCGAGATAGTATCAATGCTATAAGCCGTAGTTAGTAATGCTGAGACGCAATCGTCATACACAATTTTGTATGACTGAATAGATGCCGAGATATTATCAATGCTATAAGTGGTCATGTCCACTTTTGAAGTCGGTTATTGCTTCCTCACATACTAATATTTTGAAGAAGACTTCGTTGCAACGACTGGCTAGAGGGGAAAACAGTATGGTAAATGGTGAAATTGCTCATGATGACCAATTTCTCTTTTGCCACAATGTTTTCAAATGACGCCTGCTGTAGATGCGTCGAAATCCGACTATTTGTGTAATTCCCCAATATCCTCGATGTTTATAGCATATCCCGCTTTCGTAGATCACGGTTGACAAGCCACAAATCAAATTACAGCTATTATTGACGCCGCGTGGGAGCGCGGCGTCAGTATGGGATAGGTTTTAATTTTGTACCATGGGGTGACGTAATCGAAAAGGGAGAAACCAATGTTATTATTGTTAAAAAAACCTCTGTTGTTTGATTGAAAAAAACAACCTTTATGAATCAATAAATTGTATTAACTGATTTAAGAAACAACAAGATACAAAATACGTTTGTCTTCTACCGTTATTACAAAACTTTATACACATTTAATTTGTATTTAATAACTTTTCCCCAACTGTCTAGGCTACGCGGTTTTTGATTGTTTGGTTTACGGCCCTGACCCAATTCATCAAAGCTCAGAGAAAAAGTTCACTTTTCCCAAACTTTCTAGGCTACGCGTTTTTAATTGTTTAGTTTACGGGCCCAAAATTCGCCGGATGTTTTTGCCTATTTATAAAAGTGTGTGAAGTTGGCAGAGCATTAGACGTTAGACATTAGACATTCAAAAAAAAATATTCGAATGTCTAATTAGACGTTAGACATTCGATTAGACATTCGCTAATTTTGATTATCGAATGTCTAATTAGACATTAGACATTCAATTAGACATTCAGAAAAATCGCAAATGTTAAATATCGAATGTCTAATTCGACATTAGACATTCAATTAGACATTCGCAAATTACAAGATCTATAACCCAAATTCGTCGGAGGTCATTGTACATTCAAAAAACGAATGTCTAATTGGTCAGTTAGACATTAGACATTCGATTAGACATTCGCAAATTAAGGGATTTAGGTACCAAATTCGTCGGAGGTCATTATACATGCAAAAAACGAATGTCTAATTGGTCAATTAGACATTAGTCATTCGATTAGACATTCGCAAATTACAAGATATATAACCCAAATTCGTCGGAGGTCATTGCACATTAAAAAAACGAATGTCTAATTGGTCAGTTAGACATTAGACATTCGATTAGACATTCGCAAAGTAAGGGATTTAGGTACCAAATTCGTCGGAGGTCATTATACATGCAAAAAACGAATGTCTAATTGGTCAGTTAGACATTAGACATTCGATTAGACATTCGCAAATTAAGAGATTTAGGTACCAAATTCGTCAGAGATCAATGTACATTAAAAAAAAGAATGTCTAATTGGTCAGTTAGACATTAGACATTCGATTAGACATTCGCAAATTACAAGATCTATAACCCAAATTCGTCGGAGGTCATTGCACATTAAAAAAACGAATGTCTAATTGGTCAGTTAGACATAAGACATTCGATTAGACATTCGCAAATTAAGGGATTTAGGTACCAAATTCGTAGGAGGTCATTATACATGCAAAAAACGAATGTCTAATTGATCAGTTAGACATTAGACATTCGATTAGACATTCGCAAATTAAGAGATTTAGGTACCAAATTAATCAGAGATCAATGTACATTAAAAAAACGAATGTCTAATTGGTCAATTAGACATTAGACATTCGATTAGACATTCGCAAATTAAGAGATTTATGTACCAAATTCATCAGAGATCAATGTACATTAAAAAAACGAATGTCTAATTGATCAGTTAGACATTAGACATTCGATTAGACATTCGCAAATTAAGAGGTTTAGGTACGAAATTTGTCTGAGGTCATTGTACACGCAAAAAACGAATGTCTTATTGGTCAAATAACTTGAACATATTGATAACTCGAACATATCGATATCTCGAACATACCGATGACTCGAACACATCGATATCTCGAATACATTGATAAAACGAATGTTTTTAACTTGAACATTTATTGACAAATCGAACATATCGATATCTCGAAACTTTCGATATCTCGAAATTTCCAATATCTCGAACTTTCGATATTTTTTATTTTTTTTTTTATCTCGATATCTCGAACTTTCCAATAACTTTTCGATATCTTTATTTTTTTTTTTCTCGATATCTCGAACTTTATCGAAAAGTTCGAGATATCGGAAAGTTCGAGATATCGAAAAAAAATATGAAAAAAAATTTGGTAAGTTCGAGATATCGAAAAAAAGTTCGAGATATCGAAAAAAAAAAAAAAAAAAAAAAAAAAAAGATATCAATATGTTCGAACATTTCGATTTCTCGATTATTTTTTTGATATTTTTTTTTTCTCGTTATCTCAGAAATTTGCGATATCGTATTTTTTGTTTATATACTTCCGTTTTTATGTCATGGGGAATCGTCCGTCCTGCGTTCGTGCGTGCGTGAGTGCGTCCGTGCGCGAGTGCGTCCGTGCGTGAGTGCGTACTTACGAGAGTAATCTTGTTGGATAGTTCGCGGCAATTCGGTCATGGTGGAGTGCCCTTGGGCAAGGCACATTTTCTAGCCTAGTACTGGTTTGTTCACCCAGGGAACATGAATAATAAAATTTAAATGCGCGCTAAATGACCTTAGCTGTCGATGCGCCATAAAACAATATACATTCATTCATTGTTGGATAGTGTTTTTTCGTAAACCCCAGCCACCACCCTTATACGACACTTTGATAAGTGTTTTTTTTTATACAATTGTGTTATGGGTATCTAATTAACATATTATTGCTATTTATTCCGTAAAGGGGGGATAATTACGGAATAAACCATGTGCTTGTTGGGTATACCCAACAAGAGAACATCAAAGGAAAACACCCAACAAACGCCTTTTGGACGTACGTGCGTGCATGCGTGCGTCCGTCCGTCCGTAAACGTTTTGCTTCAAACTGTTTCTCCTACCTAACCACTGGACCAATTAGGATGAAACTTCATAGGAAGTATCCTCTCAATGATCTCTCCTTAGTTCCTCAAACTGTTTGGGATCCATGCAAAATTCTGGTTTCCGAAAGAAAAAACAATGAAGACTTAACAAATCTTCTTCTCCTTCGTAGGTATCAGGCCGATTTTCAAATAATTGTGTAGTAGTGAAGACTTAAAAAATCTTCTTCTCCTCCGTATGAATCAGGCCGATTTTCAAATAATTGTGTAGAAATGTTGCTTGGGTGACCTTCTTTCAGATTTTTTCGAGCCAAGTTGATTGGTCGAAAACTATGGCCGCCAGAGGGCAGAGCTATTTTTGCCTTATAATATGGTTATAGTGAAAACTTAAAAAATATTTTATATATATATATATGACCCTCTATCAGATTCCTTCCAGCCATGTTGATTGGTAAAAAACATGGCAACCAGGGCGCGGGGCTGTTTGAAGATTTAATTGGCAGTGGAGCGATACTGGCCCTCTTGGGCCTCTTGTTGTTATCATACTTCTGATAAACACGAAGGAGAATATACTTCACCCTCTCCTTCCAAAGCTTGTGTCACACTTAATTTATAACTAGAGACATTACGTCATGTTAATATTTAAGCACCTATGTGATGTTTTTTTTATCTAATTGATCTAGTTAGAGCAGATTTGAAACCGTGTATTGGTAAAAAATTAAGAAACTTCATGTTGTATGGTAACCTTTTATTATAGGCTATGGTAGCCAGGTGAGCAATATAGGCACATCTTGGCCTTTTTGGTTATGATAAAGGGACATTTGGCCTTCTTGTTCGAAATATTTACATCCTGTCTGTTTTCACACGTTATTTAAATGTACTGAACTACATCTGCTTCCTTTAAGTCATGCTTCAAAATCATGCGCGGCGTCCTTTGATGCTCTGCATCAAAATTCGTCTTGTTACGTACCTGTAATAGCAAATCGTGAGCTACAAGGCTGTTTCACTGGACGCAGGGTTAGGAAAGGGTTAAACGCAGTTCATGCGAAAGATGTATATTTTCTGAAATGTTATGGCTCACTGGTTATATTTTTACTTAAACACATATATGAGCCCTCCATGGGAAAACGGTACAAGTTGGCATTTTTGAACAGTGGATGTTCAGACCAGCAAGAACAATCTGCTCTGTCCTTTCCGAATCGACAAAAGTTGACAGAGGTTTCTGACTGACATAGGTAAGTAATAAGTGTAGTTCTTGATATTACTTTGCGGATGTACATGAACACACGACACGTGCCGAATGTGGAGAAAATGGAAAGAGTTCCGATAACATGAAAATTGTCAACAAAAATGTGTTAACATTTTTTTTTGACAAATGTTTTGCTTTTAATCTACAGTATATAAAGGGAATATACGGAGAGAAGTTGTTTTTTCTTCTTGCTTTTAACAACATAATTACATCTCTGGTTTATTTTCTGATAATGTAACTGAACATTTCTCTATTGTGAAAAGGCGCATTTCAGAATAGAATAGAACACATTGTGCTGAAACGAGAATTTGTTCAATATGGGCAATGTCTCCTTTCCCCCCAATGTTTTCAAAAGTTGTCTGCTCCAAATGCGTCTGCAAGTGGAAAATGCCTACAAAATATGTTAAACCTGCTCAACTGTTAGAGTTGAGGTTTATATCGCGAAGTGATATTGATAAATTAAATTACATTTAAATATGATGTTTACACATACAGAGACCTGCTATTTGTATTAGATTACTTATAATAAGTGTTTCTTTCTTATTTGACTTTTGCTTCTGTTTGTAATGTAGTAAAGTATATTTTGCACTATATTTTTGGCGTAATGACTTTGGTGGAGTTGTCGTGCTAAGGTATTTGTATTCACTTGTAGTTGAAAATTGACCTGTGTTAATGGTATTCGTTGCTTCGGAACCCTTCCAAAAATAATTATGTGATCGCGGACAAATCGAAACATTTTCTACTCGTTTGAGGAGTTGTTTTCAATAAGTTGCTGTTACAGTATTCGAACTTTCGCTGCCGTAAATTGATTGATGATCAAACTACTAAATATGTCATAAAAATCGATATGTTGAATACATAATATTATATTTCATACCATATTAGGAGATCACTAACGTTTAATAAAGCAGTTTAATTATCGGTATTTTGAATGATTGTATTTCATGTCACATGAGCTCAAAACACAAACGTAAAAATGCATTTTAAAAATCAATATGTTGAATACATAATATTATGTTGCAAACCATATCAGGAAATTGCTAACGTTTATTAACCGTAAATGGCAGTTTAGTTATCGGTATTTTGAATAAATGTATTTCGTGTCACATGACCTCAAAACTCACGACGAAAGGAGCATTTTGCGAAATAAACTTATAATGTTTCCGGTCGGTTAGAAATCGTCTCGGGTGCGTGCGCGAGTTCGCGGATTCGATGCCCGACCGGGTCAACCCAAAGACTTTAAGAATTGTAGTAATGGCTTTCCCTCCTTGTAGTATCAGCTTTACGAATGACTCGCTGCTGTCAGCATAAATGGACCCGTTGTACTGGTAACTATAAAGACGCTTTCTGACGCCTCTGCAGCAGACGGTTTTTTGAAAACATAGTGACTAAAGAAGAAATTGCACAAAACGTGCAATTTCTCCTTTTGCCACAATGTTTTCCACTTATTGTCATAGGTTATCCATTCTTTTAAAACACCACACTCAGCATAAATGGACCCGTTGTACTGGTAACTTATCGACGACTACAGTGAAATAACTGATAATGTGTTGAAAGCGGCGTAATATAGACGCTTTCTGACGCCTCTGCAGCAGACGGTTTTTTGAAAACATAGTGACTAAAGAAGAAATTGCACAAAACGTGCAATTTCTCCTTTTGCCACAATGTTTTCCACTTTTTGTCATAGGTTATCCATTCTTTTAAAACACCACACTCAGCATAAATGGACCCGTTGTACTGGTAACTTATCGACGACCACAGTGAAATAACTGATAATGTGTTGAAAGCGGCGTAATATAGACGCTTTCTGACGCCTCTGCAGCAGACGGTTTTTTGAAAACATAGTGACTAAAGAAGAAATTGCACAAAACGTGCAATTTCTCCTTTTGCCACAATGTTTTCCACTTTTTGTCATAGGTTATCCATTCTTTTAAAACACCACACGCACACACACAGTAAGAAAACGTTTGCCTTTAAATAACTCGCACCACTTTTTAGGTGTCGCCAAATGAGTGCAGTTTGTATATATATGGTATTAAATGGTTACACTTGTTCATGTCTTTTTAGAAGTCTATCCATAATGTATAGGGAAGATTTAAATGAATATAAAATGCGTTAGATAATATCTGCAACAATAAACTTAAAATCTGGACGAATTTAGTCCCGCTTTTGACAGGGTAGAGAAACAGTGAGGCAAGGCGAGATTCAAGCTACACATTATAACTGATAATGTGTTGAAAGTGGCGTAAACCACCACACACACAAACAAAATAACTTACACTACTTTTAGTTGACGCCAAATGAATGCAGTTTGAATATATAAGGTAGTAAATACTTACACTTGTTCATGTATTTTTAGAAGTCTATCCATAATGTATAGGGTATATTTAAATGAATACAAAATGCGTTACATTAACGCGACAGTTCTAATCCATGTTGATAATATCTGCAACAATAAACTTAAAATCTGGACGAATTTAGTCCTGCTTTTGACAGGATAGAGAAACAGTGAGACAAGACGAGAATTTCTCTCATTATTTCAATCGTCAAAGTGTCGTACACATTTTAAAATCAAAGTACTGAAAGTACTGAAAGTAGGCTTGCGATCGTTTAAGAGGGGATGCATCTTACCAATCTATTTATAAACATGTTAATCGTGCAGTGTGCATTGTTTCATTTTAAATAGATAAATACTAAATTAGTCGCGGCTGAATTGGTTTTTTGAAATATGATTATGCTATTTTTAATAAATGTGTTAAAGGTTTTTAAATGTTATTTTATGTTTAATTCTTGTAATGTTACGATAAATAAGTACATGTAGGGAGTATTTATCTACATGAGCATTGTTAATAAATATAATGTTTAATTACTATATGAGTGTTAGTGAAAGTCAGTGTGCAGACATCGCGTAACATATCCCAGCATGCATTTAATAATCCCTCTTTTCCCGCTCTCTTTCATACGCTTGGTAATTCTCACGTTAGATCCGAAAGGATGAAGAGCAACTTCTAAAGATTATAACTTTTCTTCAGAATAGATATTTATAAAACCCCACTATCCTGGTACGTGATTAATTTTACTACCTTTATTATATATGTTCATATTCGCGTGCTCCTTTTTCATAAATGTTAATTGTATTTTGAGCTCCGCGTGTAACATTCCTCGTTTCATTTTCATTTCATAGCAGACTCCATTTGTACATTTATTGTAAATACGATACGACAGTAAAATAATACAGCCCACCAAGGAGTATCTTTATTGAATCCCCTGGACCTGGGTTACACAAACATTGAGGCAAACGAAGAAAATGGCTCTTGATTAGCAATTTCTCCATTTTTCACATTGTTTCGAAGTTCATTATAAAACTAAACGTTCTGTACATAGAAACTGTTCATGATGTGTTAACGTGCTACAGGGTGGGATTATATTTTTAACCTCCTGAACGGAAGGCTCGAGGTGATATATTCTGATTAATTCTCCTTGTCTGTCCGTCTCCTTTTGAAGAAAATTCACAACTTCGTAGAAAATAGTAATGGAATTCATGATTTTGTTTTACTTGGCTCCCGATTTTCTTAAATCCGATTTTCTTAAATGCTTCCCATTTGTTTAATAGCTCATCAACTTCAACAATTTAAGTACAACATGTACTAACTAACTCGACAATAGACGAGTTTGGAAACATCTATGCAAATAGATCTATTTTGAAATTTTTATAAATGATAGTACAATAATCAAATAGAGTTGAAACCATTTGCTGCATTTTGTGTACTTGTTTGTTGCAGTGTTCACAAACGTGTGTATATTGGCGTAGTGATATCCTGATCATTTAGTACACTTAAATATGATATCTACACATTTAGACACTTGAAATGTTATTTGGTTACATAGAATAAGTGGAATTTATTTCACTTATTTGATTGTTGCTTATGTTTGCATTGGTAATTCAGTCTAGAATTGTTTGCACTATTTTGTTGGCGTACTGAATTTGCAAGATTTGTTGTCTCAGTTATTTACATCACGTGACTTCAAAACTTCACTTGTAACTATGGTAGCCTAAGGCGGCATTGACAACGCAATTCTACCATCGGAAAAAAGTCTTAACACTCTTTTACGCATTGTGTTTATTATTGGATGTAGTTCATTTTGTATTAAATCACAGTGTAATTTTGACATATTAAGTAAACGACAATGAATGCTAACCAGCTCAACGGGAATATTTCGGCAGATGATGCCAACAGCAAGTTTTTGCTGGCTAGAAGATCCACGTACTTAGAGGTGAACTTGGACACGATATTAAACAACCTGCAGATAATTCGATCTCGGATTTCCAATCATACAGGTAAGACATTGTATTTAATGATTTGATTTATATGAGTATTGTTTAACGTCGCCTTTCAACAGCATATCAGTTATATCACGGCGATTCCATCAGTTCCAGTACTCCTGACGTCAGCCCATCAGTTATATCACATCGATTACATCAGTTTCAGTACTCCTGACGTCAGCGCATCAGTTATATCACGTCGATTACATCAGTTCCAGTACTCCTGACGTCAGCGCGTGAGTTATATCACGGCGATTCCATCAGTTCCAGTACTCCTGACGTCAGCGCATCAGTCGTCACTTTATCTCAGAAATTCTGAGAGCAACAGCGGATCATATCACTACTACATTTGAAAATACTTTGGTACGACCAGACCCGGGATTGAACCCAGGTCTCCCGGTCTCGAGAAAGACGCTATAACCATGACACAACTGAGGCGATCACATTTCACAAGAGAAATTGTAATATGAGCCGTCCCGCGAAAACCAACATTGTGGATTCTGCTTAAAGAATCGACCCGGATCAGCCTAAGCATATCGCACAGACGAACCCGGACAAGCACTTTTCGCCTCCTGTGGAATCATTTATCTATACATATATCTACCTGAGACGGAATGTGTCGGCCCGGCTGATCTGGTCTATAATGGTTTTTTTCTCGCAGGACGGCTCATATGTCGTATCTTCATTGAAAACTGTTCAAATGTGTGGTATTAAAAAGGTTTGCAGCGAACATATTATCCACGGTAGGTTATCGTTAAAACATGACATAATTTTCGGCCATAGCTGATTAACCTGGGTTTTGACCTAGATGTTAAACAAATGATCTAGATTGTAGACCAATCAAATGTTGTATTTCATGAATAATGTCGAAGAAATAAAGGAAATGAAACTTTTTGATTAATTCATAGTTAAGTTGGCGATCCTACGAAAGGCACTAATAAGGTGAAGTTTTAAAATGAAATGTTTTGCATACTAAGCTTTAATTATTTTCCATAAAAAATAAATTTCAGTGAAAAAATCAGTGTAAACGTATGAAATATAATATTTAAGAGCAAAATGTTAATTATTTTTTTTGGAACATGATAAGTTTTCAGTTATTTATCGTCATTTGAAATATACACCTCTTGGGAGCCTCGCGTAATATCCAGACATATTACGGGGTATTCTCAGCATTGATAATCTATTTATAGAAACTGAAGCTGGATGGAGATTGCCGATAAGCCTTTGCTCGAATTCTTAGATATACAGCATTATTGCGCAAATTTTATAATTCATGAACAATTACTGATTGTTTTGATTATTAACAAAACCTTTCTGATATTCAAGTCAAATAATATGCGCATGTTCCATTTATTGGTATTTTCTCATATTGATCGCCGTTTATCTTTTTTAAAGATTTTTCTTGTTCCATGTAATCTGATGAATTGTTATACTTCTTAAATAGGGCATAAATTTGACCTTACATAAAGGTCAACCAAAAAATGATTCCAATCGAACCATGACCCTTTCATCTTCTATTTTTAAATTTTATTGAAAAAAATCTCATGCATCTGCCGACTTCAATTGAGGAATTATTAGATGTGTTGATCTTAGTTTACTACTAAAATCTGTAATTTCCATGCATTCTAACAGTTATGTTTTGTATAAAGGTCACTTCTGTAACTGGTTCCTTGTTTCGCAGAGTACCAGGCAAGGTGGGTTATGGTCCTTGTTGATAGACTCATTTATTGAACAGTTTGTAAATAGTAATTTAGCCTTATATATAGAAGGGTAGGTCGTTTGACATGACCCTTCAACTTTTTACAGGAAATTATCAATCTATGGTATAGGTATTATTGTCAATGGAAATACCAATTCAACCTCGATGTTTGTGCCGTGGTCACTTTCAACGAATAAAAGCGAGTGTTCAGACGCAGTTCTCGGACATGGGTTGTCGGTATTGATGCCGTTTAAAAAAAAAAAAAAAAATGAATATGACCATTAAGATATAGTTTGCAACAAATATAATAAATCTTCTTAACTTGTCAAGCATGAATACATAACATTTAGGGGCGGGGGTCTCTGTGTGCTCACCAAAGTGGGGCTACGAATATACGGGCTTAATCCCGTAACTATTAATAGGGTGTGTTCCCCGAACGTCTACTAGACTTAATATGTATTAGGGGATAAGGGGGCACTGTAAAGGGTAACTAATAGATGACTTTAGAAAACTTTATTATTAAGTTTTCATATTGATAACACAGTTTTAAACATGATGTCACTAAATATCCCTTGATCCATAGTTGATATCACTTCTTGAATGTAGATACCCATTCTAAATCAAACTGAAGAAAAGTGATAATATAATTATTCAATCAATTATTGAAGATGCTTTTCTAAATGACACACGGTGCTTACAACGCTTCAAAGAATGCTTGATAATGTAGCACAATATGATACCTACTTAACCTTTAGAGTGACATTTATATGTTTGTATTTTTGTTTTGTTCTTTGGTCTCTCTTCTCTCTCTCAAATTTCTTTTTCTATCGATGAATCCGGTATACAACCTGGTATTCACCTTATATGTAAACATGTATAATAATTACCTCATATCACATTTAACATGTGCTGAGAGTAGTATATGGGGCGGTTTGCTTGCAAACAAACGGGCGCCATTGTGTTGACCAAGTTACTATACATAGTATCTCATTTGCATATAAAGATTGACACAAGAGAGGGAGCCATTGTGTTGACCTTGTTTTTTTTATAACGACTGCGCATGCGTGGCGGCCATCTTTTGAATGACATCATATGTACATATTTAGAACTATGAGTCTTTTTTTTTTTTAGAAAGCTTTAACAATGGAGCAAGTGTTCAGCAGCACCCTTCAGGCGAGACCATCAACGACTTGTCTCCAGCCTCTACCAATATATTCTAGCGAGTATGTTGTTGCAACCCTCGAAAATAATGGCGGAGAAATTCGACCGAACCGTTGCTACATTGTTTCAGGAAACCTTACATGAGACATCCCTACGACAAGATATATCCCCTTTGTATGTCGTTCAGTCGAGCCGAAGCGGGCAGTCAAACATGTATGGCAAAGCAATAAATTTAACGTCTTACCTCTAGAACTGACATGAGCGCATGTGTCCCGATACTCGATCTATTTTTAGTATCGTTATTTCACAATCACCATCGGATATTTCATCAGAAACACACCAGGTGTGCGAACAATGCCCCATTGATATGCCAAAATTATTGTCCTTTGAAGGCGCCACAGGGTCCAGCGTTTATTGATTAAAGGCCGGAAACGTGGACAATGCCCCATTGACAGTTCAACATTAATCTCCTTTAATAGCGCCACAGGGTCCAGCGTTTATTGATTTAAGGCCGTCTGAGCACCTGCAACGAACGCGTTTTAACTTGCATGTGTATACCCTTTTACATTGTTGTTCCAAAGTTTATCCTTCATGATGAAAGTTTTTCTTATGTCTAAATTTTCACTTGAAAAGTGTCACTGTAGATATACACGACTTTACCAATTTGATCAGATTTCAAATATACGGGGAAAAGGAGCCCATTAAAGCAGTCAAATAAGTTTCTCATGCCTCATTAGATTGTATCTACTACAGAATGTATGATCACACGTTGTACAGAAAATTGTACTCAACTTTTCGAAGTCGTGTGTTGCAGATTATCTTGGATATCTTCCCTTTTTTAACTTACAGAGTTCCCAGGGTGCATTTCGGAGCGCCCTGCAAGTTTATAAGGGGGATATATCCAAAATAGTCTGCAACACACGACTTTGAAAAGATGAGTACAATTTTCTTCACAACGTGTGATCAGACATTCTGTAGTAGATACAATCTAATGAGGCATGAGAGAAACAAACACTTTGAAGAACCATCTTCACATACAGACCAAACATACTGGAATATATCATCAGGAGAACAACAAAATGAAGGAGCGCCCGGAGCACATTTTGGAACGCCCGGAGCGCATTTGGGAGCGCCCGGAGCGCATTTGGTAGCTCCCTGAGTTTTCGTGTTTGGTGACGTTAATTCTTTACAAAACCAAGTGAAACGATGGTGTAATAAGCGTTCTGCCACGGAGGATCACGCGGAAACGCCACCATTAAAACGGCGGATATCCTACGACCAGAGCGAAGAGGATGTAGAAGATAATGACAGCGAAGAACACAAAGTGTTTGGAGTCATGTACCGTAAAGTTTCGAACAATAATGAAAAATCTTGGAGACTAAAAGTGGAAAAATATGAGCGAGATGTCCAATGACGAGGCCAAGAAAAGGGCAGAATCAAAAATGGTAGTGCAAGATCCAACACATGTCGTACGTATGTATAGACAACTGCTTCTCCACACATTCAAATTAGAACACGGAGTCATTCACCAACGTGTCATGGAAGATGTGCACGAACTCGTGTATGAGGGAATGATACTAGAACAGGCCATACAGTTGGCCGTTCAGAAACACCGTTATTTAATAGAAGGTATATTGAAGTCGGAGAACGACGACGATAGCGACGACAGTAATGATGAAGACATGCTATAAGATGAGGAAGTATGTAGATAATAGATAAGAATATTTATATCGCTCGCTGTGTTCTTCACTACCGTCGACGATGGACAAAGTAGAAATGTGGACACGACATTTTCAGCGGTTGGCCGAAGGGAAGTTAATACCTAATCATAAAGGATAATACGTCGTGGAGAAAAATTCAGATGGGTGGGGCGATGAAAGAACCTACCATAAACTTTGTGACACCCATTGGTCAAGCTGTCGAACTAGCCAAGTCAGAGGTAGCCAGAAAAAGACAACATATCAGGATTGAAAATATGAGAAATTTGCATCGAATGCACGGACCACCGGGTTAACGGAAAGAAAATGCCGGTGGAGAGCCCTAAATTAACCACGTTTACAACATAACGGAACGGTGGAGAGTTATTCATAGACGTCATGGATGGAGTATGAGACGAATTCACAATGATTTTCATCCTGTAATGAATCGTGATTTGTAAATACTGTGTTCAATAAATAGTGTTAGTTATATTGATTCTGCGAACCACCATACTTGATTATATAATAAAATTGTAGAAATTGTATTCATTTTTTTTTACCCCTTGCGCTGCTTATTTAAAGTACAATGTCATGAAAACATTGATCAGATATTTTTCAAATTCGGATATACTCATTTCTCGATGAGAGCTTTTGAATGATATACAAGTTGTAAAGATCGGTTTTGAACTAAGGAAGATATGACCATTGTAATATAAAATGACGTCACTTACAGACGCATCAAACTTCCTGTTTGACCCCTTAATCGACAGAGTTTACGAAACCCTTTTCAACGAGTCCAAACACGACTACAAATCCTCCTTTTAAGATTTGAGTGCCAAAAAGACTTACCTAAAAGTTAACACTATAACGTACTAACTGCGATAACTAGAGAACGATATACTTTTTTACACGGATTTGAAAAGGACGCAACGAGATCTTTCGAATGATATATCTTCATTTTTTGGATTTAGAAATCTCTCATATTACTTAACTCGAAAATGTCTGAAACTTTTCTCTACAACCCCGGGTTTAAATGAAAGGTTTTGATGTCCTCTATCATTTGGTAGCATAAAACAAAGCAAAATAAAGCGTAAATTAGAAAAAAATGATTTGACTGCTTTAATGGGCTTCTTTTCCCCGTATATTTGAAATCTGATAAAATTGGTAAAGTCGTATATAACTACAGTGACACTTTTCAAGTGCAAATTTAGACATCAGAGAGACTTTCATCATGAGGGATAAACTTTGAAACAGCAATGTAAAGGGTTATACACAGGCAAGTTAAAACGCGTTCGTTGCAGGTGTTCAGACGCAGACACTGTAGCGCCTTTAAAGGAGATTAATTTTGACATGTCAATGGGGCATTGTGCACGTTTCCGGCCATAAATCAATAAACGTTGGACCCTGTGGCGCTTTTAAAGAAGATTAATTTTGACATATCAATGGGGGCATTGTTCGCACACCTGGTGTGTGTCTGATGAAATATCCGATGGTGATTGTGAAATAACAAGTTTAAAAATAGATCGGATGTTAGGACATGCGCATCTGTCATTTGAACTCTGGACGTTCTAGAGGTAAGACGTTAACTTTATTGCTTTGCCATACATGTTTGACTGCGTGCTTCGGCTCGACTATACGACATACAAAAGGGATATATCGTATCGTATGCATGTCACATATAAGGTTTCACGAAACAATGTAGCAAAGGTTCGTTCGAATTTCTCCGTCATTATTTTAGAGGGTTCTAACAACATACCAGCTATAATACATTTCTGTTACAGAGGTCATCGCCATGATGAAGGGGAATGCCCATGGTCACGGCAGTGTACCGGTTGCAAAGTTTCTAGAAACACACGGAATACGACATTTTGCCGTTGCTACTGTGCTCGAGGGGGAAGAGCTAAGGCAAGCAGGAATCCGTGGATTTATACTCATATTCGGTAGTATTTTATTCATAAATCCCTTCTCTGATGAGCGGTGCTCTGCGAGAACTAATGTTTAGGCTCTTGCGATCAGTGTAGAGCCAGATCAGCCTGTGCATCCACGCAGTCGGATCTGAATCTGCACTTATCGCGTGTAATCAATCATAAAAGGTTCCAAGTAAAATCTTTCTTTAATGCAGTATCCATTTGGATTCTTTACATGTTTGATATTTCCTTAGAGGTTTACCCGGGTAGGTTAACCCTTTCCTACATATAGCAAATCTGCAGCAGACGACTTTGAAAATGTCTACTCTAATATATGTTAAACCTCTAAAATTGTATGTATAATTACTGAAAAAGGTTGAAAACCTTGTGACAAATGGAGAAATTGCTCGTTTCGAGCAATTTCTCCTTTTGTCACGATGTTTGCAAAAGTTGTCGGCTGCAAATGCGTCTACATGTGGGAACGGCTTAAATCGCAGGATAATGTCGAAAGGGCTCAAAAAACCTCCCTAAATGAAGACATACTTACAAAGTTTTCAAAAGTCGTCTGCTGTAGAGGCTTCTGAAAGCGCATAAATGAGGGAAAGTGTTAATATATCTTGTAAAATTAATGGGATGGTTCCGAAAGTCGTCTGCTGTAGATTGCGCAACAATACTTTTGGAACATTTTGGAACATTTCGGACAAAACATCAGACAATCAGGTGCATCCTCAAGTCAGTGTTTCAGATATCATTGCTGCTACTTAATATAATCAGAGACATGTGTTTAAATGTTTGTGATAGAATACAGTACAACCACCCCAGAGCGACACGTGATCATTTTATCACGCACACATTTTCATAGTAAACGCCTTTCCCCTGGTTTTCCATTGATCAATTAAACAAAGTAGCTTTGTCACATGCATATTTTGCCAGGTTTACCTTGTTATAGTCGATGCATTTCCGGTGGTATGTCAATTGTCTATTTACATTAAGCAAAATATCTAAATCTAACCTATGACATGTCATGGTCAGAAATTCACAAATACAAGTGTAAGCGCTCACTTTTTGAGGGCTTGGCGTGAAACGGTTGTAACTAAAATCGGTATTTTGTTACCAAGGTTAATCACGTCGCCATAAAGTCTTTGAAAGCTTTTAATCATTTTTCTTGGTAAACCATGGAAATTTAGGTGCTCGTTCTGAGCAATGGCATCTAAATTTGCATTGTTTACAAAGGGGTCATAATTGCCCGTAAACCAGGGTTTTCAAAATAGGATTTTAGTTACAACTGTCACGTCAAGCCCTCGTTTTGTCCTGGTAAATAACCTAATTTGAATTAGTAGTTCTAACTTGAAGACAGTGGTGCAGTGGCAGAGCGTCGGCCTCTCGTACCAAAGTTCCCGGATTCAAATCTTGTAATGAGTGTGTTTTCTGCCTTTGTGAATTTTCTACACAATCGGCGCGATTACTGGTTATATATGTATTCAGGAAGCAGATATCGAGCGTGATTAATATTAGCTTTAAGCTTGTTTCTCAATCGATGTCAAATAAATAAGTTTAAACATAACTTGCAATACAATGTTATTCACTTCCAGAATATGCCAAGTATGTTATGGAACGGTTATAATTACACTAATACATGTTTTACGTTCAGTAAACAGAATTATTAGTCGCCGGGCAGAAGCTCGCGACTTCTATTTTTAATAGCTTTTCGGAAATCACATGGGAGGAGGAGTTATTATTAGAAAAAAACTAATTTAAATGTCTTGAACATATTACAATTGCGTTTGTTTAAAAACACTAAGTTATGACACATCTAAAATGAAATAAATATTCCGATGTTTTAAGTATTTGCAGTTTCTTTAGTCTGACTCGCATTTCTTTTTTTGGGTTTTATTTACGAAGACAAACCCGTCCCTATGAGACTTGCAGCAGACTGTTATGTGGCAATATCGAGATAAAAATTACGTCGAATTCTCCTTTAAAATAGCAATTTTAACTTACTGAATGTTATTTCCATGTTCAAAGAGATGTCTTGATTTGTGAAGAATGCATTTTATAATGTTTATCCATGTATATCTAAAATATGAACTGTTTCTAATCTAAAACTGTTGATCGCGTGACTCGCGAATACCAACTGCGTAGATCAATCTCCTTTGCAGAGAGCCGCTCTTTACACTCACTTACAAATAGTAAACTAATTATAGGTGATTTAAAATGTGTATTTGATATGGATTTCCGGCGACATTGATGCGTTGCATCAACCTTCTTTTGTAGAATGCTTTAACAAGAACTATATAATTAACAAGTTTAATGTCGTTGTTGTCTCAAGAGTTTTGCTTATCCTGGCACTTGGTAATACAGCCTTTGGGATAAATGGCGTCGATATAATGGTGTTTATAGTATGTTAAAATCAGAGCTCTAGATAAGGGCATTTTACATGTTCTAAAATCCTTATTTGACATTCAAACCATATGTTCAGTGAGACGATTCTTTTGCGTATCCACAACATAGGATTTGGTTGAGTTATAAGAGACATATTGTTGGTAAAAGATCTGTTCACTCCCTCTTATCTAGGCCTCTGATTAAAATAGATATAAACTGAACTATTGCAGAAAGCATTGCAAGAAACGCTAGTCCATACTTACACTAAACCCGAAAATTGTGATACTTCAAATCAAATGTTTATATTCGCTCCTTTACTTCCCCTTATATATGCATATCAAACATTGCAGAAAAAAGAAGTAACAGCTCAAATCGAGACACTTGCATTTAATATAAAGATATATTTCAAAAGTTTGATAACATTCGTTAAAAAGGTTCAGCAATGAAACTGAGTTACGGATCCACGGTTACATGTTGAAACATTAGCTGGTTGGTTTATGTCAACAATGAATGGAGTAGAGACATGTTGAACAATTAACTGGTTAGTTAAATGTCGTATAGATAATGTTGAAATAAACAACTAGTTAAGAAAGAAAGGCTGGTTGGTTTACGTCAACAATGAATGTCGTAGAGAACATGTTAAGAAAGAAAGTCTGGTTAGTTTACGTCAACAATAAATGTCGTATAGAACATGTTAAGAGAGAAAGGGTAGTTGGTTTACGTTAACAATGGATGTCGTAGAGAACATGTAAAGAAAAGAAAGGCTGGTTGGTTTACGT
Source organism: Serripes groenlandicus (assembly GCA_031761405.1). Taxonomy (NCBI): domain Eukaryota; kingdom Metazoa; phylum Mollusca; class Bivalvia; order Cardiida; family Cardiidae; genus Serripes; species Serripes groenlandicus. The sequence goes on along the minus strand of JASEVX010000010.1, from coordinate 2,495,438 downwards.
CAACAATGGATGTCGTAGAGAACATGTAAAGAAAAGAAAGGCTGGTTGGTTTACGTCAACAATAAATGTCGTAGAGAACATGTAAAGAAAGGAAAGGCTGGTTGGTTTACGTCAATAATAACTGCCGTAGAGAACATGTTAAGAACGAAAGGCTGGTTGATTTATGTCAATAATAAATGTCGAAGAGAACATGTTAAGAAAGAAAGGCTTGTTGGTTTACGTCAACAATAAATGTCGTAGAGAACATGTTAAGAAAGAAAGGCTGGTTGGTTTACGTCAACAATACATGTCGTAGAGAACATGTTAAGAAAGAAAGGCTGGTTGGTTTACGTCAACAATAAATGTCGTAGAGAACATGTTAAGAAAGAAAGGCTGGTTGGTTTATGTCAATAATAACTGCCATAGAGAACATTTTAAGAAAGAAAGATGGTTGGTTTACGTCAACATTAAATGTTGTAGAGAACATGTTAAGAAAGAACGGCTGGTTGGTTTACGTCAACAATGAATGTCGTAGAGAGCATGTTAAGAAAGAAAGGCTGGTTGGTTTACGTCAACAATAAATGTCGTAGAGAACATGTTAAGAAAGAATACCAATTACCCTTTTTCACATACAACAGTTTTTCAACAGACACATTTGTAAAACATCGGAACAAAACCATGAGAAAGTTCGATACCAGCGTGGAAAAAGGAAACCTTACGCATTGTGAGCTTTTCTCATTGTGTCACTATATGTCTTCTACAATGTGGGAAAGGGTTAACACTGTTCTGTTCCAGGAAATGCCTCGGAGGAAGGTATACCTACACTGTTTGACAATGATCTTATCCCGGTTGTAGCGACGGCCGAGTTTGTGATTCAATGGGCGGACTATTTACACGGAAAACATGCAAATATGGTAACATGCTTTTTTACTCTTCTTTCACATGCAGACGCATCTACAGCAGACGAAAATATTGTGACTAAAGGAGAAATTACTCATTATGAGCATTTTTTCTTTTGTCTTGCTTTTTTCAATATGTTTCAATAGTTCAAGTAAAGAGATATTTTCAAAGTCGTTTTCTGATGACTTGTCGTATCATCATTCGATCCACTGCTCTCGAAAGTAGGTTAATGTATACGTCGACACAGCACACTCGTGAATGTTCTTTTGCTTGTTTGCATGGTGGTTAACCCAGATTTCATCAGTAGTATACCTGTAGTCATCTCACGGCGTTTCCTCAGTAATTCTTTAACCAGTAATTCAACCGTGAATGGCGTCATATTTTCCACAGGAACATATTTCTGCATCAATGGGACTTTAATTATTAAATATATTTGAAAATAGTGTGGCACAATGCCTTTTGCCACAATGATTTAAAAATCCGTCTGCTGCAGAGGAAAGGGTTAATATAATCAAAGCGCCAATGGCACTGTAGTGGCGATCGTATGGAAAATCCTGCAAAGTAACAAGCAGTATATCGGTGTAGGGCTTGCGATGACTCTGGTGCGGGTATATTTGAGAATGTATCAACCCTGCATCTTTTGACAGTAGAATAATGTTAGTTTGCCAGAATGTTGTCTTGGTGATGTTTTAGTTACGCTCTGAAATTGGTCATGATATGTTCAAAATTAGGCCATTCCAAAGTTATGAAAAATCTAGTTGGTATTCGATAGACTACCGTTTTAGCCCATTAGAATGGCTATTTGTAATCTAAATTGTTCGGGTAATCACGTGTTTATCACCAGGTCGCTAGGCCATATTAAGATAAAACATTTTTTACACTTTAGAAATGACTAAATTATCAAGAAAGGAGAGAAAACAGTATCCATTAGTTTGGTGTTTGTTTCAATTATGTCCGAACAGGTCTGTTCAATTTAGTCCCTTCATATTGCATGATTGAGGGTTGTCAGAGACATATAAACACAATGTATTTATATGTCTCTGAGGTTGTTAAACTGCTTCAAATAATGTGAGTGCAAAAACAAACACAAAACATGCTCAAAAAGCACAATTTCACTATTTGCCAAACTGTTCAATTTATAAAAATATAGGCATATATTATAATGCTCGATCTCCAAACTAAATTAGGCTACACTTTCAGCATTGATTGCTAATTGACTCTAGAACGTGCAGACGTGTATACATAACGTGTGTACACACTGACATCGTGTGTCCTTTAAACCTTTGTAAACCAGTCTTATCATCTAGACGCTTTCATATATTTAAACAACTACAAAATAAAGCGTTTATAATATTGAGATTTAAGAACATCAGAGTCTCGCGAGCTATTTATAGAACCTTTTGGAATTTCCAGATTTGAGTACACTCAGAGTATTAGCTGATCTTCCCAAGGCAGAACGCGCAATGATATTTATTATCTGCCCAATCATGACGAAGATAATATTTACATATTTTAACTCTATGTAGATAATGTCTCGATTAACTCAAATATTAGTAACAATCCGGTACCAAAGTAGCACTGACATAATTATTATTAATCACGTCTCTGCATCAATGATGGAACTATAACGGATGTGAGTAATTAGTTTGCAGTAAGGAAAAAACAATATCATCCGATAGTTCAAAACGCACTATGTAAATATGTTTCGTTGTTGTTGGTTCTGTTAGCATTGTGGCGATTGTCAAACCATTCGCCACAAAAACCACCGACCGTCGGTTATCGTATGACATGGCTCATTTAGAGCTGTTAGAAGTTAGAAAGTGACTCACTGCATCTCTGTTTCGGTATCCAAGGCATATTTTCCTAGCCTAGTACTGGTTTGTTTATCCAGGGATCATGAATAAAGTGAACTGTCGCCGTGATATAACTGAACTAATGTTGAAAACAGCGTAAAAACACCAATCAAACAAATTGTTTCGGTATCACACGAAAAGGCATTTGGGCCTGAAACAAATCTACAGTGGCTCGTGATAACTTGAACATCGGATAATTCGAAACATCGGATAATTCGATTATATTATTTTTAAATCGAATCACATGTCTGAAACGGATCTGTTTGAACTGCACTGTTGTATTGATGTTTATTTTAGCACTGACTGTCTTTTATAGTACAATTAAGTGTTTATTATATTATGAAAAGCAAGACATGATACAAATTCTTAAAAAAAAAAACCAGCAAAACGGATAAGCAGCAGTTCTAATTACTCATATAATCAATGAGAAATGATGCCTACGCTGTTTTCAAAAGGGTTTAATGCATCTATTAACCATTTTTCAGACTTATCATACGCATTTCGAATATCTATCGATATCTACTTTCTGATACCAGAACTTGACCAATAACAACTGGCTGCTTCCTTCCACATAGGCTGTAAGACAAATGAACTTACATTTTTTCAAACGGAAAGATTGTTGACCGAGTAGGGGTTCGAACGCACGTTCCCCTGTATGAAACAGTTCGCGTGGCTTTCCGACTGAGCTTTAAGGCTTGTTTGATCCGTTCCATCAGAATTGTTCGAGTTAAACGATATATTCGAATTTTCTCTTGTTCGAGTTAAACGCTAAATTCGAATTTTCACACGATATATTCAAATTTTTTACATGTTCGAGTTAAACGATTAATTCGAATCCTCACATGTTCGAGTTAAACGATATATTAGAATTTTCACCTGTTTTGAGTTAAACGATATATTCTAATTTTCACCCTGTTTTGAGTTATACGATATATTCGAAATTTTCACATATTCCGAGTTAAACGATATATTCGAATTTTCACCATGTTCAAGTTAAACAATATATTCGAATTTCACAACATTCGAGGTAAACGCTATATTCAAATGTTTAAATGTTCAAGTTATCGAAAGTCTGCCATATATGATACCCAGATGTTACTTCTGGCTAACAAACAAGAATTATAGTCCCACAGGAGTGTCTACCATATCCCTTTATGTGACCCCCGTTATGAAGATGCAATAAGACCCCCCTATGCTATAACGCAGCTATTATGTCTATGTGTCTTCTTTTTTCTTTTACAATAGAACGATCGGGGTAGGTGTATTGATAAAGATAGACACAGGCATGTCCAGGAACGGCTGTCATGCCGGGACATCTTACCCGATAATGTAAAGGTAGGGTGTGGAACTAATTTATTCAAACATTTTGACAATACATGTATTGGTTGCAATGAGACCGTACAAATTATACATACTGAGGAATCCATCAATAATTACGATAACTTATTCCATTGTTTCATTACAGTTTTGACAAACATTTACATGATAAATAAAAGTATGAAAACCTATGTAATTTATGAGTCACTTACATCATATCAATAAGACGTCGTGTCATAGTGTTATGTAACATAAGAGACAGAGTACGGTGTAAATGGGCAGCGTATTTGTGATCAAGTTTACGTGAAACGTTGGTAGGCTCTAATATTCGTTGCAAATTATAAGAAAACCCTATGGGGGACCCATGCTTTTTTTTGTTACTCATAGGTTTACTATTGATCACGTTTATATTTTGCGGAACTATACGCGACAATACTATCAGAATTGATTCCATATATTATTAAAAGAAAGCTTGTTAGGGTAGGATGTTCTGTTACCAAATAACAAATATAGCCGAAGTAGCCGTATTGATTCGGACAAAGATGCGGATTTGAATTATTACGACAACTACAAACCAGTCCAATTTTAGCTATGTCGTGACTACTGGCTCAAATTGACTATATATTGGGGTCAGTGTGTTTGCTGATAACAATAAATGTGAGGGAGATGCCAGGTGACGGCCTGCAGCATTGTGATACACTCACGAGGACAGGGACTGAACAAGTGCAAACCACGCAAAAAAAAAAAAAAAAACGCCCCCTATTGAAAATGAGTCGTAAAGCTCCATTGTCTTACTTGTTTTCGTAATTTAGAATTAGATCACGAAATTATGTATGTGCTCTCGTTATTGCCAATTAAACGAACAGTTACTATCTACTAATTAACCTAATAGTGTAAGTATCTTGTGAGGCGCTATTGGGTCCCAGATTTCATTCAAGAGCAGCCATTGGTTGCAATATACCGTACACGTGTTGTCAATTTAACCTTACACGTTTTGTCAATATACCGTACACGTGGTTGACAATTCACCGTACACCTGTTATAAATATACCGTACACGTGTTGGTAATTTACCGTACAGTTACCAATGAAACCCAACAATGGTAAACATGGCATATTTGAGACTAGGCGTCCCGGGATGCTCTCATTGGTCAAGGTGGAGTGTCCTTGGACAACGTACATTGTCTTAACCTAGTACAAGGCTAGATTTTAAATGTTCGCAAGTGCAGGAAACACAACTCACCTTTCACAAGACGTAAGTCATATCCGTTCCTGTTAGTTTCTGATTGTTCTCAATCGCCTTTTGCTTTTATACACAGGCATGCGAGCCGCAATGGTGTGCGCATACACAGTAATGATGACGCACTTTGCGCAATCCTGGATGATCCAGATTTTACAAAGCAGCAATCTCGAAACCTTCATGAGAGTCGTGAAACCTTACAGGTAAAATGTATCCATATTCCTTAGTCTATTGCGGAGGATGCAGAGCAGTAATAGCGAAAACGAACCGCATGAAAAAAATGGTTTTGACTCGCTCAATATGATTTTGGATCTTGAGTTGACTGTATTATTGAGATATATTATTATTTCATTTTGTCTAGATAAGGGGCGTTTTGCATGTTCTATTGCATGAGACTATTCTTTTGAGTACCCACAGCATAGGGTTCGCTTTAATAATGAGAGAGAAATTGTGGGGGAAAAAGCTGAATACCCCTCCTTATCTGGACCTACTGTATGAACATGCATATTAATATGCTATAGTAAACCCATTTAAATTTGAGACTTTTTGAGAAGTTGACTAAAATGTGCGTAGTGTAAGTAGGGACATGGACTTCTAATCTGGGCCTAGTTTTAAAAGTTTACCAACTAAAAGGCGAATAGTTCTTTTTCGCGTTCGATCCCCAGTCGCGGCGCTGTTGTCATGGTGGAGTTCCCTTGGACAAGGCATATTTCCTAGCCTAGTACTGGTTTGTTTACCCAGGGGTCATGAATAAGTGAACTGTCGCCGTGATATAACTAAATTGATGTTGAAAAACAGCGTAAAAATCCAACAAAATAATTTTTTGTAAGATGATCGTCTCCGTTATTTCTTTGTTGTTGTTATTTTTGTGTTATCTATTCTGATCACTCTTCCTTAACCACTAGAGGAAGCTTCCTTTGGTTGTCTGCTGCAGATTTGTTGTATGCGGGAAGCGGTTAAACGATAACATACCTTTTGCCATAACGTTTTCAACTTTATTTAAAATTAAACTCATTTATTGAGATTTTTCCATTCGTTGCCAACACGTCGTCTGCTCCAGTGGAAAAGTGTTATCTACGTTCTTGTTTAACTTTTCCCAACCTCCACACGCTTTGTGATGCCTCTGCAGCAGACGCATTTTTTAAAACATCGCGACGAAAGGAGAATCAATCAAAGTGAGCAATATCTCTTTTTGCCATTCTGTATTCATTAGTAGAGAGTTTCAATTTTTGAAGGTGAGCTATTGTGATCATATTGTATCCTGCGTCCGTCAAACTGCCCCGTGAACACTCTACAGACAATAGTTTGCATCCTATCTTCATGAAAGTTTGCCAGAAAGTACATCTCTATCAAATCTTGAACAAGTTCTGGTCACAAGGCCGATTTGAAGAAAAATCTTGTTAACACTCTGGATGCCACATTTTTTAACTTGACCATGTTGAAACATTATCAGAGTAATTGTCTTGATAACTCATGCTTAGGATAAGTTTGAATATAGGTCATAACTGGTCAAACAATAGGTCACTAGGTCAAATTGAAGAAAAATATTGTTAACACTCTAGATACCGCATTTGTTTGCTTCAACAGTTTGAAACTTGGTCAGAATAGTTGTATTGATGATACCTAGGTCAGGCCCAAATAAGGGTCATGTTGGGTCAAAAACTAGGTCACTACGCAAAATCGAAGGAAAATCTTGTTAACACTCTTTAAGCTGCACTTTTAACTTAGGTTTGTTTAAGCTGTGTCAGAATAATTGTCTTGGTGACATAGGTCATATCCGGTAAAAAAAAACTAGGTCACATTGAAGAAAAATCCTGTCTACATTTAAGAGACCACATTTCTTTCCTTCAGCAGCTGTATACTTTGTCAGAATTATTGTCATTATGATAACTAGGCCAACTTTGAATACGAGTCATATTGGGTCAAAAACTAGGTCACTAGGTCAAATTAAAGATAAATATTGTTAACACCCTAGAGACATTATTGTACATTTGAGTATATTGAAACTTTGTCTTTGTGTTATATCTAGGCTAGGTTCAAACATAGGTCATGTCCAGCTAACAACTAGGTCACAAGGCCAAATTGAAGGAAAATCTTTTGAACACCCTGGAAGTTGTATTCTTAACTTGAGCATGTTGAAATGTTGTCAGAATCATTGCATTGATAATATCTAAGCCAAGGTCGAATATGGGTCATGTCGGGTCAAAAATGAGGTCAGTATGCCAAAGTGAAGGGATATCTTGTGAACACTCTAGTATAAACTTATCTGACTGCAAAATGAGTTATTGTGATAGACTATGTGGTTGGAATAACCTAGGGGAGCGAGCCAGGATCATCATGGCCCTATTGAATGTTTTCAAAGTCTTCTGCTGCCCGGTTTTTTGTATGTACATTTTTCCTCATACGACAATTCTGCAGCAGACGACTTTGAACATATTTTGTCAAATAATGGAAAATCTCTATAATTGAATGGATAACCTATGACTAAAAGTGGAAAACATTGTGACAAAAAGAGAAATTGCACATTTTGTGCAATTTCTTCTTTTGTTACTATGTTTTCAAAAAGTCGTCTGCTGCAGAGGCGTCAGAAAACGTATATATGAGGGAAAGGGTTAAACACACAACCTTGGCAAGCAGTGGTTCATTAAAACTATATTTCCTCTTTTTGTTGTTTTCAGAGAGAGGGGGATCAAATTGCATGTTTCTAACAGTGGGGCGGTTCATCACAGAATAGGAACAGACCTGGACTTTGTACGTCCCGGGGTTACACTGATGGGAATAACAGAGGGTAAAATCTAAATTAACCCCCCTTTCTACGTAGAACAAAACTGCAGCAGACGAGTTTTCCATTTTGCCACATTGTGTTCAAAAGTCATCTGCTGCAGATTCATTTTCATGTCAGAAGGGTTACGATGATCTCGTTTTTGAAGAGCGAATGGCTGCATAATTAATGAGTTAATCCGCAACAAGAACTAACCTTCAGAGGTTTCGAAGAGCGCATGGCTGCATATTTAATGAGCTACTCTGCAACAAGAACCAATTTTCAGAGGTTTTGAAGAGCGCATGGCTGCATAATTAATGAGTTACTCCCTGACAAGAACCAACCTTCAGAGGTTTTGAAGAGCGCATGGTTGCATAATTAATGAGTTACTCTGCGACAAGAACCAACATTCAGAGGTTTTGAAGAGCGCATGGCTGCATAATTAATGAGCTACTCCGCAACAAGAACCAACCGTCAGAGGTTTTGAAGAGCGCATGGCTGCATAATTAATGAGCTACTCCGCAACAAGAAGCAACAGTCAGAGGTTTTGAAGAGCGCATGGCTGCATACTTAATGAGCAATCGTCCTTCAGAGGTTTTGAAGAGCGCATGGCTGCATAATTAATGAGCTACTCCGCGACAAGAACCAACCTTTAGAGGTTTAGAAGTTAAATTTGTTTGTTGGAATAGTAGTTACGCCTTTTCGAATTCTTCAGTTGTATGAAGGCGTTTCCTGGTTAGTTTACCAGTACTACTGGTATTATTCATCCTGACAACAATGCATCAGTCATAACGCTATCCCCGCAAACCTGAGCACCAGGAGAGGGACTAACAAATGTATTTATATGTGCAGCATTTCGAAGAGGTATACAGCTCTTTCCCCCCACAATGTCTCTCGTATTATCCAACCAAACTCGATAAAGAATCGTCTGACTCACGTCATATGGTTATTTGGTCAATAAGGATTTAAGAACATGCAAAACGCCCCTTATCTTAGAACTCTGGGCCCAATATTGGAAAATCTTCTTGTCTGAAACTAGTGATCCAATTTCAAAGGAATTGCAGCAGATTTGTAAAAATGCCCCTAAAGGGGGGGGGGGAGAGAGAGAGAGAGAGAGAGAGAGAGAGAGAGAGAGAGAGAGAGAGAGAGAGAGAGAGAGAGAGAGAGAGAGAGAGAGAGAGAGAGAGAGAAAAGCCTAGTTCCTGTGGTCTTCAACACTTTCCTTCCACAATTGTAGTATCCCCTTCTCACTTGTAGACGTATTCCGACGCATCTTCAGCAGACAGCTTTTGAAAACATTGTGACAAAAAGGAGAAATTGCTCAAAACGAGCCACTATGTTTTTCAACTTTTTTTCAGTAATTATACATTAATTTAAACAGCCTTTTCATTGTTTTGCATGATTTTCTTTCGAAGTCGTCTGCTGCATATTTGTTGTATGTGGTAAAGGGTTAAAACCTGTTTGTGTAAGAAATACTGCTCAACACCTAACCTATGAGGGTGAATAAGATGGTTAAGAAACTTATTTCATGTAATTATTTACAAATTAATGTAACTAACAAAATTACTTCCGATTTAAATCATCCATTATTTAATTAAGAGACATAACTCTCTACCATTTCAGATGTTAGTGACAAGCTCATCTCTGACTGGGAATCAACTGGTTATCGACCCTGCCTAAACTGGATTGCCCGCCCAACTCTAGTCAAACGACTTCAACCTGGGGCCGTGGTAGGCTATAATCAAACATACATGCAAGTAGCATTGGTACTGCCTCTTATTTAACATTTTCACATGTACACAAAATCTCTATGGCAGTCGACATGAAACAAATTTTGTCAAAACTATGGAAACTCTCTTTAAATAAAAGCACTATATATTATTGAATACAAATGAAAACATATTGACAAAAGGATGACCAATTTCTCTTTTCCCACAATGTTTTTAAACGTTGTCTGCTGCAGAGGCGTCTGTATGTATGTTGGAAAGGGTTAAACCAAGGAGGGACGTATCTACGTCCCTGGTTAAACTTTTAACATATTTAACAAACCTTCAACAGTCAACTTCGAACATTCTAAACAAAAATATGGAGAATCCTTTATGAAGATCATTAAAAACATTGTTGCAATTGGCAAAATTGCTCGATATGTTATCTGCTGCATATGCCTAAAAACGCGTCTGCATGTGGCAAAAGATCAATTTCATATAACGTCTTATATGTGTATATAGGAAAACTACGGAGCCCCTAAAGTGACATTCAATATATTGTTTTAGTATGCAAATAAAACAGCTAATTTGCATATTAAAAAAAAGTATCGGATATTTATTTCGTTTTTACGAAATAAAAATTCGATACTTTTTTTTAATATGCAAATTAGCTTTTTATTTCGTATTTACGAAATAAATATTTCGTTTAAACGAAATAATTATTTCGTTAAAACGAAATAATAATTCGATACTTTTTTTTAATATGCAAATTAGCTGTTTTATTTCGTATTTACGAAATAAATATTTCGTTTAAAAAAACGAAATAATTATTTCGTATGCAAATTAGCTGTTTTATTTCGTTAAAACGAAATAATAATTCGGTACTTTTTTTTAATATGCAAATTAGCAGTTTTATTTCGTATTTACCATAACACATGACATTTCATAAACTTTATAAGTGCATGTGTTACCGAGTTTCCACATGGTTGTCTGATGGTTTTGATTGATTGGTGTTTAATGCCGTTTTCAACAATCAACTTTTCAGTCATATCACGGCAGCCAGTTCATCTAATCATATGTTTCCTGTTTGTTCACACCAGTACTCCACACAACATACTTTGCCAGCCCCGGTAGCTCAGTCGGAAGCGATGCGGGCTGTCAATCCAGGGGTTTGTTTGTTCGAATCCCGGCTCGGCCAACTTTCTTACCGACGATTGACAAAAGTCAATGCGACATGCGTCATTCGTCTTCCACCAATGGGCTCAGTCTATGTGGAAAAGCAGCCAGTTGCTTGGGAAGATTGCTGTGTGTAGTACTGGTGTGAGAAAACCAGGTAATGCATGAGTAGGTGAACTGGCCACCGTGATATAACTGAAAAATTGTTAAAAACAGCGTTAAACCCCAATCAATCAACAACATACTTTCCACGCAACTGGCTGCTTTTACACATCGACTGTTAGCCCATTGGTGAAAGACGAATGACGCTTGTCGCAGTGGTTTTTGTTCAACATCGTAAATAATGTTTGCCGAGCTGGGGTTCGAACTCACAACCCCTAGATTGACAGCCCGCGTCCTTACCGACTGAGCTACCGGTGCTCGGCTGATAGTAGACTCGAGATATTTATTTTAATTTATTAATTTACTTAATTAAACAGCGCAAATTTGTGTTAAAAAAGTTTTGAATACTAACTATTATTTCGTAAATAAGAAATAAAACGGCTTATTTGCATATTAAAAAGAAATGTCGAATAGTATGTATTATTTCGTAAATACAAAATAAAACGGCTAATTTGCATATTAAAAAAAAGTGTCGGTAATAATTATTTCGTTTAAACGAAATAAGTATTTCGTAAATACGAAATAAAACAGCTTATTTGCATATTAAAAAAAAGTATCGAATTTTTATTTCGTTTTTACGAAATAAGTATTTCGTTTAAACGAAATGATTATTTCGTTAATACGAAATAAATTGGCTTATTTGCATATTAAAAAAAAGTATCGAATTATTATTTCGTAAAAATGAAATAAAAATCCGATACTTTTTTTTAATATGCAAATTAGCTGTTTTATTTGCATACTAAAACAATATATTGAATGTCACTTTAGGGGCTCCGTAGAAAACCAATTTCCAATGCACAATATTGTATAAAATAGCTTAACCCTTTCCCACCTGCAGATATATTTCGACACATCTGTAGTAGACACTTTTGAAAAAAAACATGAGCAATTTCTCCTTTTGCAACAATATTTTCAAAAAAACATTTGATACTACTTTTTCTATTCAGATGTTTTGAATTAAAACAAGAGGGCCATGATGGCCCTGGATCGCTCACCTTAATTATACAATGTACTGCAATGCAAAACACATCAAGACAATTATTCTGAATGCAACCTCCAGTGTTAACAAGATTTTCCTTCATTTGGCCTAGTGATCTATATTTTTTTTCCTGATATGACCCATATTCACTCCAACATGGACTAGATATCATCAACATTCTGACAAATTTTCAACTTGCTCAAAGTAAAAATGCGGCCTCCGGAGTTTGAACAATAATTTCCTTTATTGACCTTGTTTCTGACCCAATATGACCCATATTGGAACCTAGATATAATTCAGACAAACATTATGACCAAATTTCAAGATGCTGAAGCAAAAAATGCGGCATTCAAAGTGTTAACAAGATTTTCTTTCAATTTGGCCTAGTGACCTAGTTTTTGAACCTACATGACACAAATTCGAATTTGTCTTAGATATCATTGAAACATTCTCATTAAATGTCAAGCTGCTGTAGCAAAAAAAAGTGTCTTCAACAGAGTTAACAAGATTTTCCTTCAATTTGGTTTGTGACCTAGTTTCTTACCCAATATGACCTGTATTCGAACTAGACCTAGATATCTTTAAGACAAACATTCTGATAAAATTTCAAACTTCTGAAGCAAAGATTGTGGCCTCTACGGTGTTAACAAGATTTTCCTTCAAGTTGACCTAGTGACCTACTTCTTGACCAAGCATAACCAATGTTCAAACTTGACCTATATGTCATCAAGACAAACATTCTGATAAAGTTTCAACATGCTCAAGTTGAAAATGTGGCCTCTAGAGTGTTAACAAGATTACCCTTCAATTTGGACTAGTGACCTAGTTTTCGACCCGGCATGACCCGTATTCAAACTTGACCTAGATATCATTCAGCTCAACATTCTGACCAAATTTCAAGCTGCTGAAGCAGAAAATGCAGCTTATACAGTGTTAACAAGATTTCCCTTCAATTTGGTATATTGACCTAGTTTTTGATCTGGCATGACCCATATTCAAACTTGGCCAAGATATCATTTAGCTCAACATTCTGACCAAATTTCAAGCTGCTGAAGCCAAAAAATGCGGCTTCTACAGTGTTAACAAGATTTCCCTTCATGTTGGCCTAGTGACCTAGTTTCTGACCCAATATGACCCATATTCGAACTTGACCTAGATATCATCAAGACAAACATTCTGATAAAGTTTCAACATGTTCAAGTTGAAAATGTGGCATCTAGAGTGTTAACAAGTTTAACCTTCAATTTGGCCTAGTGACCTAGTTTTTGACCCGACATGACCCATGTTCGGACTTGACCTACATATCATCAAGAAAAACATTCTGATAAAGTTTCAACATGCTCAAGTTGAAAATGTGGTCTCCAGAGTGTTAACAAGATTTTCCTTCAATTTGACCTAATGACCTAGTTTTTGACCTCATATGGCCCAGTTTCGAACTTGTCCAAGATTTGATGGACATGAATGCTCTGATAAACTTTCATGAAGATAGAATGCAAAATGTAGCCTGTAGAGTGTTTACCCTTTCCCCCATACAACAATTCTGCAGCAGATGACTTTGAACATATTTTGTCAAAAAATAATCTCTATAATTGAATGGTGACTGAAGTGGAAAACATTGTGGCAAAAGGAGAAATTGCTCGTTGAGGGAAAGGGTTAACAAGTAACATTTCAAAATGTTGATCTTGATCTGGAGGTCAGCACCATTAACATAATTATTAAATTAGGCTCTTCCTTTGCATCCATGCTAAAGGATGTAAATGGGTACCCTTTTACAGATAGTTCTTGAAACCTTCCATGACTGATTGGCGAACCAAGCAGAGAGAGAGAGAGAGAGAGATATCAGACTGTGCAAACTTTTTTTTAAGTGACTCAATGGCAATCAGCAAATACATGACATAAAATGATGGTCTTTTAATAGTTTATTCACCCATAAATCATCATTACTTTTATCTTAACAATATGATATTGATCATCTACATGTATTAATAAACAACTACTATTAACCCTCCCTTTCCTATGTGCATAGTTATCCTAATGCATCTGCAGCAGACGATTTTTGAAAACATTGCGGCAACAGTAGAAATAGCCCATAATGAGAAATTTCTCAATTTGCAAAAAAATGTTTTCAACTGTTCCTAAACTGAACTTTTATATAAAGGAATTTTCCATATCTTATCCAGATGAGTTCAAAGTTGTCTGCTGTAGATTTGTTGTAGGTGGGAAAGAATTAAACATTCTCCCATTTGCAGACTTAATTTAAACATTATTTAATTTAAACAGTATTTATTTTACATCGATTGTGAAGCAAGCTTTCAGCTTATATTAATCACGCTCGATGTCTGCTTCCTGGAGAATTAACCACTACTCGCGCTGTTTGTGTGGAAATAAAAAAGTCGGGACCCGCTTATCACGGGACTCGAACAAGGGACCTTTGATATGAGAGGCCGACGCTGAGACTTATTTTAATGCATCTGCAGAAGAAGATTTTTGAAAACAATGTGGCAAAAGGGGAAACTGCCCATAATGAGCGATTTCAGTGCTTACCAGAATAACTCTATTCAAGAAGTGTACTTTCATTCATATAGTCCAACATGTGTTTAAAGACCACCCATGGGAAGAGAAAAAAATCTGGTCTTTGTTCACAGATGGTCTTTAATAACAGGGTCATTTATGTAATAAATAGGTAAAATAAAAGTGACACTTGAAAACAGTGTGGCAATGAATATACATGTTGTATTAACCCTTATATATGACAAATCTTCAGCAGATGTTTTTGTAAACATTAGGCAAAATTTCCAAAAAAGCTTATAAAATCAAAAGTATGATCGTTGGATTCAGACAAAAGGGAAATTTGATCGTAATGAGCTAATTCTCCTTTTGCCAAAATGATAAACTTTCATGAAGATAGAATGCAAAATGTAGCCTGTAGAGTGTTTACCCTTTCCCTCATACAACAATTCTGCAGCAGACGACTTTGAACATATTTTGTCAAAAAATAATCTCTATAATTGAATGGTGACTGAAGTGGAAAACATTGTGGCAAAAGGAGAAATTGCTCGTTTCGAGCAATTTCTTCTTTTGTCACTATGTTTTCAATAAGCCGTCTGCTGCAGAGGCGTCAGAAAGCGTCTATATGAGGGAAAGGGTTAACAAGCTCAAATGTTGACGACGCACGACGGCCGGACAAAATGTGATCACAATAGCTGACTTCGTGCATAGGCGAGCTAAAAAGAGTTCAGAAGTTTGACATCTTGTACTGTATATGGGACCAAGAAAAACAAATCCTTGCAATTATGACAAGTGTATACAAGCTGTGTTCTTAAAGGTGCTGCACTCCAGAGTATAGATAGTTTAGTCAAAGTTTGAAGTTGTCTTGAAATATAAGAATCATAATATAATTCTGGGATATAATTTCACTTTCCAGTAAAATAAACATCTAAATATTGATCGTCTATGCTTCATTTTTTATGGAAAGACATACCAAGTATGCCAAATTTTGTACATTTTTATGACTTTCAATGGACCGTTTTTCAACATTATTGCAAATATAGTTTTGAACTATTTATTACTTACTTTGTTGTCACTATTAGCAATATTTGCAAAAGTTTCAACATTTCAAAATGTTGATCTTGATCTGGAGGTCAGCACCATTAACATAATTATTAAATTAGGCTCTTCCTTTGCATCCATGCTAAAGGATGTAAATGGGTACCCTTTTACAGATAGTTCTTGAAACCTTCCATGACTGATTGGCGAACCAAGCAGAGAGAGAGAGAGAGAGAGAGAGCTATCAGACTGTGCACATGCCTAGCGATTAGTTTTGCAGATCATCGCTCATACACAATCTTTCTTCACATTTGTGCTATCAGATCCACAGCTATATGAGGTGTTCCTCGAGAAAACCAATAGTATGGACTCTGCGTAATGTATCGAACCAGATCAGTCTGTGCAGTCGGGGCTGTGTTTTTGAAACCCAGCTCCGCCAACATTCTTTCCGACGTTTGACGAAAGTCACTGTGACGAGCATCATTCGGCTTATGCCAATGGTCTTAACAGTCCATGTGGAAAAGCAGTTAGTTGCTGTTGTGTGGAGTACTGGTGTGAGAAAGCCAGGAAACATACAAGTAGGTGAACTGGCCGACGATATATTACTGATTTTTTTGTTGTTGAAAACAGCTTTAAACCAATATCAATTAATCAATCAATCTAGAACAGGGCTCATGTATTTAACTTTCAGGTGTAAAGAAGAAGAAACCATTGCAGCTTTCCAGTTGGGATATGCGGACGGATACCCAAGAAACCTGTTTCAAAAAGGCTATCTGACAACACCATCAGGTACATCAAGAAAATATAAAGTCAGATTTTAACCCCCATCTTGTGGAAGACAGTGGTGCAGAGGTAGAGCGTCGGTCTCTTGTACCAAATGTCCAGGATTCGAGTTCTGTGATGAGCGGGTTTTGACTTTTGGATTTTCCACACAAACGGCGCAAATACTGGTTAAGTATCCAGGAAGCAGACATCGAGCGTGGTTAATATAAGCTGAACTAACCCTTTTCCACATGTAGATGCTTTCTGACCCTTTGCAAGCAGACAACATTTGGAAACAATTTGCTGAAGAATTGTTGGTAAGAACTAAGTACCATGGCTCTGTATGATCAAGTGATCATAAACATCATCTCAGTAAAGAACAAGAAAATGTGTCCATGGAACACGGATGCCCCGGTTGTTAACTATATTTTAAAACAAAACTTTTATCTAAATAAAAAACACAGTCAGTGGTTAATAATATAAAATGTTGATTGTCATTTGTGTGAAGTTTCATAATGATAGAACATCAGGTTCACTAAAATCTAACTTGACCAAAAACTTTAACCTGAGAATGGAATGGACGAACAGACAGACGAACAGACGGACGAACAGTTGGTCCAACCTCAAATTGATACAATTTTTTAAACAATGATATGTTGATTGTCATTTGTGTGAAGTTTCATAATGATAGGACATCAGGTTCACTAAAATCTAACTTGACCAAAAACTTTAACCTGAGAATGGAATGGACGAACAGACAGACGAACAGACGGACGAACAGTTGGTCCAACCTCAAATTGATACAATTTTTTAAACAATGATATGTTGATTGTCATTTGTGTGAAGTTTCATAATGATAGTACATCAACTTCACTAAAATCTAACTTGACCAAAAACTTTAACCTGAGCGGGACGGACGAACGGACGGACGGACGGACGGACTAACAGACCGGAAAACTATATGCCCCTCATACTTCGTATGCCGGGGCATAAAAATAAAAAAAATCAATGTTCATAAACTATAGGGAAAGACCCAAAATGACCACCCACATTTAAATTCTGACAAAATTAATATTCATCAAAATCGAGTATAGAATGAGACCTTAATTTCCTTTCGTCTTTAACCTAAGAACCTGACATGACCCTTATTCAAACTTGCCCTAGACATGACAAACATTTCCCCCAAAAAATGGTACTCAATTTCAACAGACTGAAAAACCTTGTTTATTATTCCAGGTATCAAGTGTCCAGTAGTAGGTAAGGTGTCAATGGACAGTTTGACAGTGAAGATTCCAGATGATGTCACAGATTACAGCATCTTCTATCTCATATCATCAAATCCGATAAATACAGCAAAAGCCATATCAAGGATGTGTGGTGTAAACGAGATTTGTACCGGCTTACGTAGAAGACTTCCGAGGTTATATGAAACGGGCGGGAAAACAGTCAGGGGAACTGATGTATGAATAAGTTTGATTGTCAGATTGTGTCTTACGAGTGCTACATAAGTTTACACTTTCCCACATATGTACAACAAGTTTGCAACAGACAACTTTTAAAAACATCTGGGCAAAAATTATGGGAACTTTCTTTAACTTAAAGAGTGTGATTATTGAATCAAGGATCTTTGTACAACTAGATCAGAAAACAGGGAATACCATCGTTAACCCTTTCCCACATACAGACGACTTTTCAAAAAATCTGGCAAAAGGAAAAATTACTCATGATTTTCTCCTTTTGCCAAAATGTTTTCAACTTTTTCAGTAATTCAATACCTTCATTTATAGAGATTTTCCTTATTTTTGTCTAGATGTTTTCAAAGTCGTCTGCTGCAGAATTGTCGTATGAGAGAAAAGGTTAACTGCTAAGATGTGCAGGTTGATCTGGTTCTTTGCTGTTGCTAAATCTTAACCCTTTCCCTCATACGGCAATTCTGCAGCAGACGACGTATTTTGTCAAAAAATAGAAAATCTCCATAATTGGATGGATAACCTATGACAAAAAGTGGAAAACATTGTGGCAAAAGGAATAATTGCACGTTTTGTGCAATTTCTTCTTTTGTCACTATGTTTTCAAAAAGCCGTCTGCTGCAGAGGCGTCAGAAAGCGTCTATAGGAGGGAAAGGGTTAAAGGACTTTTTTTTAAGTGACTCAATGGCAATCAGCAAATACGTGACATAAAATGATGGTCTTTTAATAGTTTATTCACCCATAAATCATCATTACTTTTATTTTAACAATATGATATTGATCATCTACATGTATTAATAAACAACTACTATTAACCCTCCCTTTCCTATGTGCATAGTTATCCTAATGCATCTGCAGCAGACGATTTTTGAAAACATTGCGGCAACAGTAGAAATAGCCCATAATGAGAAATTTCTCAATTTGCAAAAAAATGTTTTCAACTGTTCCTAAACTGAACTTTTATATAAAGGAATTTTCCATATCTTATCCAGATGATTTCAAAGTTGTCTGCTGTAGATTTGTTGTAGGTGGGAAAGAATTAAACATTAAACAGACTTAATTTAAACATTATTTAATTTAAACAGTATTTATTTTACATCGATTGTGAAGCAAGCTTTCAGCTTATATTAATCACGCTCGATGTCTGCTTCCTGGAGAATTAACCACTACTCGCGCTGTTTGTGCTTATCACGGGACTCGAACAAGGGACCTTTGATATGAGAGGCCGACGCTGAGACTTATTTTAATGCATCTGCAGAAGAAGATTTTTGAAAACAATGTGGCAAAAGGGGAAACTGCCCATAATGAGCGATTTCAGTGCTTACCAGAATAACTCTATTCAAGAAGTGTACTTTCATTCATATAGTCCAACATGTGTTTAAAGACCACCCATGGGAAGAGAAAAAATCTGGTCTTTGTTCACAGATGGTCTTTAATAACAGGGTCATTTATGTAATAAATAGGTAAAATAAAAGTGACACTTGAAAACAGTGTGGCAATGAATATACATGTTGTATTAACCCTTATATATGACAAATCTTCAGCAGATGTTTTTGTAAACATTAGGCAAAATTTCCAAAAAAGCTTATAAAATCAAAAGTATGATCGTTGGATTCAGACAAAAGGGAAATTTGATCGTAATGAGCTAATTCTCCTTTTGCCAAAATGTTTTCAAAAGTGAAAGAAAACTGCTCATTATGAATGTTTACAAAAGTTGTCTGCATTTCATTGAGGGTTGATAAGAGAGATATTAACCCTTTCCCCACATACAACAAATCTGCAGGAGACGACTGAAAGCATATTGGCAAAAATGTGAAAAATGATCATAAATGCTAGTTAACAACAATATCTCCTTTTGCCACAATGCTTTCAAAAGTCATCTGATGCTGAAGCCACATCAGAAAGCGTCTGTGGGAAAGGGTTAACCCCCCTTTCCCACATACAACAAATCTGCAGCAGATGTCTCTGATGGCTGCAAGGCGAAAATATGGAAAAGCTCTATAACTGCAGGTATGATTACTGAAAAAAGTTGAAAACATTGTGGCAAATAGAGAAATTGCTCATCTACTTCAAAGGGAAAGGGTTAAAGGGCTAAAATATCCTTATTTGGACCTTTGAATTTCAATTGTCTCAGAGTCTTTAGAAAGAACCTGTAAAAGGCATGTTATGTAATTTGTATCCATTTTGAATATCGCAAGTCCTCTCTGAACACTTTACAACTTTGCAAAATCGGCAACTGCTGCTTCCATATCCACTGATGTAGACGGTCTGTCATGAGATTTCTACCAATAAAAAGAAAAAAAGATAATATGATAGAAATAAATGATATCAATTCAACTTTCTACCCGAACAATATCTGTTAATGAAAATATAATGATTTCGTAGAGTTGAAACCATTGATGCAAAAGAAGAAATTGCTCATTTCTGAGGACATGTACATGTATAGTTTTGATAGAGAATTGAAAGCAATAAGAGAAATTCTCTATTTTCAACGATGTTTTCTTATAAATTGTTTTCTGCCAAGGCATCAAATATCGTTTTTTTTTAAAGGGAAAGGATTAATAATTAATTTCTTTTAAAAAAGTAATCATAAAACAGTTAAATGAGGTGCTCGATTGCAGTGAAGCTCCTGAGAGATGTCAAGCAGTGTTTTATAACCCTTTCCCTCATACGACAATTCTGCAGCAGACGACTTTGAACATATTTTGTCAAAACATAGAAAATCTCCCTAATTGAATGGATAACCTATGACAAAAAGGAGAAATTGCACGTTTTGTATCTATATATATATAAGCGTCTATATGAGGGAAAAGGGTTAAACCTGAAACCGTAGAAAGAGCTATGACTCTTGTAACTATTTTATAGAATTAGCAAGTATGAGTTATTGTTCTTTATGAGATTTCAAATGGCAAAGGATGGCTTATATATATATATACACAAATGCAAATTTACATATTGTTTTTGTTTGTTTGTTTGGAGTTTAACGCCGATTTCAACAGCTTTGGTCATATCACGGCGGTCAGTGCACCTACCCATGTTTTCCTGGCTTTCCCACACCAGTACTTACACAACATTCTTTCGAAGCCACTGACTACTTTCTCACATAGATCAGAGGTGAGAGGCAATGGAAAACATCGCCCGAAAGAATGTCGCCGCAACCGGGTATCGAACCCGTGACCTCCAGATCACGAGTCAGATACGCTACCAATTGAGCTACCCAGCCGGATCTTTACATATTGTTAAAGTGTAACTGATGGCATCTGAAGCTGTGGCAGCAGGCAATGTTTGCATACATTGTGGGGAAAGTAGAATTTATTTATTTTGAGAAATTCCTCAGTCTCCCACAATGTTTTCAACTTAGTTTAACCCTTTCCCTCATATAGACGCTTTCTGACGCCTCTGCAGCAGACGGCTTTTTGAAAACATAGTGACAAAAGAAGAAATTGCACAAAACGTGCAATTTCTCCTTTTGCCACAATGTTTTCCACTTTTTGTCATAGATTATCCATTCACTTATTGAGATTTTCTATGTTTTGACAAAATACGTTCAAAGCCGTCTGCTGCAGAATTGTCGTATGAGGGAAAGGGTTAAAAATTCCTTTTTTATAGAACTAACCCTTTCCATGGAACCTTTAGACACATTTTGAAGCATCTGCAGCAGATGACCATTTTAAACATTTAGACAAATGAAGAAATTGTTCGAAACCAGTAATTTCTCTTTTTGCCCCAATGTTTTCAACTTATTTTAGAAATTATTCCTCCATTAATAGAGATTTACCATATTTTTCGTTACATGTTTCCACTACAGGCGATGTGTTGTATGTGGGAAGGGTTGAAAGACTTATCACATATATTTGTGATAGCAGACAACAAGTTTTACATATATTCGTGATAGCAGACGAATTTTACATATATATTCATGATAGCAGACGAGTTTTACATATGTTCGTGATAGCAGACGAGATTCACATATATTCGTGATAGCAGATGAGTTTTACATATATTCGTGATAGCAGACGAGTTTCACATATATTCATGATAGCAGACAAGTTTTACATATATCCGTGATAGCAGACAAGTTTAACAAATATTTGTGATAGCAGACGGGTTTTACATATATTCATGATAGCAGACGAGTTTTACATATATTCGTGATAGCTGACAAGTTTTACATATATTCATGATAGCAGACGAGTTTTACATAAATTCGCGATAGCTGACAAAGTTTACATATCCTCAGGTAAACTGTTCCTTTTCTAGGAGTTAAAAGAACTTGGTAAACATTGTCTTGCTTCTGTTTTACTCAATTTTCAACAATATTTCAGTTTTAACATCACTTATCAATGATTCCTGGATGACAAACAAGTACATTGAAAGTTGTATTTTAACCCATTCACGTAGACCTGCAGACGCATTTGCAGCAGACGGCTTTTGAAAACATTGTTGCAAAAGGAGAAATCATGAGCAATTTCTTGTTTTCAACTCTATTTAATAATAATTATCATGTCATTTATAAATAGAGATTTGCAATCTTTTTTTACAACAGTCGTTTGACAGAGATTTGTTGTACATTGGTTGATTTTATGGAGTTTAATGCCCTTTCCCTCATACGACAATTCTGCAGCAGACGACTTTGAACACATTTTGTCAAATAATGGAAAATCTCTATAATTAATTGAATGGATAACCTATGACTAAAAGTGGAAAACATTGTGACAAAAGGAGAAATTGCATGTTTTGTGCAATTTCTTCTTTTGTTACTATGTTTTCAAAAAGCCGTCTGCTGCAGAGGCGTCAGAGAGCGTCTATATGAGGTAAAGGTTTAACAATATTCCAGTTATATCAGTGATTCCTGGGTAAGTTACCAGTACTACTGATCCATTTACCCAGACCCAAGCCGGTCAGTCGTAAGGCTAACCCCGCAATCCTTGGCAGCCATTACAACCATTTCTTAATTCTTTTGGTATGACCCGGCCGGGGACCGAACCTGTGACCTCCCGCACCCGAGAGGGACGCTCTTCCACTACACCACAGAGGTGGGTGTTGTTAACATAAGCTGGTTCCAAGGAACACATTATATCTCCTGCTATTAACCCTTTCCCTCATATAGACGCTTTCGGACGCCTCTGCAGCAGACGGCTTTGTAAAAACATACAGACAAAAGAAGAAATTGCACAAAACGTGCAATTTCTCCTTTTGCCACAATGTTTTCCACTTTTAGTCATAGGTTATCCATTAAATTATGGAGATTTTCTATGTTTTGACAACATATGTTCAAAGTCGTCTGCTGCAGAATTGTCGTATGAGGGAAAGGGTTAAGTCAACAAGTGAAAGTGACCCCTATGTGTCACCCGGCTAAGTTTTGGCGACACAAATATATTTCCTCGGACAATGTGACTGTGGCTGTTCTTTAGCATGATTTACTGGCGCAATATGTCAACCAGTTTTACCATGTTATGCGATATTCAATGATGAATGAAATGTTGTAAACACAAAGAAAAGAAACATCAGAACAACAGATACATTTAGAAAAATTCCCAATAACCCTTTCCCTCATATAGACGCTTTCTGACGCCTCTGCAGCAGACGGTTTTTTGACAGCATTGTGAGAAAAAGAGAAATTGCTTAAAACGAGCAATTTCTCCTTTTGCCAATGTTTTCTACTTTTAGTCATAGGTTATCCATTCAATTATAGAGATTTTCTATTTTTTAACAAAAGGGTTAACTAAGATGAAATTATTAACTGATAGTAATGTTCACACCAGTTTCATGTTTTAATCCTTTCCCACTTGCAGACCCACTTTGACACTTCTGCCGATCGAGATGAACGATTTCTTTTTTTGCCACAATAGTTTAAATTCTAGTTATTTTTTCAATTATAGAAAGGGTCTCTTCCGATTTTCAAGACATCTTACCTGTTTTAAGTGTCGGTTTTTATATTTAAACCTTTCGTTCTTTCTTTCTGACATCTTACCTGTTTTAAAGGTCTGTTTTCATATTTAAAACTTTCGTTCTTTCTTTCTGACGCCTCTCTACAGCAGACGACTTTTGAAAACATTGAGCCTATCTTAATGAGCAATTTCTCCTTGTGTCACAAATGTTTCCAAATCCATTCAGTTATCATATTTTTATTAATATTTTTTATATTTTTGCCAATATGTTTTCAAAGTCATCTGCTGCAGTTTTTTTGTTTTAGGAAAAGGGTTAAAAGACGTTCTACCTGTTTCGAAGGGTCACTTTTCTTTTTCATTTCTTTTGCTGAAACCTGTTTCACGTTTTCTTGTATTGCTGCAAATCTTTCATCTACTTGTTCTGTTTTCTCCTTTGACTTGGCATTGTCTGCTTTCGCTTGGACATTCAACTGTGAAATAAATGTGGGGTTTATTACAGGTTATTCACATAGATTTACCCTTTCCCTCATACAACAAATCTGCAGCAGATGACTTTGAAAACATATTGGCAGACGACTTTGAAAATATTTTGTCTATTATGACTATAAGTGGAAAACATTGTGGCAAAGGGAGAAATTGCTCATTTTGAGCAATTTCTTCTTTTGTCACTATCTTTTCAAAAAGCTGTTTGCTGCAGAGGCGTCAGAAAGCGTCTATATGAGGGAAAGGGTTAAACATAATATATTCAATGAGATAAGGGTTAACCCTTTCCAACATATAGAAGCATTTTGACGCATCTGCAGCAGAAACTTTTGAAAACATTGTGCCAAAAGGAGAAATTGCTTAAAACGAGGATTTTCTCCTTATGCCACAATGTTTTCATTTTTGCATATCTTGAGTAGATGTTCTCAAAGTCGTCTGCTTCAGATTTGTTGTAAGTGGGATAAGGGTTAAGTGATTATTAGTTTCTTGTTAAAAATAAATAAATTGATGAGTTCAATCTCGACATTTCATTCACCCTTACAGACAGTGTCAATATTGAAAACTGTCTAAATAAACACACACAGTGCACTGTTACTCAACTTGAACAGGGTCATGTAAAAAACATGTCTTTGAATCCTTCAAGTTTGGATAAACCCTTTCCAACATAGAACATATCTGCATCAGATGACTTTGAAATTGACTAGGCAAAAGTATGGTAAATCTCTAAATAAAAGTATTAAAATATAAAACTGTTGAAAACAATGTGGCAAAAGGAGGAATTGCTCACCATGAGCACGTTTTCTTTTGCAACAACTTTTTCAAATAGTGGTCTGCTGAAAATGCGTTAAAATGAGTCTGCAATTGGAAAAGGGTTAACCCTTTCCCTCATATAGACGCTTTCTGACGCCTCTGCAGCAGACGGCTTTTTGAAAACATAGTGACAAAAGAAGAAATTGCACAAAACGTGCAATTTCTGCTTTTGCCACAATGTTTTCCACTTTTAGTCATATGTTATCCATTCAATTATGGAGATTTTCTATGTTTTGACAAAATACGTTCAAAGTCGTCTGCTGCAGATTTGTCGTATGTGGGAAAGGGTTAACACAACAAAAAGGAACATGACAATTCAGCAACAGCATATGGATCTAAACCATTAAAATGTTTTGATAATTCTTTATCAGATGTCTTCCTCAAGTCATTTGTGGAAAAAAGTGTCCAATGATGGCCCTGGATCACTCCCCTGAGTTATGCCAACAGCATAGTCAATCACAATATGTGATTTTTATGGTCAGGTAAGCTTTTACTAGAGTGTTTACAAGATGTTTCCATCAATTTGGTCTAGTGATCGCGACCTTGTCATCTAAACACCCATTCTAACAAAGTTTCAACATGCTCAAATTAAAAATGCGGCATTCAAGATGTTAACAAGATTTTTCTTTAATTTAGTGTACCGACATGGGTCATATTCCAACATAGCCTAGATATCTTCAAGACAAACATAATCTGACAAATTTCCAAGTCGATGAAGCAAAATCTGCAGTCTCTAGAGTGTTAACAAGATTTTCCTTCAATTTGGCCTAGTGACCTAATCTATGACCGGACATGACTTATATTTGAACTTAGCCTAGATATCATCAAGACCCGGTTTCTAACTTGGCCAAGATTTGATGGAGATGTATGTTCTGATAAACTTTCATGAAGATTGGATGTAAAATGTTGCCTGCAGAATGTCAACAAGTCAATTGAAAAAACATGGCCGCCAGGGGGCGAAGCTTGTTTTCCTTATATGTGCATTGTTAAAACTTTAAAAATCTTCTTGTCCAAAAGTAATAGCCCCGATTTGAAAATTATTTTGCACAAATGTTCCTTGGGGCACCCTCTACCAAGATTGTTCAAATATGACTGTCCATTCCCTGCAGTTTACATTCGCAGACAAATGATCAGGTGATCGATGTAGGGCCATCTTGGCCCTCTTGTTCATTTATATCTAGGCAGAAAGACTTCACCTAATTAACCCTTTCCCTCATATAGACGCTTTCTAACGCCTCTGCAGCAGACGGCTTTTTGAAAACATAGTGACAAAAGAAGAAATTGCTCAAAATGTGCAATTTCTCCTTTTGACACAATGTTTTCCACTTTTAGTCATAGGTTATCCATTCAATTATAGAGATTTTCCATTTTTTGACAAAATATGTTCAAAGTCGTCTGCTGCAGAATTGTCGTATGAGGGAAAGGGTTAATGTGTTTTTCCTGGCTTTCTTGCACCAGTAACTGGCTACCTTCCTACATCAACTTTATAGCCCACTGCTGGAAAAACTGTTGTCGCTTAATCACATTGACTTTTATCAATCATTAGAAAGAATGGATGGTTGAAAACATCACCTCGGTTTTACAAACTGATCTATTGCGACTCAAATAAAGGAAATTAGTATTATCATTCATTGATTTTGTTTGCTTGAATGAAGGCAAAACTTCAAGCTCGAATGGAAAAATCTATTTTTTTAAGACAAGTCAGAAAGAAGGCTGGACAGAGAGGGATAACTTTTAGAGTTCCCTCCCATGAATTAGGTATAGGGGGACAAATACAAGAGTGTTTAAAGGAAAACATGTGTTGCTTGTCAATATGTCAGTAAGTGAAACAGGTAACTGACATGATGGAGAAGTGATCCCTATGTGTCTACCTGCACAGGCAGGCACCACAAACAACTATTCTGAAATATCCTATTCAACCCTTTCCCACCTGCAGACAACTTTTGAAAACATTGTGGCAAAAGGAGAAATTGCTCATGATGAGCAATTTCTTCTTTTGCCACAATGTTTTCAACTATATTCATTAATAGTTTTATTTTCATTTTCAGAGACTTTTCATTTCTTTTTGCCTAGACTGCTGGTGATTTGTTGTATGTGGATAAGGGTTAACTGTTTCCTATTTTACCTTTTTCAAATTGGTTGTTACAGCCTTGGTTTTGGTTTTCTTTATGTTTTTTACAATAAATGCCTTATCTGGCTTTGGATTCTTCTTACCACCTTTGTTCTTCGCCATACTGGAAAAATCTGAAAAATAATAATAATATAAAATGATCATTACAACAAATTTGCAGCAGACAACTTTGAAAACATCTTGGCAAGATAATGTTATATCTTTCTAAGGGAAAGTTAAATCGTGAAAAGGAGTTGAAAACATTGTGGCAAAAGGTGAAATTGCTCATTTCGAGCATTTTTTTTCTTTTGTCACAATGATTTCAAAAGTCGTCTGCTGCAGAGGCATCAGAAAGTGTCTATATGTGGGAAAGGGTTAACATCATTGTGATGAAATTGGTGAAATGTAAAATCAGATGAACCACTTCTGACTTTTCTTTAACCCTTTTAAAATAATTGTAGCATAATGAGCAATTTCTCCTTTTGCCATAATGCTTTCAACTATATTCACTAATTACGCTTTCATTAACAGATTTTTTCATATTTTTGCAAAGATGTTTTTCAGAATTCACTACTGCAGATTTTTTGTATGTGGGAAAGGGTTTACTAAACAATTTTTCATGGTAGAAGATTCTTAAGATAACATACTAGATAATTTGTTATACTTGCAGACACATTTTCAAGCATATGGAGAAAACAACTGTTAATTCGCCTTTTCAAACTCTTTTCAATAATTATACTACATGTATCATTTATGTTTTTTTTTTTTTTTTGCCAAGATGAATTCAAATTAGTATTTTGCAAATATATTGTTTTTATGAAAGGGATATACTATTTCCCTGATCTTCCTAGGTTACAAAGAAAAAATTGTATTTTATTATATACCTGCACATTTTCCGGCACAAATACTTGCAGATGGTCATGCGCAGTTCAAACACGACAGATTAAAATTCCGTATTTGACTAGGTCAAATAGGTAACCAAATATGGTTTTACATAATTCAAAATGAGGTAGTTTGGTGAGGTTCACATGCCAATCATTAAATCTATTTTATGTGTAAACTAGAAATATCACTGAAGATGATAAATACCCCCAAAACAGCACCTTGACTCAAAATATGGTTTACGACCGACCAACAAAAGGGCCATAACTCTGTAAACAAGAAAAAGTAACAAAGGGCAATAACTCTGTATTTAGATTAAATAGAGTTATGGTTTCTGTACACTGCACTTTCTCTCAATGTGTTGTATCATCCTATGAAGTTTTATTAAATTCCAACAATTAGTTTTAAAGTTATGCTCCGGACAAGACTCTACGAATATGAAAAAGTAACAAACGGCAATAACTCTGTCATTATGTAAAGTAGAGTTATGTTTCTTGTACACTGCACTTCCTCTGATTATGCTCTACCATTATATGTAGTTTTATTAGATTCCATCTATTAGTTATTAAGTAATTCTACGGACAAGAAAAAGTAACAAAGGGCAATAACTCTGTATTTAGATAAAATAGAGTTATGGTTCCTGTACACCGCACTTCCTCTCAATGTGTTGTATCATCCTATGAAGTTTAATTAAATTCCAACAATTTGTTTTAAAGTTATGCTCTGGACAAGACTCTACGAATAAGAAAAAGTAACAAAGGGCAATAACTCTGTAATTATGTAAATTAGAGTTATGGTTCTTGTACACTGCACTTCCTCTGATTATGCTCTACCATTGTATGCAGTTTTATTAGATTCCATCTGTTAGTTATTAAGTAATTCTCCAGACAAGAAAAAGTAACAAAGGGCAATAACTCGGTATTTAGATTAAATAGAGTTATGGTTCCTGTACACTGCACTTCCTCTCAATGTGTGGTATCATCCTATGAAGTTTTAATAAATTCCAAGAATCAGTTTTAAAGTTATGCTCTGGACAAGATTCTACGAATAAGAAAAAGTAACAAAGGGCAATAACTCTGTAATTATGTAAATTAGAGTTATGGTTCTTGTACACTGCACTTCCTCTGATTATGCTCTACCATTGTATGCAGTTTTATTAGATTCCATCTATTAGTTATTAAGTAATTCTCCGGACAAGAAAAAGTAACAAAGGGCAATAACTCTTTATTTAGATTAAATAGAGTTATGGTTCCTATACACTGCACTTCCTCTCAATGTGTTGTATCATCCTATGAAGTTTTATTAAATTCCAACAATTAGTTTTAAAGTTATGCTCCGGACAAGACTCTACGAATAAGAAAATGTAACAAAGGGCAATAACTTTGTATTTAGATAAAATAGAGTTATGGTTCCTGTACACCGCACTTCCTCTCAATGTGTTGTATCATCCTATGAAGTTTCGTTCAAATGCTATGTTGCATTGTTAAGATATGGTCCGGACAAAATATGGCTTCCGACCGACCGACCGACCGACATACCGACCGACCGACCGACACAGTGACTCCTATATACCCCCCCAAAACTTTGTTTTTTGGGGGTATAATTATATTATTTCTTTATTTAGAATATAGAAATTTGTATTTTTTGAAGTTATGTATACATGGTAAATTATGTTGCAGTAGCTTTAAAGGTTTAACCCTTTCCCACATACAACAAATCTGCAGCAGACGACTTTAAAATCATAGTGCCAAAAACCTGAAAAATCTCCATAAAAAATAGCTTAATTATCAAATAAAGTTAAAAACATTGTGGCCAAAGGAGAAATTGCTCATTATATATGAGCAATTTCACCTTTGGCCACAATGTTTCCAAAAGTCGCCTGCTGCTATTGCGTCAAAATGCATCTGCAGGTGGGAAAGGTTAAGTATTGTTTACTTGGTGCATGGACCTTTGGTCTCACAAGATATCAATTGTCCATGCCCCTTTAAGTACAATACAAAAACCTGTATAATATTCCCTATGTATTTTTCATATGCAAGTTTCTAGAAAATTCAACGTAAACAAATACACAGATCTTGAATCCTGTGAAAAGAATATCATAACTAAACAAACAATCAAGTTATTGTGAATATAAGTGCCACTTAGAGATCTTACTTGTGATTCTTAATTCAGACAGTTTTTAACTGTTTCATGTAGCTTACCAAGGTCAAAATGGATTCATGTCACACAAAAAGCGACCTTTCGAGGTTTTCAAATTAATGGCAATTGCCATCTACATGTAATTTCATACTTGCGTGATAGGTCTCGTCTCCAGGTCTTTTAAAATAATGTGTATGAGAAGACAGCAAACAGGTAAGATCCTGATCAGACCGCACAGAAGTGCAGAATGATCTTGATCTTCCGTGTTTGCAACATTCAAAAATTAGTTTTCTGTGTGATGTGGTCCAAAAAAAAGAAGCTTTTAACCCTTTCCCTCATACAATTATTCTGCAGCAGACAACATCTAGCTAAAAATATGGAAACTATCTATAACTGACAGTTTAATAATTGAATAAAGTTGAAAGCATTGTGGCAAAAGGAGAAATTGCTCGTTTTGAGCAATTTCTTCTTTTGTCACAATGTCTTTCAAAAAGTCCTCTATTGAAGGTTTCACTTTGCACATGTCTTAAACGGTGACCCTTTCCCACATACACCACATCTACAGCAGACGACTTGGAAAACATCTCGGCAAAAATATGGAAACTCTCTATAAATGACAGCTGAATTAATGAATACAGTTGAAAACATTGTGGCATAAGGGGAAATTGCTTATTCTGAGCAATTTCTTCTTTTGTCACAATGTTTTTTTTAACAAGAGGGCCAAAATGGCCCTAAATCGATCACCTAATTGATATTAAATTAGTAGCAATTATTTAACTGCAAATATCTGAGAAAATTTGATCAAGGAGTGCAAATGAAACTGCAAGGAGTGGACACTTCTCAAGAAACAACTTATTAGTAAAGGCCATTTATATCTTGAAATCTAACAAGAACTTTAATAAGAATGGAATTATAAAGTTTTTGTCATTTTGCACCTTTCCTGATGCCGCCTTGCTGCCCTGTTTTTCAACGAAATCAATATGGCTTCAACAGTTTATTTAGAGTGTCACTTAAGGAACATTTCTACCAAATTATCTTGCAATCGCACAAGCAGATTATGGAGGAAAAGGATTTTAAAATTTGGGTATTTTTCTCACTTTCTGATGCCGCAGCAGGAAATTAAATCTTTGAACAATTTTGAAAGAGGACCACCACAGGAACATTCCTGTGATGTTTTGTGGAAATTGGTCTATTGGAATGGTTACTAAGGAGTTGGTTGTCATTTGTAACTAAAAGTTCAATTTACCCCTTTTGTGATGACGCCTGGTTGATATGATTGTGTAACCAATTAAAACGGCTTAAACAAATTAAATAGAGGATCATTACAGTAAGATTCGTATTATATTTTCTTAAAATCAGACAAACACTTTCATGAAAATGGAATTTTCAAATTTTGTCATTTTGCCCCTTTTTCTGATGCCGCCTGACTGCCATGTTTTTCGGCCAATCAGTATGGCTTGAACAATTTTTATAGAGGGTCACCCAAGGAACATTTCTACCAAATTATATTTGAATCTGACAGGCAGATTCGGAGGAGAAGATTTTTAAAGTTTGGACATTTTGTCCCCTTTCTGATGCCGCAGCAACCAAAGTTCTCAATGGAATTTAAATCTTTGAACAAATTTGAAAGAGGACCACCAAAGGATCATTCTTGTGATGTTTTGTGGAAATTGGTCTATTGGAATGGTAGGTGTTGGTTGTCATTTGTAGCTAAAAGTTCAATTTACCCCTTTTGTGATGATGCCTGGTTGCTATGATTGTGTAACCAATCAAAACGGCTTAAACAAATTAAATAGAGGATCATTAAAATAAGATTCGTATTATATTTTCTTAAAATCAGACAAACACTTTCATAAAAATGGAATTTTCAAATTTTGTCATTTTGCCCCTTTTCTGATGCCGCCTGACTGCCATGTTTTTCGACCAATCAGTATGGCTTGAACAATTTTTATAGAGGGTCACCCAAGGAACATTTCTACCAAATTATATTTGAATCTGACAGGCAGATTCGGAGGAGAAGATTTTTAAAGTTTGGACATTTTGTCCCCTTTCTGATGCCGCAGCAACCAAAGTTCTCAATGGAATTTTATTCTTTGAACAAATTTGAAAGAGGACCACCAAAGGAACATTCCTGTGATGTTTTGTGGAAATTGGTCTAGTGGAATGGTAGGAGTTGGTTGTCATTTGTAGCTAAAAGTTCAATTTACCCCTTTTGTGATGACGCCTGGTTGCTATGATTGTGTAACCCATCAAAACGGCTTAAACAAATTAAATAGAGGATCATTACAGTAAGATTCATATTATATTTTCTTAAAATCAGACGAGCACTTTCATAAAAATGGAATTTTGAAATTTTGTCATTTTGCCCCTTTTCTGATGCCGCCTGACTGCCATGTTTTTCGACCAATCAGTATGGCTTGAACAATTTTTATAGAAGGTCACCCAAGGAACATTTCTACCAAATTATATTTGAATCTGACAGGCAGATTCGGAGGAGAAGATTTTTAAAGTTCGGACATTTTGCCCCCTTTCTGATGCCGCAGCAACCAAAGTTCTCCATGGAATTTAAATCTTTGAACAACTTTGAAAGAGGCCAACCAGAGGAACAGTCCTGTGATGTTTCACGGAAAAAGTCCTTGGAGTTTGGGAGGAGATGATGTTTAAAGCTAAAAGTTAACGCCGGACGGACGACGGACAAAAAGTGATCAGAATAGCTCACCTTGAGCCTTCGGCTCTAGGTGATCTAAAAAGTCCTCTATTGCAGAGGCGTCAGAAAGCGTCTATATGTGCAAAAAGGTTAAAAGAAACTCTGAACAAAATTTATCCCTATGCTGAAACAGATTTTGAAAAAGCCTGTGCCACCAGTGTAGAGCAAGTCCAGATGGCTCATCAGCATCGTCTGATCTGATGCAAAGTACAGGAGCGATGTTCCAGACAAAGGTGAAACAGACAACTTTGTAAATGTTGGCAGAAAATGTTTTAGCAAAACAAATAATTCTTCAGTTTCCTACAATGTTGTCTACTCGCTCCAAGAACTAAATTTCCATCATAAATATACAGATGTTTTGACATGAGAAGCTTATGTTTTGTACATGTTTTAACCGTTACCAGCTTTGAATCATATGTACCAGACAACATCTGAAAACATTGTTATAATCGGAGAAATTGCTCGTGAGGAGCAATTTTGAAGTACTGCATACAATATTTTCAACTTTATTGAAAAGTATACTTTCACATGCAAAGACTTTCCATAGTTTATATTAAACATTTTCAAAGGCGTCTGCTGCAGGTTTGTTGTATGTGGGAAAAAGTTTCAGGTAAAAAGGCTTATATTGGATATAATTAGTTCAAGGAAGGGCTATGATAGTAAAACCTGTTCCCACAAACTACAAATCTGCAGATGAGTTTTAAAACATCTAGATAAAAATCTGAAAAATCTCTATAAATGAATATTTAACTATTGAATAGAGTTGAAAACATTGTGGCAAAAGGTAAATTTGTTCATCATAAGTAACTTCTCCTTTTGCCACAATGTTTTCAAAAGTTGTCTGCTGCAGAGGCATCAGAAAGCGTCTGGTTATGTTAATGGGATACAAGGTTAATTCAGGGATAAGCTAACCTTTCATATTACATCAAATGAATTAGGAGTACAAGATATTAAAATCATATTACATCTTTCCCACCAATAAGCCTTTTGTGGTAGACCCTATACAACCTAACCTGTGTACTCCGGACAGTTACCCTTTACCACATAAAGCCAGTCTGCAGCAGACGACTTTGAAATGGTCATGTCCAAAATATAGAAAGTCTCTATAAATGATAGTATGATTATTTAATAGAGTTGAAATCATTGTGGCAAATGGAGAAATGATTTTAAAAGTCGTCTGCGGCAGAGGCATCAGAAAGCTTCATGTTTTCAAAAATTGTCTGCTGCATAATATGTGTCAAAATTGGTCTTGTATTGTGGGAAAAGTATTGTATTTAACTTCTATCAAATATAAAATTAGTTGTGTCTTAAATTAATGTACATTTTCCTACATGTACGAGTTATACAGTGTATCGATCTAGCTACCATTCAACTTTTGGTAAAGGAATTCTATCCCTAGTCTGTTTGGTGTTTATGCCACTTTCAACAATTTTTTCAACTATAAAACAGTTTCAGGGGTAAGTAATAAGTAATACATGTACTGGTCTTTTTTTCCTGGGTCAGGGTAAAGAGAAAGATTCTAATGATATCCAGTGGTGTAGATGGTTGAGGTATGATAGCTTTTGATCATTCATCTTAACCCTTTCCCTCATACGACAATTCTGCAGCAGACAACTTTGAACATATTTTGTCAAAAAATGGAAAATCTCTATAATTGAATTGATAACCTATGATTTAAAGTGGAAGAAAGCGTCTATATGAGGGAAAGGGTTAACTCTTTTCCCCACACATAAAACAAATCTGCGGCAGAAGACTTTGAAATGATTTAGGCAAAATCATGGAAAATCTCTAGAAGAGAATGTTTATGTATTGAAACCATCGTGGCCAAAGGTGAAATTGCTCTCTTTCACAAATTTTTCCTTTAGTCACAATGTTTTCAAAAGTTGTTTCCTGAAGAGGTATCCAAGTGAGTTTGTATGTGGGAAAGGGTTACCGTAATTAATAACAGATAAGAAAGCATGTATGAGGTCATTCAGTATTCAATTGAACTTGACTTCACAATGTATGAGGTCATGCAGTATTCAAGTGAACTTGACTTCACCACATATGAGGTCATTCAGTATTCAGTTGAACTTGACTTCACTCACTGTTATCAGACTTCTCATATTTTGATGCATCTGCAGTATGAACAACTTTACCTCTTGCCACAATGTTTTCATTTGTAAAAATTGTCCATATTATTGCCTTGATGTTTTCTGCTGAGGCATATTGACTGATTTGTGTGTTGTGCCGCTTCCAATAATTGTTCAGTTATATCACAGCGCTTATCCTGACACCAGCCAGTCAGTAGTAATGCTAACTGATATCACAGCGCTTCCTGGGTACCGCTTAACCTGACACCAGCCAGTCAGTAGAAATGCTAACTTATATCACAGCGCTTCCTGGGTACCGCTTATCCTGACACCAGCCAGTCAGTAGTAATGCTAACTTATATCACAGCGCTTCCTGGGTACCGCTTATCCTGACACCAGCCAGTCAGTAGTAATGCTAACTTATATCACAGCGCTTCCTGGGTACCGCTTATCCTGACACCAGCCAGTCAGTAGTAATGCTAACTTATATCACAGCGCTTCCTGGGTACAGCTTATCCTGACACCAGCCAGTCAGTAGTAATGCTAACTTATATCACAGCGCTTCCTGGGTAAAACTTATCCTGACACCAGCCAGTCAGTAGTAATGCTAACTTATATCACAGCGCTTCCTGAGTACCGCTTATCCTGACACCAGCCAGTCAGTAGTAATGCTAACTTATATCACAGCGCTTCCTGGGTACCGCTTATCCTGACACCAGCCAGTCAGTAGTAATGCTAACTTATATCACAGCGCTTCCTGGGTACCGCTTATCCTGACACCAGCCAGTCAGTAGTAATGCTAACTTATATCACAGCGCTTACTGGGTAAAGTTTATCCTGACACTAGCCACTCAGTTGTTATGCTAACTTATATCACAGCGCTTCTTGGGTACCGTTTATCCTGACACCAGCCAGTCAGTTGTAATGCTTACTTATATCACAGCGCTTCCTGGGTACCGTTTATTCTGACACCAGCCAGTCAGTTGTAATGCTTACTTATATCACAGCGCTTCCTGGGTACCGTTTATCCTGACACCAGCCAGTCAGTTGTAATGCTTACTTATATCACAGCGCTTCCTGGGAACCGTTTATCCTGACACCAGCCAGTCAGCTGTAATGCTTACTTATATCACAGCGCTTCCTGGGTAAAGTTTATCCTGACACCAGCCAGTCAGTTGTAATGCTAACTTATATCACAGCGCTTCCTGGGTACAGTTTATCCTGACACCAGCCAGTCAGCTGTAATGCTAACTTATATCACAGCGCTTCCTGGGTACCGTTTATCCTGACACCAACTAGTCAGTCGAATGGTAACTTATAATATCACAGCGCTTCCTGGGTACAGTTTATCCTGACACCAGCCAGTCAATTGTAATGCTAACTTATACCACAGCGCTTCCTGGATACAGTTTATCCTGACACTAGCCTGTCAGTCGTAATGCTAACTTATATCACAGAGCTTCCTGGGTACCGTTTATCCTGACACCCGAGCCAGTCAGTCGTAATGCTAACTAATATCACAGCACTTCCTGGGTAAAGTTTATCCTGACACCAGCCAGTCAGTTGTTATGCTAACTTATATCACAAGAGCTTCCTGGGTACCGTTTATCCTGACACCAGCCAGTCAGTTGTAATGCTTACTTATATCACAGCACTTCCTGGGTACCGTTTATCCTGTACACCAGCCAGTCAGTCGTAATGCTAACTTATATCACAGTGCTTCCTGGGTACAGTTTATCCTGACACCAGCCAGTCAGCGGTAATGCTAACTTATATCACAGCGCTTCCTGGGTACCGTTTATCCTGACACCAGCCAGTCAGTCGTAATGCTAACTTATATCACAGCGCTTCCTGAGTACCGTTTATCCTGAAACCAGCCAGTCAGTCGTAATGCTAACTTATATCACAGTGCTTCCTGGGTACAGTTTATCCTGACACCAGCCAGTCAGCGGTAATGCTAACTTATATCACAGCGCTTCCTGGGTACAGTTTATCCTGACATCAGCCAGTCAGTCGTAATGCTAACTTATATCACAGATTTTCCTGGGTACTGTTCATCCTCACACCGGCCTGTCAATCGTAATCATAACTTATATCACAGCGCTTCCTGGATAAAGTTTATCCTGATACCAGCCTGTCAGTTGTAATGCTAACTTGTATCACAGCGCTTCCTGGGTAAAGTTTATCCTGACACCAGCCAGTCAGTCGTAATGCTTACTTATATCACAGCGCTTCCTGGGTAAAGTTTATCCTGACACCAGCCAGTCAGTTGTAATGCTTACTTATATCACAGCGCTTCCTGGGTAACGTTTATCCTGACACCAGCCAGTCAGTTGTAATGCTAACTGATATCACAGCGCTTCCTGGGTACAGTTTATCCTGACACCAGCCAGTCAGTTGTAATGCTAACTTATATCACAGCGCTTCCTGGGTAAAGTTTATCCTGACACCAGCCAGTCAGTCGTAATGCTTACTTATATCACAGCGCTTTCTGGGTACCGTTTATCCTGACACCAGCCAGTCAGTTGTAATGCTTACTTATATCACATCGCTTCCTGGGAACCGTTTATCCTGACACCAGCCAGTCAGCTGTAATGCTTACTTATATCACAGCGCTTCCTGGGTATTGTTTATCCTGACATCAGCCAGTCAGTCGTAATGCTTACTAATATCACAGCGCTTCCTGGGAACCGTTTATCCTGACACCAGCCAGTCAGCTGTAATGCTTACTTATATCACAGCGCTTCCTGGGTATTGTTTATCCTGACACCAGCCAGTCAGTCGTAATGCTTACTTATATCACAGCGCTTCCTGGGTACCGTTTATCCTGACACCAGCCAGTCAGTTGTAATGCTTACTTATATCACAGCGCTTCCTGGGTACCATTTATCCTGTACACCAGCCTGTCAGTTGAAATGCTAACTTATATCACAGGGCTTCCTGGATACAATATATCCTGACACCAGCCAGTCAGCCGTAATGCTAACTTATATCACAGCGCTTCCTTGGTATTGTTCATCCTGACACCAGCCAGTCAGTCGTAATGCTTACTTATATCACAGCGCTTCCTGGGTACCGTTTATCCTGACACCAGCCAGTCAGCTGTAATGCTTACTTATATCACTGCGCTTCCTGGGTACTGTTTATCCTGACACCAGCCTGTCAGCTGTAATGCTTACTTATATCACAGCGCTTCCTGGGTACCGTTTATCCTGACTACAGCCAGTCAGCTGTAATGCTTACTTATATCACAGCGCTTCCTGGGAACCGTTTATCCTGACACCAGCCAGTCAGCTGTAATGCTTACTTATATCACAGCCCTTCCTGGGTACAGTTTATCCTGATACCAGCAAGTCAGTTGTAATGCTTACTTATATCACAGCGCTTCCTGGGAAACGTTTATCCTGACACCAGCCAGTCAGTCGTAATGCTAACTTATATCACAGCGCTTCCTGGGTACAGTTTATCCTGACACCAGCCAGTCAGTTGTAATGCTTACTTATATCACAGCGCTTCCTGGGTACCGTTTATCCTGACACCAGCCAGTCAGTTGTAATGCTTACTTATATCACAGCGCTTCCTGGGTACCATTTATCCTGTACACCAGCCTGTCAGTTGAAATGCTAACTTATATCACAGGGCTTCCTGGATACAATATATCCTGACACCAGCCAGTCAGCCGTAATGCTTACTTATATCACAGCGCTTCCTTGGTATTGTTTATCCTGACACCAGCCAGTCAGTTGTAATGCTTACTTATATCACAGCGCTTCCTTGGTATTGTTTATCCTGACACCAGCCAGTCAGTTGTAATGCTTACTTATATCACAGCGCTTCCTGGGTACCGTTTATCCTGACACCAGCCAGTCAGTTGTAATGCTTACTTATATCACAGCGCTTCCTGGGTACCGTTTATCCTGACACCAGCCAGTCAGTTGTAATGCTTACTTATATCACAGCGCTTCCTGGGTACTGTTTATCCTGACACCAGCCTGTCAGCTGTAATGCTTTCTTATATCACAGCGCTTCCTGGGAACCGTTTATCCTGACACCAGCCAGTCATTCATAATGCTAGCCTCGCAACCCTTAGCACCAAGGTGAGCATGCCATTACTACCATTTTTAAAGTCTTTGGTATGACCCAGCCAGGGATCGACCCTTGACCACTCCTGTACCAGTGGTGGACACTCTACCAATTCACCACCCAGGCTAAAGATTTGTGGAAAGTGGGACATTTAACTGGTTTATTAAAAATATTTGATTAGAAATATGCAAAATATTTAGATGAACAGAAAATTACAATGTTGGAAAAAGTATGGTGAACGTAGACATTGATAGTTACCAGCAATTCTTGCCTTTTCTTCTCTTCCTACAATGCATCAATAACTTTGACCCTTTCCCACATACAACAAATCTGCAGCAGACGAATTTAAAAACATATCCGCAAAAATATGGAAAGTCTCTTTAAATTAAAGTATAACAATTGAATAGAATTGAAACAAGAGGGCCATGAGGCCCTGGAATCGCTCACCTGAGAATGGGCTATTTAAGACTTAACTCTTTCAGCACCAATGGCAATATCATCAAGACAAACTTTCTGACAAAATTTCAAGCTGCTCAAGTCAAAATTGCAATCTCTATAGTGTTTAACTAGATTGTTCTACAATTTGGCCTAGTGACCTGACCCATATTCAAACTTCACCTAGATATCACTAAGACAAACATTCTGACAAAGTTTCAACATGCACAAGCCAAAAATGTGGCTTCCAGAGTGTTAATAAGATTTTCTTTAAATTTGGCCTAGTGACCTAGTTTTTGACCAGTCATGACCTATATCCGAACTTAGCCTAGATATCACTAAGACAAACATTCTGACATAGTGTCATCATGCTCAAGCCAAACATGTGGCTTCTAGAGTGTTAACAAGATTTTCCTTACATTTGGCCTAGTGTCATCATGCTCAAGCCAAACATGTGGCTTCTAGAGTGTTAACAAGATTTTCCTTACATTTGGCCTAGTGACCTAGTTTTTGACCGGACATGACCAATATTCAAACTTGGCCTAGATATCATCAAGACAAAGTTTCTGACATCATGAAGACAAACTTTCTGACAAAGTTTCAAGATGCTCAAGTTTAAAATGCGGCTTCCAGAGTGTTGACAAGATTTTCCTTCAATTTAGCCTAGTGACCTAGTTTTTGACCTGACATGACCCATATTCGAACTTGGCCTAGATATGACTTAGACAAATTTTCTGACAAAGTTTCAACATGCTCAAGCCAAAAATGTGGCTTCCAAAGTGTTAACAAGACTTTTCTTAAATTTGGCCTAGTGACCTAGTCTTTGACGCGACATGACCCATATTCGAACTTGGCCTAGATTTGATGGAGATATATGTTCTGATAAACTTTCATGAAGATTGGATGCAAAATGTTGCCTCTAGAGTGTTAACAAGCAAATGTTGACGACAGACAACAAACGATGGACGACGAACGACGAACGACGGACAAAAGGCGATCACAAAAACTTACCTTGAGCACTTTGTGCTCTGGTCAGCTAAAAATTGTGGCAAAAGGAGCAATTTCTCCTTTCGCCACATTATTTTCAAAAGTTTTCTGCTGCAGATGTGTCAAAATGCGTTTATAAGTGGGAAAGGTTAAAGGAGTCATTACAGTAATGTTATAAAAGGTTAAAGCTTACAATGCTAAAATTTAAGATGGAATTGTTCACCTTAAACCCTTTCCCACATACAACAAATCAGCAGCAGCCATTTTTTTCAAAAACAGTGACAAAAACCTGAAAAATGTCCATAAAAAATAGCTTAATTGTTTAATAAAGTTGAAAACATTGTGGCCAAAGGTGTAATTACACATCATGAACAATTTCAATTTTGGTCAAAATGTTTCAAAAGTTGTCACTCATGTGCCACAATATTTTCAAAAGTTGTCTTCTGCAGATGCTTCAAAATGCATCTGCATGTGGGAAAGGGTTTATCTATGCACAGAAAACAGTGAAAAGTATATCTCTGCAAGGGGAAGTGACGATAAAGTACCGTCAAATCAATAACAAAGGAAATCTTCCCATATAATCAAGGTAATTATGGTAATCATCAACTTTTCTCAGAGATAAAACAACATCCTTGCGCAAAAAATCAATGAAACTTCAAATAAATTCGAACACATCAAGAAACCAAGATTAATATTGAACCCTTCATAAGATAAAACAAATCTAGGTTTTGGATATTGGACCCTCAATAACATACAACACATCTTGGTGTTGGATATTGAACCCTCAATAGCATACAACACATCTTGGTGTTGGATATAGAACCCTCAATAGCATACAACACATCTTGGTGTTGGATATTGGAACCTCAATAACATACAACACATCTTGGTGTTGGATATAGAACCCTCAATAGCATACAACACATCTTGGTGTTGGATATAGAACCCTTAATAGCATACAACACATCTTGGTGTTGGATATAGAACCCTCAATAGCATACAACACATCTTGGTGTTGGATATAGAACCCTCAATAGCTTACAACACATCTTGGTGTTGGATATTAAACCCACAACAACATATAAAACACCTTGGTGTTGGATATAGAACCCTCAATAGCATACCACACATCTTGGTGTTGGATATTGAACCCTCAATAACATATAAAACACCTTGGTGTTGGATATTGAACCCTCAATAGCATACAACACATCTTGGTGTTGGATATTGAACCCTCAACAACATACAACACATCTTGGTGTTGGATATTGAACCCTCAATAACATACAACACATCTTGGTGTTGGATATTGAACCCTCAACAACATACAACAAATCTTGGTGTTGGATATAGAACCCTCAATAGCATACAACACATCTTGGTGTTGGATATTGAACCCTCAACAACATTCAACACATATTGGTGTTGGATATTGAACCCTCAATAACATACAACACATCTTGGTGTTGGATATTGAACCCTCAACAACATACAACACATCTTCGTGTTGGATATAGAACCCTCAATAACATATAAAACACCTTGGTGTTGGATATAGAACCCTCAATAACATATAACACATCTTGGTGTTGGATATTGAACCCTCAACAACATACAATACATCTTGGTACTGCATGGATATTGAACCCTCAATAACATACAACACATCTTGGTGTTGGATATTGAACCCTCAATAACATACAACACATCTTGGTGTTGGATATTGAACCCTCAATAGCATACAACACATATTGGTGTTGGATATTGAACCCTCAACAACATACAACACATCTTGGTGTTGAATATTGAACCCTCAATAACATACAACACATCTTGGTGTTGAATATTGAACCCTCAATAACATACAATACATCTTGGTACTGCATGGATATGGAACCCTCAATAACATACAACACATCTTGGTGTTGGATATTGAACCCTCAACAACATACAACACATCTTGGTGTTGGATATTGAACCCCCAACAACATACAACAAATCTTGGGGTTAGATATTGAACCCTCAACAACATACAACAAATCTTGGTGTTGGATATTGAACCCTCAACAACATACAACAAATCTTGGTGTTGGATATTGAACCCTCAACAACATACAACAAATCTTGGGGTTAGATATTGAACCCTCAACATCATACAACAAATCTTGGTGTCGGATATTGAACCCTCAACAACATACAACAAATCTTGGTGTTGGATATTGAACCCTCAACAACATACAACAAATATTGGTGTTGGATATAGAACCCTCAACAACATACTACATATCTTGGTGTTGGTTATTGAACCCTTCATGACATTCAACACATCTTGGTGTTAGATATTGAACCCCCAACAACATACAACAACTTTTGGTGTTGGATATTGAAGCCTCAATAACATACAACACATCTTGGTGTTGGATATTGAACCCTCAACAACATACAACACATCTTGGTGTTGGATATTGAACCCTCAACAACATACAACACATCTTGGTGTTGAATATTGAACCCCCAACAACATACAACAACTCTTGGTGTTGGATATTGAACCCTCAACAACATACAACACATCTTGGTGTTGTATACTGAACCCTCAACAACATACAACACATCTTGGTGTTGAATATTGAACCCCCAACAACATACAACAACTCTTGGTGTTGGATATTGAACCCTCAACAACATACAACACATCTTGGTGTTGGATATTGAACCCTCAACAACATACAACACATCTTGGTGTTGAATATTGAACCCCCAACAACATACAACAACTCTTGGTGTTGGATATTGAACCCTCAACAACATACAACACATCTTGGTGTTGAATATTGAACCCTCAACAACATACAACACATCTTGGTGTTGAATATTGAACCCCCAACAACATACAACAACTCTTGGTGTTGGATATAGAACCCTCAATAACATATAAAA
This sequence comes from Serripes groenlandicus, assembly GCA_031761405.1. Lineage (NCBI taxonomy): Eukaryota > Metazoa > Mollusca > Bivalvia > Cardiida > Cardiidae > Serripes > Serripes groenlandicus. The sequence continues at coordinate 2,452,050 of JASEVX010000010.1, read as the reverse complement.
CACCTTGGTGTTAGATGCTGAACACTCTATAACATACAACACATCTTGGTGTTGAATATAGAACCCTCAACAACATACAACAACTCTTGGTGTTGGATATTGAACCCTTCATGACATACAACACATCTTGGTGTTGGATATTGAACCCTCAACAACATACAACACATCTTGGTGTTGGATATTGATCCCTCAACAACATACAACACATCTTGGTGTTGGATATTGAACCCTCAACAACATACAACACATCTTGGTGTTGGATATTGAACCCTCAATAACATACAACACATCTTGGTGTTGGATATTGAACCCTCAATAACATACAACACATCTTGGTGTTGGATATTGAACCCTTCATAACATACAACACATCTTGGTGTTGGATATAGAACCCTCAATAACATACAACAAATCTTGGTGTTGGATATTGAACCCTCAATAACATACAACACATCTTGGTGTTGGATATTGAACCCTCAACAACATACAACACATCTTGGTGTTGAATATTGAACCCCCAACAACATACAACATCTCTTGGTGTTAGATATTGAACACTCTATAACATACCACACATCTTAGTGTAGGATATTGAACCCTTAACAACATACAACAAATCTTGTTGTTGTATATTGAAATCTAAACAACATACAACATATCTGCAGAAGAAACACTTTGAAAATGTCACGGCAAAATGATGTAAACTGTCTACAAAGGAACGTCAATTAGTGCTAAGTTGAAAACATTTTAGCAAAAGGAAAAATTGCTCATTATGAGCTATTTCTTCTTTTGCCATGATGCTTTCAAATGGTTCCTACCGCAAATGGGTCTGCAAGAGGGAAAGGGAATATCTTCGGACAAGGAAACATGTTCTGATTTTGGAAATTCTTTTTCCACAACTTTTTCAACTAATAATGTATCAAATTTTAATTCTGATTTTCAACATTTCTTAATTTATTCTCTTTAAAAACTGTCAAGTCCGGTTAACACTAACTTAGCAGTTAATATTAACCTTTTCCCTCATACGACAATTCTGAAGCAGACGACTGAACGTATTTTGTCAAAACATAGAAAATCTCCATAATTGAATGGATAACCTATGACAAAAAGCGAAAAACATTATGGCAAAAGGAGAAATTGCACGTTTTGTGCAATTTCTTCTTTTGTCACTATGTTTTCAAAAAGCCGCCTGCTGCAGAGGCGTCAGAAAGCGTCTAGTTGAGGGAAAGGGTTAACATGGTTTTCCTAAACATTCACACAACCTACACACAATTTTGACTTGTATGAAATCCAAAACAAATTATAATGAACCAAAGGAAACTATTCACCCCTTCCCACATACAACAAATCTGCAGCAGACGACTTTGAAAACATCTTGGCGAAAATATTAGAAAATCTTAAGAAATGATAGTATGATCTTTTAACCCTTTCCCTAATATAGACGCTTTCTGACGCCTCTGCAGCAGACAGCTTTTTGAAAACAAGAGGGCCATGATGGCCCTATATCGCTCACCTGATTTAATAGAACTTCAATAGTTTTCAAAGTTTTTACTCTTTTTAGGCCAATACTTTTGGACAAGAAGATTTTTAAAGTTTTAACAATGCACATATAAGGAAAACAAGCTCCGCCCCCTGGCGACCATGTTTTTCAACGGATCAAAAATATTTGAACAATCTTCGTAAAGGGTGTCCCAAGGAACATTTGTGCAAAATAATTTTTAAATCGGGCCAGTACTTTTGGACAAGAAGATTTTTAAAGTTTTAACAATGTACATATAAGGAAAACAAGCTCCGACCCCTGGCCGCCATGTTTTTCAACGGATTGGAAATATTTGTACAATCTTGGTAAAGGGTGCCCCAAGGAACATTTGTGCAAAATAATTTTTAAATCGGGCCAGTTCTTTTGGACAAGAAGATTTTTAAAGTTTTAACAATGCACATATAAGGAAAACTAGCTCCGCCCCATGGCGGCCATGCTTTTCAACGGATCGGAAATATTTGAACAATCTTGGTAAAGGGTGCCCTAAGGAACATTTGTGCAAAATAATTTTCAAATTGGGCCAGTACTTTTGGACAAGAAGATTTTTAAAGTTTTAACAATGCACATATAAGGAAAACAAGCTCCGCCCCCTGGTGGCCATGTTTTTCAACGGATCAAAAATATTTGAACAATCTTGCTAAAGGGTGCACCAATTTAGGAACATTTGTGCAAAATTATTTTCAAATCGGCCCAGTACTTTTGGACAAGAAGATTTTTCAAAGTTTAAACAATGCACATATAAGGAAAACAGGCTCCGCCCCCTGGCGGCCATGTTTTTCAACGGATTGGAAATATTTGAACAATCTTGGTTAAGAGTGTCCCAAGGAACATTTGTGAAAAATAATTTTCAAATCGAGCCAGTACTTTTGGACAAGAAGATTTTTAAAGTTTTAACAATGCACATATAAGGAAACTAAGCTCCGCCCCCTGGTGGCCATGTTTTTTAACGGATCGGAAATATTTGAACAATCTTGGTAGAGGGTACCCCAAGGAACATTTGTGCAAAATAATTTTCAAATCGGGCCAGTACTTTTGGACAAGAAGATTTTTTAAGATTTGGCAATTTTCCCCTTTTCTGATGCCGCAGCAACCAAAGTTCTACTTGGAATTAATTTCTTTGAACAACTTTGAAAGAGGACTACCTAAGGACCATTCCTGTGAAGTTATTTTGAAATCTGTCCATTGGTTTAGTAGGAGAAGTCATTTGTAGGAAATTGTTAACAGACGCCGACGACGACGCAGACGACGACGCCGGACGCCGGATGATCACAAAAGCTCACCTTGCACTTCGTGCTTAGGTGAGCTAACAAAGTGACAAAAGAAGAAATTGCTCAAAACGAGCAATTTCTCCTTTTGCCACAATGTCTTCCACTTTTAGTCATAGGTTATCCATTCAATTATAGAGATTTTCTATTTTTTGACAAAATATGTTGAAAGTCGTCTGCTGCAGAAATGTCATATGAGGGGATGAAAACATTGTGACAAAAGGCAGAATTACTGATTATAAGCAATTTCTCCTATTGTCACAATGTTTTCAAAAAATGTCTGCTACTGAGGTGTCAGCATGTGTCTGCAAGTTGAAAAGGATAAATAATTACATATCTTACCTCAAAACTCACACAACTTACAAACATTTATGACTCGTATAATATATGAAATCCAAAGCAAATTATAATGTAATGGAAAATATTTAAACTTAAGGAGCGTTAAAAAAACTAATGTATCGGGCAGGTAAGACTATATAATATAGATAGTGTACCTGACTCGTACAGTAGAGTAAGGACTTGAATAGGACATTAGTCTGTGTGTGTATTTTATCTTCTATACCTCTGTTTTTACCTCTGTTTTACTGCAGTTCAAAAAAATAAACTTTGAGTGCTATTTTAGAGGCAAACATTAAGATTAAAATCATTGGGTTATTCGTATACGTTGAAATGACTTAATATTTTTAGTTTTCAATGCAGGAAAAGTTGACATTGGATTATAATAAGTAAAAATGTACTGTTTAAATGTGATACTACTGTTTGGGATTTTGATTCCGTCAAGCTTTGGATTAAAGAGAGGTGAGTTTTACGATTGTTATTTTTTATTAAATGTTTGAATTAACCCTTTCCCTCATACGACAATTCTGCAGCAGATGACTTTGAACATATTTTGTCAAAAAATGGAAAATCTCTATAATTGAATGGATAACCTATGACAAAAAGTGGAAAACATTGTGGCAAAAGGATAAATTGCTCGTTTTGAGCAATTTCTTCTTTTGCCACTATGTTTTCAACTTTTTTCAGTAATTATACCTACTATTATAGAGATTATCCCTATTTTTAAGTAGACATTTTCAAAGTCATCTGCTGCAGATTTGCTGTTTGTTGGAAAGAGTTAAGATCATAATGGGCAAACATAGAAAATAAAGCTTAGGCCATGTCATGTTACCAATGAAGATCCAGACCAAAGCTTGTGCAGGAGCAGTTTGATCTAGCTCACAAAGATGGAAAGTGATAACAGTTTCCGGAAACTTTTGACATTTATAGTGCATGTGATTCGGATAGAAAGGATTGTTAAAAATGGCGTTAACCCTTTCCCTCATATAGACGCTTTCTGACGCCTCTGCAGCAGACGGCTTTTTGAAAACATAGTGACAAAAGAAGAAATTGCACAAAACGTGCAATTTCTCCTTTTGCCACAATGTTTTCCACTTTTTGTCATAGGTTATCCATTCAATTATGGAGATATTCTATGTTTTGACAAAATACGTTCAAAGTATTCTGCTGCAAAATTGTCGTATGAGGGAAAGGGTTAAACCCCAATCAATCAATCAGATAGAAAGGACATATTGAAGGAAGATCATTTTCTACGTACAAATGAATAAGAAACAAATTGTGAGTGGTTTAAGGTGCATGCGTACAATATGTAAAATGGCTGTAAAAATTCTTTCAACATCTTTGGCACACTTCATATTTAGGCTTTCAAAAGATTTATGGCAATTAAACTTAAAATTTCTTTTTCATAATTTAATAAAATGGAAAACAAAACAAAAAACATATCTGAATTAAAACCCAACCCACCCCGCGTAAAGATCAAGTGAAAAGAATATAGTTAGTAACAGCTAGTACAACCCTATATCTAACCCTTTGCCTGAAATTTTAATTATCAGAAATGTTCAAAGCTATCAGTTTTTTGAAAACATAGTGACAAAAGAAGAAATTGCTCAAAATGAGCAATTTCTCCTTTTGCCACAATGTTTTCCACTTTTAGTCATAGGTTATCCATTCAATTATAGAGATTTTCTATTTTTTGACAAAATATGTTCAAAGTCGTCTGCTGCAGAATTGTCGTATGAGGTAAAGGATTTAAAAATTAAATGAGGTAATATGGTTAAGGGACAGTGTTCTCTAAGCAAGGAGGGAGTAATTTGTTCCGTGTAAATGGGGCCGCTGTCGACATCTCTACTTTAATTGTGTGCGCATGCACGACGATGCATATTTACAAGGTTTTTATTAAACGCAACAGTATATATTCATCATTATGTAAAGTAGGCATGAGTCTCCTCATTTAACACGTTCCCACACTTGATAAATAAGCAGCAGACGACTTCGAGACAAAAACACGGAAAATCTCTATAAAAGAAGGTACAATTATTGAAAATTGTTGAAAACATTGTGGCAAAAGGAGATATTGCAATCTTTAATTCTATTCAGTTACATATAATATAATAAGTTTTTTCATATTTTTGCCAAGATGTTATTAGTTGTCTGCTGCAGATTTTTAGTATGTGGGATATGTTTTATCTTCACTTACATTGGATGAACGAAATCATTTTCAAAACCAATCTAACCCTTTACCACATGCAGATGTATTTTGACACATCTGCAGCAGAAAACATTTGGAAGAATTGTGACAAATTGAGCATTTGCTGACTATGAGCATAATGCCCTTTTGCCACAATGTTGTCATTAACCCTTTCCCTCATACGACAAAACTGCAGCAGACGACATTGAAACATATTTTGTCGAAAAATAGAAAATCTCTATAATTAAATGGATAACCTATGACTAAAAGTGGAAAACATTGTGTCAAAAGGAGAAATTGCTCGTTTTAAGCAATTTTTTCTTTTGTCACTATGTTTTCAAAAAGCAGTCTGCTGCAGAGGCGTCAGAAAGCGTCTATATGAGGGAAAGGGTTAAATTAAATTTTACTATAGTGTAACTTATACAGACTTTCGATATTTTTCAAAGTCGTCTGTCACAGATTTGTTGTAAATGAGGATGAGTCAAGTATAAAGTTACATTAGATATTTAGACTATTCGATCAAATTAAAATCTTCTACAATGAATGAATTAGTACAAAAACATTCTATGAATTTGCACCAAATCACTTAACCTTTTCCCTCCTGCACACAACTTCTGACGCCCTCTGCAGCAGACTACTTTTGAAAACATTGCGGCAAAGGGAGAAATTGCTCATAATGAGCAATTTCACCTTTTGCCACGATGTTTTCAAGTCTTTTCATTCATTATACTTTCAAGCAAAGAGATTTTCAAAAAAAAATTGCTTAGATTTTAGGTCTGTTTCAGATTTGTTGTACGTGGGAAAAGCGTAAAATACTAGTTACTTACATCAAAATATATATCATATCTATAAGTAAATTAGTGGATGCTCTTTAGAACACCCGTTCCCACACACAACAAATTTGCAACAGGTATGTGTGCATATAGGCAAAAATATAGAAATCTCTATACTGTTATAATAGTTTAAAATTAATAATATTGTGACAAAACAGAGTAGTTGCTCATTGTAAGTAATTTCTCCTTTTTCCTTTTGGCACAATACTTTCAAAAGTCATCAACTACAAAACTGTCGATTTGCGCTTGCATGCCGAAAAGGGTTACATCATCCATTGCCAAATGAGGAAAAATATGTCAACTTGAGAAAATAAAAAAAGTTGCTAGTTCCAATTTGCATAAACAATTAGTATGCCATACATCATTGTAATTTTTCAATGAGCCACATCACTGGCAATTAACTCTTTCCCACCTACAACAATTCTGCAGCAGATGACTTTGAAAACGTCTAGTCAAAGACAAAGAAAAACCCCATAAATGAAGGTATATAATTACTGAAAAAAAATGAAAATATTTATTTTGTGGCAAAAGTAGAAATTGCTCGTTTTGTCACAATGTTTCAAAAGTCGTCGGCTGCATATGCATCAAAGTGCGTCTTTATGTTAAGGGTTAAATTCAGGGTTAAATTCAGGAATAAGGGAATACATTATTTCGTTAAATGTAAAACTATATAAATCATACCACTGCAAAACCTACATAAGTTTAACACTTTTTGACGCTTCTGCAGCAGACGACTTTTGATTGATTGGGGTTTCACACCTTTTTGAACAATTTTTGAGTCATATCGTGGCGGCCAGTTCACCTACTCATGTGTTATCTGGCTATCTCACTCCAGTACTACACACAACAGTCTTTCCAAGCAACTGGCTGCTTTTCTACATAGACTGATAGCCCATTGGTGGAAAAAGAATGACGCTTGTCACAGTGACTCTTGTCAAATGTCTGAAAGATTGTTGGCCGAGCTGGTGTTCAAACTCACAACCCCTGGATTGAGAGCCAGCATCTCTACCAACTCAGTTACCTGGACTCGGCCAGGCGACTTTTGAAAACCTTACAACAGGAGGAGAAATTGCTCAAAACAACCAATTTCTCCAATTGTCGCAATGTTTTCAATATCTTTTAAGCAATTACATGTATACCTTCATTACAAATATAGATATATCTCTAACATGTGTGTTCATGCTATCCGATCTCAATTAATAGACAAAGTTATTCTGAATTTTCATGATACCTTTTATGATTTAATGTCAATCAGTGCAGAGCAAGATCAACCTGCACAGCTTAGATGCCCCTCAGGCCTTGTTATGGCAGGTTAAAGCTCATACATAAGTATGTAAAAAGGTGAAAATGGAATTGAAGAAGAAATGTTTTCAAGAATGGTCTGTCTGAACATGCATCAAACAAAGGCACCACAAAACGGATGCATCCCCTAGGTATTTAATCATCACATCGAGTTCTCTTGTGATCAGTCCAATTTTGACCTTGACCTTTAACCTATGACCTTGAAAATAAATAGGCTTCTAGACCTTGCCATATACTAACTGTATACCAAGTTTAGTTTAAAGATCAGTCGAAGGATGTTCAGTGTAGAGTGGTCACAAGGTTGTTACGGACGGATGCACAGACGAACAAACAAACAGAAAGTCCCATTACTATATCCCCATCGCAAACTTCGTTAGCCGAGGGGATAATTAAAGATGTCTGTATCAGGGAAAGGGTTAACCCTTTCACACATACGGAATTTCTGTAGCAGACAAATGTGAAACATATTGACATAATAGAACACCTATGTAAATGGAAGTATCATTATTGGATAGAGTTGAAAACATTGTGATAAAAGGAGAGAGTTGCCCATTATGCAACTAACTTTTCAAATGTTGACCACTGCAGATGCATCAAAAGACATCTCTGCAAGTGGGAAAAAGTTTAAAGAATATCTTGACAGACAGGCCAAGTTTTCAGTATATATATGCAGAGCTCTAGGTAAGGAGCGTCTTACATGTTCTTAAATCCTTATTTGACCCTCTAACCCTATGTTGTGGGTACTCAAAAGAATCGTCTCAGTGAGACGATTCTTTTGAGTACCCACAACAAAGGGTTTGCTTTAAAAATAACCGAGAAATTGTGGGGAAGAAGAGCTGAATACCCCTCCTTATCTGGACCTCTGTAATATATGCATCTGTTTAAGTAATCCAGACTTTAAGACCCGTCAGTAGAGATGAATAATGTTTACTATCCATCAACACGTGCATTTTAAACACAGAAAACTGCATTACTTATCATCAAGGTATTGGGATCACATTGTCAGTTGCCAAGTGAGACGCGGCATTCCAAACATTTTGTCTGATACACAGGACTTGAAGCCTCTGCACTAGAAAATGTTGAAACATTGTGGAAAAAAAGAAAGTTTTTCAGGAGGATCAATTAATCTATAATAGAAGTATAATAATGAGTTAAAACAATACATGGCAATTAGTTAGAGTATCTCATTAATAGCACTTTTTGATTTTGTGAAAATGTTGGCCTGGCTCTATACTGGTGGACAAAATTGCTTCCGGCAAGGAAAGGTTTAACCCTTTCCCTCATACAACATTTCTGCAGCAGACGACTTTGAACGTATTTTGTCAAAACATAGGATATCTCCATAATTGAATGGATAACCTATGACAAAAAGTGGAAAACATTGTGGCAAAAGGAGAAATTGCACGTTTTGTGCAATTTCTTCTTTTGTCACTATGTTTTCAAAAAGCCGTCTGCTGCAGAGGTGTCAGAAAGCGTTTATATGAGGGAAAGGGTGAACCCCAGAGCTCTAGATAAGGGGCATTTTTCATGTTCTAAAATTCTTATTTGACATTCAAACCCTATGTTGTGGGTACTCAAAAGAATCATCTCAGTGAGACAATTCTTTTGAGTACCCACAACAAAGGATTTTGATGAGTAATACAATAAATATTGTTGGGAAAAGACCTGTTCACTCCCTCTTATCTAGTCAGCAGATGACTTTGAAAATAATAATGTAGGTAAAAATGTGGTTTTTACAAGGAATATAACCATTAAAAGTGCGCCATGTCATGTTCATACCTACTTTAAGTTTAACAAACAAACCTTTGACATGCAATTTTCAAAATATCTTGAAACATAATAGTCTTATTTATTCGGTCAAAATTGTAAAATGAACCTTATGCATGACTGACCCACCACAAACTACCGGAATTTATTAGAAATTTAACCCTTTCCAACATACAACAAATCTGCATCAGATAACTCACAAGACAAGACGTCAGAAAACATCTTGAGAAAACTATGAAAAATCTCCATAAGTGAGAGGTGAACTATTAATTCCGTTAACAAACAAAAGTACTAGACCAAGAGATTGTATTTACAATGTTCTAACAATGGTAACACTTAACCTCTTTGCTACATATGGACGCTTTCTGACGCCTGTGCAGCAGATGAAAACATTGTGACAAAAGTAGAAATTGCTCAAAACAAGATTTCATAAATGAAAGTATAATTGTGAAAAGAGAAAAATCATTGTGGCAAAAGGTCTAATATATAAGCAATTAATTTTGTCCTTTTGCCATTTTATTTTCTCAAGTTGTCTGCTGCAAATATGTCAAATAACGCTTCTACATGTGCGAAAGGGCTTCTGAGTCTAAACACCTGTTTCAGGGTTGTTTTTTTGAAAATACATGTACCCATTGATAAAGTTGTAAAATTTTCAGAAAACTGAATTATAATTAAAATGCCATTTGCCTCAAAGCCATAAAATGTTGTTTGCCACAGGAAAAATGATTACTTTGACCATTTTCCTAATGGACAAATTATATTTTAATTCACAAATTACACTGTATTTAGTACCATATATATATATATATATATCACATTAATAATATGCCTATGTTTGTCCATGGTACAAGTACATCTATTCTGATATTGAGATAAATTAATTCTAAATTTTAAGGACAAAACTTTGATATTCTTGGTATCTGTTTTGATAACATATCTGCAACTTAACCGCATGAAAGAAGATTTAGAAAAATAAACATGATGATAATATTATCTAATCACCTCAAAATCTTTTCTTATTATTTTGTGACCTTTTCCGTAACGAAGACACTTTTGATTCACTGACAGCAGATGACTTTTAAAAACATTATGTCAAAAGGCTGAGAAATTTCCCCTTTTGCCAAAATGTTTTCAATTCTATCCTTTATTATATAATATGCATTTATGATAATTTTCAAATGTTTTTCAAAGTCGTCAACTGTAGATAATTATGTTTTATGATGGAAAAGGTTAAATCTTTTACAACTCACAGTTGAGTGAGTTTTGTGTTACCTAGCAACATATTACATTGTCAACGACCAGACACCCCCTGTCTAGAGTTACAGAAGAAAATAATTAACCATTTCCCACATAAAACAAATCAGAAGCAGATGACTTTAGAATATAGAGTTGAAAACACTGAAAAATGGTGAAACCGCTCACCATTTCTCCTTTTGTCACAAGGCTTTCAAGAGACGTCTGCTGCAGAGGCCTACTTAAGCCTTTCCCACATACAACAAATTTACTGCAGACGACAATGAAAACATACCAAAAAAAAACCGGAAACTCCTTTTAAATGAAAGTGCAATAATTGAATTGAGTTGAAAAAATGTGGTGACTATAGAAGAAATTGCTTGTTTTGAGCAATTTCTTCTTTCGTCAACATGTTTCCAAAAAGTCGTCTGCTGCAAAGGCGTCAGAAAGTGTCTATATGAGGAAAAGGGAATATGCGGAATTTTAGTGCTCTCTTCCCCACAACATTTCGCTTATAACTAAACCAAACCCTAAGTTTGTTTGTTTGTTTGTTTGGAGTTTAACGCCGCTTTCAACAGCTTTGGTCATATCACAGCGGTCAGTGCACCTACCCATGTTTTCCTGGCTTTCCCTCACCAGTACTTACACAACATTCTTTCGAAGCCACTGACTACTTTCTCACATAGATCAGAGGTGAGAGGCAATGGAAAACATTGCCCGAAAGAATGTCGCCGCAACCGGGTATCGAACCCGTGACCTCCAGATCACGAGTCAGATACGCTACCAATTGAGCTACCTGGCCGGGTCCAAACCCTAAGTAGTCAACTCAAGAGAACCATCTTAGACTGAGACCTAGATGACACAAGACAGGATTAACTGTTTCCCAGCTGCAGACGTATTCTGACACATCTGCTGCAGAGGACATTTGAAAATGTTGTGACAAAAGGAGAAATTGCTCATGATGAGCAATTTCTCATTATTCAAATGTTTTCAGTTCTTAGAGGTCCTGAGATAAGGAGGAATAATACAGCTCTTTTCCCCACAATATCTCTCTAATCATCCAACCAAACCCTATAATGTGTGTACTCAAAAGAATCGTCTCAACGATTCTTTCGAGTACCCACATCATAGGGTTAAAGGGTTAAACGAAGATTTTAGAAAGTAAAGAACTCCCCTTATCTGCAGAGCTCTGTATATATATTCAAATAATACCTTCATTTTCCTAGATGTTTTCAATTATGTGGTCGTAAAAAGGGAAATCAGATGTAAAGAGTTAGATGAGTTTTTCAATGTTTTTCCTCTTAAATTTTGTGTATCCAAACGGGATGCAATGTTCCGGTTTGTTTAGTTTGAGCTTTGAAGCTACAGCGAAACATCAGTGGAGATAGATTTGAATTCCATTAATGCCTGTTTAATTACCCGTAAACTTAACATGGGCTTTTAAAGAGCCTTCATTTTACTACTTATCTATGCAAAATTTCTTAAAAGAAAAATACTCTAGAAAACATTGTTGGAAAAGTATCTTTATAATTCACAACAAATATTCTGAAAATTGTATCAGATAAAGCAGTCTGAATATCATCATTTTGCCTTTTTATGAATATGAAATCTTTTTTTATCCCTTCAAGAATAATCATTTCTAGTCAGCATATAAAGCTAAATTATCTGCTGAATATGCCTCAAAAAGTGTTGCATATGGGAATGGGTTAAATACCTGAATATCAATTGATTGATTTGATTAGGATTAAACGCTGTATTGAACAATTTTTCAGACATATCACAGCAGTCAGTGCACCTATTCATGTGTTTCCTGGATTCCCAAACCAGTTCTCCACACAACAGTCTTTCCAAGCATTTTCTGACTGCCTTAATTTCCACATGGACTATCTTAAAGAATTATTGGTGGAAGGGACTTTTTTCATAAATTGGAAAGAATGTTGGTCGAGCTGGGGTTTCAAAATCATGCACAACCCCTGGATTGACAGTGAGCCAGCTTCACATCGCTACTGGGGCTCGATCGGCCCTGAATATCAAATGGGAGATATTAATTGGTTAATTGTCTGCCATAAAGTAACCACTTTACTATAATAAGCTAATATTTATTATATTAATCAATTACATATAAAATTATATTTATCCTTTTAGCAGTTATACACCACTTTATGAACAGAAAATATTTGTGGAGAAAAGGAGATTTAATTGCCAATTTGCAGATTTAACCCTTTCCCTCATACAACAAATCTGCAGCAGACAACTTTGAGCATATTTTGTCAAAAAATAGAGAAAAAAATCTCTATAATTGAATGGATGACCTATGACTAAAAGTGGAAAACATTGTGGCAAAAGAGAAATTGCTTCTTTTGTCACTATGTTTTCAAAAAGCTGTCTGCTGCAGAGGCGTCAAAAGCGTCTTTATGAGGGAAACGGTTAATGTTTTATCAATCCTTTTGATAAGTCAAGAAAAAAGAACATATTCCCTGACTGGCAAAATGATAACGTAGAATGTACAAAGTTTAGACGAAATAAACTTAAGAATAAAATTCAGATTTAAATCGCATATGAACTGCCTCAGGTAATTTATATAGTTTGAAAGAGCATAACGTTAAGTACAAAACTGAAATAAGTGAATCTTCAGATAAATTTGTTGTAATTAAAATCGTGATGAAATTTACACTCTTATCTTGATCAGGTTTCTGGTCTTTGGCACCTTTCACTGTTTTGATCTTTAATCGTAATGGAATTAAGGGGATTTATTGCAAAACCGCGTCTTCGCTTTTAACTTAAAACAGATTTAAACCGCTCCATGTCAAGAATGGATTTTATGTATTACTATAAACCAGGAGTTAATCTGATATGATTCCCTTTCCCAGATACAACAAATCTAGCTCGCTGCAGCTGACGACTTTGAAAACATATTGGTAAGGATGCAGAAAATCTATTTAAATGCAAGTATAATAATTGAATGAGGTGAAAACATTGTGGCAAAAGGAGAAATTGCTCATGATGAGCAATAACTCCTTTTGTCACAATGTTTTAAAAAGTAATCTTCTGTAGCAGTGTCAAAATATGTTTAAAGGACGGAAAGGGTTGATCGTCCACTTTGAAGATGAAGTGCCAAAAAAAAAGAATTTAATATCTTGAGAAGTGGATGTAGAATTCTTATAGCGAGGCACAAAGTTGGAAATAGAAATTTGCTTGGTTTGAGAATGTTTTCCATTGCCAAAAGTAGCCAATGCCCTGTAGCTGACAGTTGGTAGCAACGTGGACTGTCAGTCTAGGGGTTGTAAAGTCCAACCCCAGCTTGGTATGACAACATACCTACCTACTTTTGAAGAAAGTCACTGTGACAAGTGTCATTTGTCATTTGTCTTCCACCAAAGGGCTAACAGTCTATGTGGCATTATAAGCAGCAAGTTGCTTGGTAAGACTGTTGTGTGGAGTAGTGATGTGAGAAAGCCAGGACTCACATGGGTATGTGAAAATGCAACCTTGATATGACTGAAGAATTGTTGAAAACAGTGTTAAACTGAATCAATCAATCAACCATTTCCCATAGTATTTTCAAAAGAACTCTACTGTACAAACATCAAATGACCACATACAACAGTTCTGCAGCAGATAATATGACTTTTACATTGTCACACATAATATACAATGATCAATTATTACTCCTTTTGCCACATTTTAACTGAATTCAATACATTTTTTCTTTACATTTATCTGAATGTTTTCAAAATCATCTGCTGCAGATTTGTTGTATGTGGGAAAGTGTTAAACCTTTCCCACTTATAGACGAATTCTGACGCGTCTGCATGAGATAACTTTTGAAAACAGTGTGGCAAAAAGACAAATTGCTCATAATGAGCAATTTCTTCTTTTGTCACTATGTTTTCAAAAAGCCATCTGCTGCAGAGGCGTCATAAAGCGTCTATATGAGGGAAAGGGTTAAGTTACAACGGGAAGCATCACAAACAAAAGCCTTTTTATCCATAAATTATATCCTGCAATTTTATGGGAGTTGTACCAGCAAATTCCGGGAAATTATCTCGATTCCGGAAATTCCGAATTACAGAAAATACGTCAGTTTAACAGTGCAGTTACAAAACAACCCATCAATTTTACACCCAAACACCATTAGTAATCTTGGGGAGAATTCAATAATTACAAGGTGTGTTAAATTTCACTCAATGTCTACATCATAAGAGAGTTCATAGGAAAATCCATCAGTAAAACATAGGAAATATTACTGCACATACTTTGTTTTCAAATGAAATCATGTGTGGGCTGCCAATAGAACAGTAAGTGAAATTGTTACAGATATACGCACAGACATACTGATGAACTAACTGAAAGTGAGAGAACAGAGAAGCAATTCCGATCTATCACCCTTCAAAAATCATACATGCTACAGAAAAATCCTGATTCAATGCTGATTAATTAAAATGAAGTACATGTATTTTGTTTTTCGACCTTGACGCTTCGTGGCCAGGAACCTTGGAAGGGTTTTCATACGGCCCTAAATGTGCATTCTAATTGTGAGATAAAATATATATTGGATTAGAGAAACAGCCATTATAAGCTCTCAGTGATATTTAGTCTTTCCCGCAAACAACAAATCTGTAGCAGAATTCTTTGATTTATTGACTTAACACCGTTTTCAAAAGATTTTCAGTCATATCACAGCGGCTAGTTCACCTATACCTACGTTTTTCTTGGCTTTCTCACACCAGTTTCACACACAACAGTCTTTCTAAACAACTGGCTGCTTTTCCACAAAAGACTGCAGGTTAGCCCATTGGTGGAAGACGAACGACGCTTATCAGCCAGTGACTTTTGTCAAACATCAGAAAGTCAATGTTGACCAAGCTTAGGTTCGAACTCACAACTCGAACCTCTGGATTGACAGCCCCCGTTGCTGATAACTGATCGATGCTACTGGGGCTCGACAGAATACTTTGAAGATCACCATAACCTCTATTAATGTAGTATAATATTTAAATGGAGCTGAAAACATAGGGGTAAAAGGGGAATTTTGCCTATGCCACAAAGTTTCTTCAAAATGTGTCTGAATGATGGTTAACTTAAAACGTAAATTAACCCTTTCCCACATACAGACACTTTCTGATGCCTCTGCAGCAGACAAGTTTTGAAAACGTTGTGAGAAATTGCTTTTTTTAGTTACATAATATGTATATAACTTTATTTATGGATATTTTCTGTGTTTTTGTCTAGATGTTTTCAAAGTTGTCTGCTGCAGATTTGCTGTATGTGGGAAAGGGTCAACTTGTTTATCAGTGTCTGCTCAGCGACAGGTTTTGTCTCTGTCTATATTCAAATACTTTGCAATACTTGGTTCTATGACATCAACACCCAATCAAAATTTGTATGACTGTCTCTCCCCGGCCCATCTCATCATGAGGAATTGCTCCTTTTTCCATAGCTTATATCAAAAGTCATCTACTTGAGAGGGATCAGAAAGTCACTGCCACAGAGATGACTTGAAAAACATATAGGGGTAAACACGGAAAATCTCTATATTATTTAGTGAAGGTATATAAAGACTGAAAAATGTTTAAAATGTTGTGAAATTGCTTGTTTTTGAGCAGTTTTCCTTTTGTCACAATGTTTTCAAAAGTTGTCTGCTGCGGAGGCGGCATAAATCATCTATATGTGGGAAAGGGTTTAACTGACAACAGTAAATCTGTACTGTAATATCTGACATGTGCTTAACATGCCTGCTGCGGAGGCGTCAGAAATCGTCTATATGTGGGAAAGGGTTTAACTGAAAACAGTAAATCTGTACTGTAATATCTGACATGTGTTTAACATGCCAAAGCAATTATCACCATTAGTCTGCTATTTATTTTTAAAACCCATTCTCTGTAGATTTCTTTTTTCTCTGGAGGCTGAACAAATTAACAACCCTTATAATGCATATCAACTCTTTTTTTTTTTGATACCATGCAACAAGCAGTTTCACAATTTTCCACAATGTTTCAACATAATTGCACTTTTGGCTGTGATCATTTCCTAAAGCAGCAAACTCAAAAAATACCATATGTGGCAAACAGTCAAACTGTATTAACCCTTTCCCTCATACGACAATTCTGCAGCAGACGACTTTGAACGTATTTTGTCAAAACATAGAAAATCTCCATAATTGAATGGATAACCTATGACTAAAAGTGGAAAATATTGTGGCCAAAGGAGAAATTGCACGTTTTGTGCAATTTCTTCTTTTGTCACTATGTTTTCAAAAAGCTGTCTGCGCAGCAGAGGTGTCAGAAAGCATTTATATGAGGGAAAGGGTTAAGCTTTATTCTCAGTAAATTAACCCTTTCTCACATTAATATCTCATCCACTCCCTCTAGCAGAGGACTTTTGGCAAACATTATGAGTAAAAGAAGAAATTGCTCGAGTAATTTATCCTTTTGCCACAATAGTTTTGCCTGTAATGTTTTTTAAAGTCGTCTGCTGCAGATTTTTTGTATTAGGGAAAAGGCTATTATAAGGACAGAAAAGTAATTATCATATATATTCAACTGAAATTGTTACGTTTTGTGGAATTCTAAGCTTTGAATAACAATTTTTCTTTTTCCCTGTTATTTTACTTGACTGTTGCAAATTTATTTTTTATAAACTGTCAGTATATTTTGTTTAACCCTTTCCCACCTGTAGTCTGCTATAGATACATTTTGTCGCAATTTCTCCTTTTGCCACAATCTCTTCAAAAAACTTTCAGTTACAAATTATACCTTCATTTCTAGAGATTTCCCATATCTTGAGTAGATGTTTTCAAAGTCGTCTGCTGCAGATTTGTTGTATGTGGGAAAGGGATAAATAACAAAAGAGAAAAGAAATGATGTGTCCTCCTTATTTATAACATCCCTAAATACTACAATGTGTTTTACTTCAGAAATGGCCAACCGGCAGCATTTATGTTAATCCATGAGTGATCATAATTTAAGTGAAAGAACTTCAAGGGAAAAAAAAATTAAATGCGTGTCTGTTACAATAAAATACTCCTTTTGTCTCAATCACTTCTAATTTTTATAAGCCAAAGAAGAAAGGAACATGTTTTTTTTATGAGGAAAAGGCAAAGTAAAAGAATGTCATAAAGTAACAAAAGGCCTCATGACTCAAAGGAAAGAAAATCAAAGAGAATTGTGCATACACCTTAGAATATAAATAGCGATTTAATTTCAATACTATCATTTTTCAAACGTTTTAGCGGCAATTGTGTCGTAATATCCTCCTTTAACGTAACAAATACAGCACACCCCTGTCAGGAGGTCAGCTGATCGGGAATTATAAATGGGATTAAAGTCATTTTCAACAATTAAAAACTCCAGTCAATGCAGGTTGGAATGGACATTTTATTTTAAGTCATCCAATACAGACTGTCTTCATTCACAAAGTGTTCTATGATATTACAGCTATATCGTTATGTATACGGCATGTTATATTTTAGTTGATTTTAAAAACCCTACCTTTCCCACATTATTACATATTCTGCAGCTGACAACTTTTGAAGACCTGTCGCAAAACAAATTCAGCTCTCTTCCATAATTATTCTTTTATGTATAGAGATGTTCCTTATTTTTCACCTTGATGTTTTCAAAGTTGTCTTCTGCAGATTTGTTGTAACACGTAAAATTTAAGTGTTAACATTACTTTGGATGATTTAACCCTTTCCCACATATAGACACTTTCTCAGACGCCTCTGCAGCAGACTATTTTAGAAAACGTTGTGGCAAAAGGAGAAATTGCTCACAATGAGCAATTTCGCCTTTTAGCCACAATGTTTTCAACTCTATTTATTATATAATACTATACATACGTCTATAGGGATTTTTTACATTAATAGGCCTAGATGTTTTCAAAAAAGTCTGCGGCAGATTTGTTGTATGTGGGAAAGAGTTAATCTTAGAAGTGCACCTGTGCAGTCATGCGGGAAAGGAAATTTATTAAATGTCTCATATTCCTCATTTAAACTTTAAAACTCTGTATTGCAAATCTTTTGAGTATTATATATATATAGTGACAATCTTTAGGCTTCTAAATAATGACACACTTATTATCTGGCAAAGACATATGTTTATGAGCAATTTCTCCAATGTCTTCATGCAATCAATTAAGTCTTTTCAATAATATAACTTTCATGATAATATATATAGAATTTCCATATTTTTGCCTTAGTAGTTGTTTTAAAAACCTTCTGCTGCTCGGATGCATCTGCATGCGGGAAAGGGTTAATCTTTTGCTGTAGCTACAATCTAATATAGAGAAGAGCAAACATCCCAGTAGGTGGGCTTTGCCCAAATCTGATGCGCGTGACAATTAGATCTACAGGACCAAAGTTTCAGTCAATCAGATTAATGGTTTAGATTAGCCTAATAGCCTTACAAAAACGTACATCAATCGTCGTTTTTTTAAATATATAATTATATAACTTTTTTTTAACTTTATTTCTTCTGATATTCCTTGCCAAATTGGATTTGGAATGATTCTGTATTAACCCTTTCCTTCATACGACAATCCTGCAGCAGACGACTTTGAACATATTTTGTTTAAACATAGAAAATCTTTAAAATTGATTGGAAAACCTATGACTAAAAGTGGAAAACATTGTGGCCAAAGGAGAAATTGCTTGTTTTGAGCAATTTCTTCTTTTGTCACTATGTTTTCAAAAATCCGTTTGCTGCAGAGGCGTCAGAAAGCGTCTATATGAGGGAAAGGGTTAATGTCAATCAGATCAATCTCAATTAACCCTTTCCCACATATAGACTCTTTCTGACGCCTCTGCAGCAGATGACTCTTTAAATAATTGTGGCAAATGGAGAAATTATCGGAGGAAAATTCCCAAGTAGATTACAAGCCATGTGTTAAAAAGACATTCAACCAAAATATGTTTTTTGAAAACCTAGTATATTTCAGAAATTTCCTAGAAAACTGTTACACATTTTTCCAGTCAAAATCAAGTTATCCCCAAATCATGAGCACCAAGGATTTAAGATGATAAAGGGTATAACGGAGTTCATTATGGTTAAAATACATAAATTATGCCCCCTACTCCAATGACAAGCAGTTTTAATTCAGGTCTATTGTTTTGGATTTGTCATAAGAGGGTTTTTATCAACTATCAGCTATCAATTAATTACAGGCCTGGAAAGGGCTTATCAATACACCACAGTTGCTTGGCTATGTTAGTGGTACAATACCCCAGGTCATGGGGAAACATGCCTTAACCCTTTCCCTCATATAGACGCTTTCTGATGCCCTGTGCAGCAGACGGCCTTTTGAAAACATTGTGACGAAAGAAGAAATTGCACAAAACGTGCAATTTCTCCTTTTGTCACCATGTTTTCCACTTTTAGTCACAGGTTATCCATTCAATTATGGAGATTTTCCATTTTTTGACCAAATATGTTCAAAGTCGTCTGCTGCAGAATTGTCGTATGAGGGAAAGGGTTAACACCCTGTCCGAATTATGACAAATATACACTTTATAACATTGTGGCAAAAGAAAAATTGGTGATCATGGGCAATTTCAACTTTGGTCACAGTGTTTTCAAAGTTTTATAGAGTTGTCTGCTGCAGGTGTCTAAATGTAACAAATGAAAACATTGTAGGAAAAAAGAAAAATTGCTCATAATGAGAAAATTCTCCTTTTATAACAATCTTTTCAAAAAGTATAAGTTGAGTTGAACCTTTTCTACATACAACAAGTCTGAAGCACACATTTTTGTAATCATTTTGGCAAAAATAGTGAATATCTCTATTAATAATAGTTTTCTTATTGAATTACAGAGTTGAAATTGATTGATTGATTGATTGGGGTTTAACGGCGTTTTTAACAATTTCTCAGTTATATCACGACTGCCAGTTCACCTACTCATGCATTTCCTGGTTTTCTCACACCAGAACTCCACACAACAATCTTCCCAAGCAACTGGCTGCTTTTCTACATAGACTTAGCCCATTGGTGGAAGACGAATGACGCATGTCACATTGACTTTTGTCAATCCTCGGAAAGAAAGTTTGCCGAGTCGGGATTCAAACTCACAACCCCTGGATTGACAGCCCGCGTCGCAACCGACTGAGCTACCGGGGCTCGGCACACAGAGTTGAAAACATAGTAGCAAAAGGAGCAATATTTGTTTTCAGAAGTTGTCTGCTGCCAATGCGTCAAAATGCGTTGATATGTGGAAAAGGGTTCAGCCATTAGGTTATTGTAATTGAGTCGCTGTGTTAACAAATTTTTCATTTGTCACTGTGGTTTTTACTTTTTTCATATGATATGAATGTGTTTACAACTTTGGAAAAAAAATATCCTCGATTACATCTGGAAGAAAATTAAACACATTCCCAGAAGCAACAAAGCTGCATCATGCATGAATTGCAGCAGACGACTTTTTAAAACAGTTTCAACAATGAAGAAATTTAAGAGGAAATTCTTGTTTAAAATTTTAATTGTATTT
Organism: Serripes groenlandicus; assembly: GCA_031761405.1. Taxonomy (NCBI): domain Eukaryota; kingdom Metazoa; phylum Mollusca; class Bivalvia; order Cardiida; family Cardiidae; genus Serripes; species Serripes groenlandicus. The sequence continues at coordinate 2,431,105 of JASEVX010000010.1, read as the reverse complement.
TATACATAAGTTCATTTAATAGAAATTTCCCATATTTTTACCTAGACTGATGCTTTCAAAGTTGTCTGTTGCTGTTGGAGGTGATAAAGGGTTAACAAATAAGTCATATATGAGCGGTCCCGCGAGAAAAACAACATATTGGAGGTAAAGTATCGACCTGGATCAGCCTAAGCATGCCACGCATGCTAACCCGGACCGACACTTTTGACCTCCTGTGGATGTTCTGTTTCAGGAATCATTACTCTAACTATATACCCCTGAGACGGAATGTGTCGGCCAGGATTAGCCTGCGCTGACTGCACTGTCTGATCTGGGTCGATACAAGTTACGCAGAGGCCAAAATGTTGGTTTTCTCGTGGTACGACTCATATGTCACTTGTCGCAAAAGGATTTGTAAGATGATTACACTTTCCCATATTGACGCATCTGCAGCATACAACTTTTGAAAACATTACGATAAAAGAAGAAATTGCTCAAAATTAGCAATTTCTCATTTTGCCACAATGTTTTCACATTTTTTTCGGAAATTATACATTCATTTCTAGAGATTTTCCATATTTCAAAGTCATCTGCTGCAAATTTGTTTGTACCAGAAAGTGGATAAGGGCAAAACAAGGGGATTAAATGCAAATGCAATCATTGTCAAATGTTGAATTTAAATTTGACAAAAAAGAGAAATTGATATCAAAGACTTCGTAATCATGTTATTAATCCATATTTTCTGAAGACATTTCTAAAACTGCAAACAGTAGTTAAAAGAAAAGATTAAAAGCAGTAAATTATAAAAAGCAATGTATCACATATCGTAAATGCAGTAAATATGACACGGGTAGAACCCCGTGTGGGGCAATATCATGAGACCAGCGCCATGAGAAGAAGGGTTTTCCTAACAGAGCTCTAGATAAGGGGAATTTTTCATGTTCATATATCCTTATTTGGCACTCAAATCCTATGTTTAAGGCACTCAAAGAATCGTGTCAGTGAGAAAATTGTTTTGATGACCCACAACAAAGGGTAAATTTGGTTGAGTAATATATTTACTCCCCCTGATCTCGTCCTCTAATATAAAACAACTAAGCAATGCATATTGAGCAATTCTCCTTTTGCCAAAATGTTTATAACAGACGATTCATAATATGATACTTTCATTTATAGAAATTTCCCATTTTTTGCAATGAGACTAGTCAAAGTCTTCTACTGCAATTTTGTTATATACGGGAAAGGGTTGACTCCAACTTACTGTTTTTGAAATTGTGTTCAGGGTTCAATTTTCATTGTCGTGTCTCAGTGACAAAACAATACATTAACTAGACAATAAACGGAGCGAAGACTGAGTGACTTATAATCCTCAACAATCTTTGGCAGACGACATGTTATTGTATATAATTGGACAAAGGAACAAATGGGCAAAAAGGAATTAGACAAGCGCAACTATCATTGCACGGAACCATTATTTGAAGGCTGTTGGACCCTGTCATAGACTAGAATAGGTCTGAGCCAGACAAATTGAGTAGTGATTTGTCATTTGAGCGGTCTGTGCTGTTTGATTTATTATCTTAATCCAAAACTTCATACATCAAGCATGATCAGAGGTCGATGCAGTCTAAGGACTTATAAGGGAGAGTTAATATTTCTCTTACTACTCAACCAAACCCTATGTTGTGGGGACTCAAAACAATCGACTGAGTGAGACGATTCTTTTGGGTACCCACACCATGGGGTTTGAGTATCAAATAAGGATTTTAGAATGTGACAAATGCCCCTTATCTAGAGCGCTGTCGATGTTTAACCCTTTTCCACATACGGCAATTCTCCAGCAGACGACTTTGAACATATTTTGTCAAAACATAGAAAATCTCTATAATTGAATGGATAACCTATGCCTAAAAGTGGAAAACATTGTGGCAAAAGGAGAAATCACACGTTTTGTGCAATTTCTTCTTTTGTCGCTATGTTTTCAAAAAGCTGTCTGCATGCTGCAGAGGCGTCAGGAAGCGTCTATATGAGGGAAAGGGTTAAGATTGAGTGATCTGGTTGCTCCAGTATTTCTCTTTTCCCACTTTCCCACATTATAACAAATCTGCAGCAGACGACTTCAAAAACATGCAGTAGACAGCTTTTTGAAAACATGTTGTCAAAAGAAGAAATTGCTCAAAACGAGCAATTTCTTCTTTTGTCACCATGTTTTCAACTCTATTCACTTAACCCTTTCCCACTTGCAGACGCATTCCGACGCATTTGCAGCAGACGTCTTTTGAAAATGAAGTTTTTCAAAGTAAAACATATTTTTATTAGAAAATACTTACCAGTCATTTAATACCTGATATATAATCTCTACACCCTTAATTCATCCAGAAAAAGAACTTGCCTTGCGTATTCCTCACGTATATGTGATATACACGGTTGCCCGTAAGAGCGGGCAAGCACGTGATATCTTGCCACTTTTATTTCAACATTAAGTGTTGGGTGACGACGCGGGAATGGGAGGCGGGACTCTATAAATGACTGGTAAGTATTTTCTAATAAAAATATGTTTTACTTTGAAAAACTTCATTTTTATGTCAAAAATACATTACCAGTCATTTAATACCTGATGACTTTGTAGCATCGGACGGGAGGTTCGGCCAATACTTACTGTCGTTCCAGGTAGCAGCACCTTGTAGTGTATTATTTTCTAATTTATTTACGAAGTACTATGAACCCAACAGTATAAGGTAAGAGCAGGGATTGATAATTTCAATCAGTGTTCACTTCATTGATATGTTGGGAGTAATTTAGCGGACAACTCGCTGAGACGCAACCAAAGGGCCCAGGGAGTACTGTCTGACCAGACATAGAACGCAAGTAGAAAGATGAATAACTTGACTGAGTTTCCCGAACTGCCGCGCGAAGAATTCTTCAAGGGAATTATTGTTCGAAAAAGCCCAACTTGCCGAAAGAGCCCTAACTTCATGCGGGCGTATCCGCAGAAAAGAAAGATCTCGACTAGGTGAATCTTTGTACGCTAATTTAATTGTAATGGATATCCAGCGAGAAAAGAAGCTGCTGATATATCTTACGACCTATAAGGGGGAGAAATAACCTCCTTCTCCAACCCCTATTCCCCTTAACTCTCTTAAGGTAATATTTAAGAGCTCTGACAGGACAATGTATCTGTCGGAATCCGAAGGACCACAGCTCGCAGAATGATCAGGAAGGACCGACGGTAACTGGTTCTTAGCCAGAAACCCTGGTTGACACAGTAGTGTAAAGAGGCCATCATATTCAATGAATCTGACATTCCCGGTTTCTACAGACAGAGCGTTTAAATTGCTCCTTCGAAGAGCTGTAGCGAAAGCTAATAAAAAGACGGTTTTATAAGTAAAGACGTCGATTCAAGAGGTTCGTATGGAGCTCTTGTAAGCGACCAGAGGACGCAAGACAAATCCTATTTTGGAGTTAAACTCCTACAATGGGTTTTTCTAATTCTAACCATCAGGCTGTGAAACCTAATGAAATTAGTTTCTAATGACAGTAAAGAACTCACTTCCCTGCTTGTGTTCGTCAAATAAGACGAATTTATAAGTCTCAGTTACTAATTTAAGAAGCGGTAGTTTCCGACGAACGTTCAGAGAGATTGACCTACCTTAATAACATCAATCGGTAAGAACTGTCTATTTCTAAGGAAGATGTAACGGTTATGTCGATAGACAGGCCAGCATGACGTATAACCACGGTCATTTAGCCAGTGATGTGTTTCTATTATCATTTTACACCTTCAGCCAGTGAAACTGAGACCGGAAGTTGTTTATTATTATTCCACTGCAGAATCAATCGGAACTTCTCGGGTAATTCCGTAAGCATTCATCCCCGACGTATTCCGATTGCTGCCGAATGAGTAGTATTGAAAGCTAGCAGAACTGAATTCATATGAAGTTGTCTACTCTATATAATAACATGCCGTAGGCTGTAACGCACCGCCCCGATATCTGTAAACAATTCGGGTGTGGTGTGAAGCATGTATCGGGCTGTTTCCCGTACTTACTGATCCCGAACCAGAAAACGAATCGGATTCTCGAGGGAATTAGATCCGATTTGCCTGTTTTGGGAAATAATTCCGAACGCAGGTAATCGAACTGTAACTCCTCGATGACAACGCAAACGGTACGTGTATTAGGCGTCTGTTAGGTCTAACAACTCGCCCAGACCGCCGTTCAGGATCGTGATCTTGGTGAAACGGACGTTCCATTTTACTACTCGGCCGTACTAGACGCGAACTGAGTCGATACGTCTACTACCGGTTTTCACTGTCTGTCTTTCTTAGAAACAGGAAGAAAAACAGTTGTATCAAGCCCGAATGAAAGGTTGATACCCACTCTATATCATTCTTTGTTAGAAGATTTAATAGAGAGGAGTGCTTCCCTATAGCTGCGGATTAGGGACAGTGCTCTACTTGGTTGTATGCCAACTTAGCTAGTTCCCGTAACGCTAGGCTCGAACTTAGCCTGTCTATTTGCGTCTTCACAGGTTGGGGTTCCAAGGACGCCCTTGCAGAAGTCGCTGTACGTTTCTGTCCCTGTGTAAACGATGTCGCCGCATACGCCGAAATGCCTTATGGACGCAATGAAAGCAGTAACCTTCCACCAATGATAATTATTTAGAGTCTAGATCTAAATTGTTTCATCATCATATGGGGCACTGATCCCGATATGTCTCTTATTCGTCAGACAAGACTGGGTCTTGGGTTTCCCCGACGACAAGAGGATTGCCTATAGCCGGTTCTGAACCGGAAGGTCAGTGTTCGATTCCACATTAGAACTATGAAGGAGTCATGACCGAGGAATTATCCCTTTTCCGAAGTGCTCTGAATTAGAGTCATGACCGATGAATTGATCCCTTGACATAGATCCCTTTTCCGAAGAAGAATGAGATCGCATGGAATCAACCGTCGGGGCCGAGCTCACGTATGAGATGGTCTTGACCTCCCTGTCTCAAGAGTTCACATAGTGAATATCCTCTGTTCCTTGTCATTTACCACAAAACGAAAGTACTTCCTCGACGAGGGAGCGATTGGAATGTGGTAATAGGTGTCTGTGAGGTCTAGAGAGACCGCCCAGTCGCCTTCCCAAATAGTTATTTGGATGGAGTGGGTCGACTCCATTTTAACTTCTCGACCGGAATCAATAGATTTAGAGCTGATAAATCTATAACCGGTCTCCACCGATCGTCTTCCTTCGGGACGAGGAAAAGACGGTTGTATCAAACCCCGATAATTGGGGTTGAAAACCCTCTCTATGGCCTTCTTTTACAGAAGACGTGATGAAATCACTTTTGACACGGCCGAATGACGTGACGACATGTCGATAGGCACGCTTGTCAGAGGAGAAGAAATGAAGGGAATTGGATACCCTTCCTGTATCACAGATAAGATCCAATGATCCTCTGTGACACTTTCCCATTCCTCTATGAAAACAACAGGCGGACCCGACTGAAATCTCCGGCCTTGGGACGATCATAGAAAGGTGCGCATCCCCAGGGTTGAGGCCTAGGGGTTGTGCGTTATTTAGAAGGCTGCCGATTCTTAGCCCCTTGGTAATGGGATGACCATAGAGAGGTTCTCCCCCTTTGTGGGACGGCTTAGCCCTCCCTTTATCAGAATGCGCTAACGTATTCTGTTCCAGGGATTGCCTTTCCAAGGACTGTCTATTAAATAGATGTCCCTCCGAATGCCTCGATATCCCAAAAAACGTTGGGTTTTTGATGCTCTCGGTAGGTTTGGAAATCCCGTCTATTTCCGACCGGTTCCATTGAATGGACCGGTGGAAGGTAATTGGGGAAAAGTGTTATCTTAGAGATGTACACAGTTCCCTTGGGGATTGAAAGGATCTCTCTGCACGAAAATTCCCATACCCGGAGCCAGACGGGTGAATAATAGAGGTCGGTCCGTAACCTATACTCTGATTATTCGTGCACCCACTCTGTTGTTGACCTGTTATGGAATGATAATTTGTATCAATCCGGTCACTCAGTACAGAGCTCGTGCCTGGACGCGCCATGTTTGCCTAAGCAATTGGCTGGCTAGTTGCGTCATTAACAAATGACCGACTGGCTGGTCGTGAGATGTTTTCATAACCTACAGGTAGCCTAGCCCCGTCATTACCAAATGACTGACTATCTCCCTGCCGCGTCATGTTCACCTGCGTGACTGGTTGGTTGGTCGTATCATAGTTAAATGATTGATCCAAACCTTGTCTCGACATGGCTACATGCGTGACTGATTGGCTAGCCACGTCATCGTGAAATGAGTGACTGCCTGGTAGCGTCATATTTAAATGAGTGACCGTTTGCCTGGCCGCGTCGTAGCTATTCGACTGCAGCCCTGTCATATCACCCCTAAGTGAATGACTACCTTGTCTAGTCATGGCAAATTGACTGACTGGCCCGGTCGTGTCATGGCTAAATGACTGACCGGTGACAGGTCGCGTCATCGCTAGAAGACGCCCCGGTTGCCCGGGGACCTGTCGCGCCACGGCATATGGCATATGGGTCTTGCTTTCCAGCACCAGCAAAACCCGGTTGACTAGGGATAGGCAGTTGTGAGGCTGCTCTACCGAAAGTCTCCGGAAAACTTTGTCCGCAGACATCGTAATCCGGCACTCTTTAATGAAGTGCACAGTTCTCTTTGGGGAACGGAAGGATTTCTCCGACCGGTAATTCCCGTACTCGGAGCTATACGGCTGAATATTAGAGTTCGGTGCTAACCTACTCTGAATATTCATAACACCACTCTGTTGTTGACCTGAGATAGAATGATAATAGTATCAATTCGGTCAGCCAGTACAGAGCCCGTGCCCGGTCGCGCCATGTTAACATAAGCGACTGGCTGGCTAGTCGTGTCATTGCCAAATGATAGACTGCCTGGTCGTGCGATGTTTACATAACCGACAGGCAAGCTAGCCATATCATTACCAAATGACTGACTATACTGCCTGATCGTGTCATGTTCACATGCGTGACCGATTGGCTGGTCGCGCCATGTTTACATAAGCGACTGGCTGGCTAGCCGCGTCATTGCCAAATGACGGACTGCCTGGTCGTGCGATGTTTTCATAACCGACAGGTAGACTAGCCGCGTCATTACCAAATGATTGACTATCTCCTTGCCGCGTCATGTTCACCTGCGTGACCGGTAGGTTGTTCGTATCATAGTTAAATGATTGATCCACACCTTGTCTAGACATGGCTACATGCGAGACTGATTGGCTAGCCACGTCATCGTGAAATGAGTGTCTGCCTGGTCGCGTCATATTTAAATGAGTGACCGTCTGCCTGGCCGCGTCGTAGCAATTCGACTGCAGCCCTGTCATTTCACCGCTAAGTGAATGACTGACTGGCCCGGTCGTGTCATGGCTAAATGACTGACCGGTGACAGGTCGCGTCATCGCTAGATGACGCCCCGGTTGCCCGGGGACCTGTGGCGCCACGGCATATGGGTTTTGCTTTCCAGCACCAGCAAAACCCGGTTGACTAGGGATAGCAGTTGTGAGGCTGTTCTACCATAAGTCTCCGGAAAACTTTGTCCGCAGACATTGTAATCCGGCACTCTGCAGCCGTCCGAAGACTGCTGTAGCTCAGAGTGTGGTGTTGGTTAAGCAACACCAGGCGACAGATAATGCGGTTCAAGTGTAGATGACTCCAGCGACCCTACCGGCCTTCCTATCTCTTTGAGCACTCTCTACCTTGTTTCTATACGGTATCAGGCCCGAAGGCTTTAGTTTCCCGACAGAACAACGCGCATCCAAAGCTACCTTAACACGCTCCTCTTCGTCTCTAGCTAGACTAGGAGGTGCGTTTGTGTTAAGTGGAGAAGGTACAGCCTTAACCTTTGAACCACTCAACACGGTCGCGGAGTCCGATTCGAACTCCGCTTCACTCGAAGATATCAGAGACGCCTTTTTTAGGGGCACTCTTACCCTTCCTGCTTTTGCTAGTCTTACCCTTCCCAGCCCGTTTCCAAATAGAAACAGTCCAAGAAGAGCAGTACTCGCACGGTGAAAGCTGTGTGCCCTTTGAGCAAACCACACAGTTCGGATGCGTGTCCCATGCGTCCACAGCATGACCACACGAGCCACGCCTCCGTTCACCTCTAAGTGACATATTTATGATACAAATATATACGAAAAGAACACAACAATAAAACCAAAAAAAAAAATTTAAATTTTTTTCTACTTTTTACGAGTGACAACCCGGAACGTATATAATCTATAAACAAAATTTTTGTCTATGTTATAATTACATGTAAGTACAACAAACATCATAAGTATAATCTATAACGGGATTGGAAACTCATCGTTTAACTTTAAGTCTTGAACTCAATTACGTTCCGCACCCGAAGACATTAACTGAAAATAATGGGTGGGGTAACCACCTCGAGCTTTTCAGCTAGCTGTCGCCTACAAAAACAAGCAATTACAACAATAATTTAACTTTAAATGCAGTTGAATATCTGTTAATGCAGTTTCCTAACTGAATGAACAACTAAATAAGGCAATAAGCCTTAAAAAGCCAAGAAAAAAATAATTAGAAAATAATGTGTAAATTCTTAGCTGTCTAGCTGGTGGATCCAGAAATTAAAAAATGGCAAGATATCACGTGCTTGCCCGCTCTTACGGGCAACCGTGTATATCACATATACGTGAGGAATACGCAAGGTGAGTTCTTTTTCTGGATGAATTAAGGGTGTAGAGATTATATATCAGGTATTAAATGACTGGTAATGTATTTTTGACATAAAAACATAGTGACAAAAGAAGAAATTGCACAGAACGTGCAATTTCTCCTTTTGTCACAATGTTTTCCACTTTTTGTCATAGGTTATCCATTTAATTATTGAGATTTTCTATGTTTTGACAAAATATGTTCAAAGTCATCTGCTGCAGAATTGTCTATGTGGGAAAGGGTTAAAGGGAGTTCCCTGATGATTTTTGTTTCAGGTAAAATGTTCCCAATAGTCTGCTACAGATTTGCTGTTTGAGGTGGAAAAGGGGTCAAGTCACTGCATTAGAAAGACAAAGATCGGCAGACACACATATAATATGACACGGAGAATTTTTGTGTCATATCTCTCTCTAAAAGTAACCCTTTCCCTCATATAGACGCTTTCTGACGGCTTTTTGAAAACATAGTGACAAAAGAAGAAATTGCACAAAACGTGCAATTTGTTTTGTGCAATTTCTCCTTTTGCCACTATGTTTTCCACTTTTAGTCATAGGTTATCCATTCAATTATGGAGATGTTCTATGTTTTGATAAAATACGTTCAAAGTCGTCTGCTGCAGAATTGCCGTATGAGGGAAAGGGTTAAAAGTAACCCTTAAGAACTAATATATTAAACAAAGATTGATACTCTATCAAGCACAAACCATTAATAAAATCAATTTTATAATATGGATATAATAACATAGTCTCAAGGCTGACGACACCAAGTGATATTGAGTATATCTCTAGATTCCTTAGGTGTTACTTTCATAATTGTAGGACAAAATTATAGAAGATTATACCCGCAGTCTATCACATTTCACCATAATCTAATTTTACTGTACTTTTCTTGAAAGAAATAATTTTTCAAATATTTAAATTTTAATAACTATTCCTTGATATACACAAAACATGTACTTGAATGCCACTGAATCATTTAACTTTCGGAAACAATGTAAGAAAATATATGACATCAATCAATATCATCCGGGAAAAATTAATTTTAACGTATAATTATTGAATAAGGTTAAAAAGATGGTAGCAGAAACACAAATTGCACATCCTTTCTCCAATTGCCACAATGTTTTTAAAAGTCGTCTGTTGCAAATGTGTAAAATCACGTCTGCATATTGGAAAGGGTTTAAAATTAACATATTTGCTTGTTGCAAGATGTAAGAGCAGCTAAGTTCTATCATGATTGATTGACAAAACAGTTGCAACACCTGTAAAAATTGAAAATCAACCTCAAAACATGACTTGCAAATAACCTAAAAACATTGTAGGAATATAGTTATAATTTGCCAACAACAATTTCCTCTTTTCGCATAGAGTTGTCTACTGTTGTATGTCAGTCAATTATGTTAACCGTTTCCCACATACAATAAATCTGCAGCAGACGACAAATAGGAAACAAGATGTGTTTGTGAAACACTGATGCCCCCGAATGGCAACATCTAGGTCAAAGGTCAAGGTCGCCAGGTCAAAACTGTTGGTACTGACAGAAAGGTCATGTCACAAGGAATACACATCATGTGAAATATGGTAGCCGTACCTGTTATGGTTTAAAAGTAGTGGTCAAGGTTAAAGTTTTTTTCGAGAATGGCAACATCTAGGTCAAAGGTCAAGGTCGCAAGGTGAACAATTTTGGTACTGACAGAAAGGTCATGTCACAAGGTATACACATGTGAAATATGGTAGCCGTACCTGTTATGGTTCAAAAGTATAGTGGTCAAGGTTAAAGTTTTTTTTCGTGCAGACATGTAGACAGACAGGCCAAAAACTAGATGCCCACCGAATCGGTGATTCCGGGGGCATAAAAACATGAACATCTCTGTTAATGAGAACATAAAGATTGAATAGAGGTGAAAACATTGTAGCAAATGGAGAAATTAATTGCTCATTATGAGCAATTTCTCCTTTTGCCTGAGAGAGTTTTCGAAAGCCGTCTGCTGCAGAGTCGTCAGAAAGCGTCTATATGTGGGAAAAGGTTAACTCTACCAGGGACAGGATTAAATAAGAATGATTATCATAATATTATAGCCATTAAATTTTATTTCTCATGTATGGTTTTGATAAATTCACACAGAATTCCATCATTATAGTATATATTTACATATCGTGGGCTTGGTGAAAAACAAGTGTAACTACACCTTCTTACAAGGTGTAGTTATAACCATTTGGCGTGGAGCGATATATATACACATTGAGGTTAAATTATTCAAACTTGGTTAAAAGTTTGGAGGGGAGGTGGTCACAGGTACTCAGTAAAGCATAAGTTTTAATAAAAAATATATCCATCATCTTTTAACCCTTCCCCTCATATAGACACTTTCCTCTGCAGCAGACTTCTTTTTAAAAACATAGTGACAAAAGAAGAAATTGCACAAAACGAGTAATTTCTCTTAAAAAGTCATAGGTTATCCATTCAATTATAGTGATTTTCGATTTATTGGCAAAGTATGTTCAAAGTTGTCTGCTGCAGAATTGTCGTATGAGGGAAAGAGCTAACCCTTTCCCACATACAGCAAATCTGCAACAGACGAAAACCTGAAAAATCTCCATAAAAGATAGCTTTATTGTTAAATAAAGTTGAAAACATTGTGGCAAGGGAGAAATTGCTCATCATGAGCAATTTCACCTTTGGCCACAATGTTTTCAAAAGTCGTCAGTGCTGCTTTTGCGTCAAAATGCGTCTGCAGGTGGGAAAAGGTCAACACCTCACTCACAGTCATGAAAGCATTTACCTACTTTACCCTTTCCAACATATGACATATCTGGCTCAAACTACTATGAAAACCTTTGAACCTAGAGGTCCAGATAAGGAGGGGTATTCAGCTCTTTTTCCCACAATTTTTCTCTTATCATTAAAGCAAACCGAATGTTGTGGGTACTCAAAAGAATCGTCTCACTGAGACGATTATTTTGAGTACCCACAACACAGTGTTATAGGGTCGAATAAGGATTATATTGTTAAGCATAATAATGTCAACCCTTTCCCACTTACAACTATAATCTGAAGGAGACGACTTTTTAAATATCAATGGAATCTCTCACTGCAGATAATGAATGACTACAGGAGAACAAATTATTGCTTGTTAATTATGACCAATTTCTTTTTTTGCCAAAATGAAGGCTTAAGTGTTAGCTTTAAGCCTCATTCTCACTAATTTAGCGCCTTGTGAAGTCCCGGATGATAGTTCAGGAGAAACCTTGTCAAACTGGAAAGGCAATTGTGGCTCACCATAGATGTTCGGGATGATATCTGTAATGGACCCTGTTGTTCAAGCTCTATCTAGCAGTCTTTCCCAGATGTTTTAAAATGTTTAATACAACCGAGAGACACCAGGTGATACTGGGAGACACCGGGAGGAATATCCAGAACCGGCGTGATCCAGGCATGTCCGGCACAACACTGGTATATGCCGGTGCAGGGCCTGGTCTCTACCATGGATCTACTGTGATAGTCTGTGGTAACATACTATCCGGTTACCAACGGGGCCACCGGGGTGCCACTGGTGCATGACCAGGGCTATACCATGTTGGACCAGCAGCCATGACCTTGGTTACACCGGGATGGACCGGGAAACGCGCCGGCGCAACACCATAAATGAACCATGCCAAACTGGGAACTATCCAGGTTAATCTGGGATCAAATGAGGCTTTACATAATGACTTATTAATGTTAAGCAATCAACATTTTGTATGAGTGAAGTATTAATTAACTCTTCACACATGTTACAAATCTGCAGCAAACAGATTTGAAAACATCCAGGCAAAAATCTGAAACATATCTCAAAATGAAAGTAGATTATTGAGTAGAGATCATGCATTGATTGTGGCAAAAGTCGTCTGCTGCATATGTGGTAACTTTTGGGTAGTTAAGTTTACCCTTTTCCACTGCAGCAGACGTCATTTGAAAACAAGAGACCCATGAGGGCCTTTGCTCTACTGGGATGGTTCTTTTGTCATTTTCAATCTAGAGCATGTATGTATGGTGAAGATCAGATAGTAAATGGAGGCTCTTTTGTGTTCACAAGCTGTTTTATAGCAATTTTGACAATTTCAAGGGCCATAATCCAGTCTTGCATGGTCGGATCTGGCTGGTTTGCGAAAGGAACCGAGCTCTCATCAATATTTAACTATTATCTAAGTTTGGTGAAGATCGGATAGTAAATGAAGGCTCTATTGGGTTCACAAGCTGTATTATAGCAATTTTGCCATAATCCAGTCACGCAAGAGCACATCTGGCTGGTTTTCGAAAAGGAACCAAGCTCTCATCAATATTTAACTACTATCTAAGTTTGGTGAAGATCAGAGAGTAAAATAGAGCCTCTATTGTGTTCACAAGCTCTATTATAGCAATTTTCGACAATTCCAAGGGCCATAATCCAGTCTTGAATAGGCGGATCTAGCTGGTTTGCAAAAGGAAACAAGCTCTCATGGATATCTAACTACTGCATAAGTTTGATGGAGATACAATCAAAACTAAAGACTTTATCGCGTTCACAAGCTGCCAATTTCAAGGGCCATAATCCAGTCTTGCATGGCCGGATGTGGCTGGTTTGCGAAACTACTGTGTAAGTTTGGTGAAGATCAGATAGTAAATGAAGCCTCTATTGTGTTCACAAGCTCTATTATAGCAATTTTGACAATTTCAAGGGCCATAATCCGGTCTTGCATGGGCGGATCTGGCTGGTTTGAGCTCTCATAGATATCTAACTACTGTATATTAAGTTTGATTGAGATACAATCAAAACTGAAGACTGTATCGCGTTCAGAAGCAATTGTTTACGGCCGCACGGACGACGGACACCACACCACGGCATAAGCTCTTCTGGCCTTCGGCCAGTAGAGCTAAAAATCATAACAAAAGGAGATATAGCTCATCAAGAGCCATTTCTCCTTTTGCAACAATGATTTCAACTCCTATCAATAAATATACTTTCATTTATAGAGATTTTCTATATTTTTCGCCTAGATGTTAAAATATAAAGCGGTGTCTGCCGCAGATTTGGTAAATGGGGGGAAGGGTTAACTTGACAAATATTAGGTCAACTCAAACACTGATGCTCTTTATATGCATTGAATGCTCTTTCAATTATAACTTCTTTTGATATTTTAAATACTGCTGAGTTGCATTAATAACTGCTAAGAAGTTTTTTAACCCCAATATGGAAACTCTGTATAAATGAAAGCACATGTATGCACTTATTGAATAAAGTTGAAAACATTCTGGAAAAAAGTGAAATTGCTCATTATGCCACAATATTTTCAAAGTTGCATGACTGCAATAAAGACATCAAAAAGTGTCTGTAGGTAGGAAAGGATGAATTTGAGCAAATAAAAAATAATATCATGATGCAAGAAAGATGTCACCAGGGGGAAAATGGGTTAACATTAGCGAAGTAGGTCATACAAGTGAAAAGAAATGCAAATTGCATTTGAAGGTGGTTGTACAAAATACTATACAAGGTTTGCTAGTCCTCACAGAAAATAACCGGACACTTTGCCACTACCTCACAAAACTGTAAATAAGTATTATAGTAACAGCCACAATGTTTTCAAAGTTCCTCTGCTGCAGATGCGTCAAAATGCATCTGCACATGGGGAAATTTAAAATCTTAGTGGGTTTTTTAATGTCTAATATTACATAGTCTAATGATTATATGAATTTAATTTCATATGAAGTTTAGAGAGATGGTACAAAGTCGTTCAAGTCACGTTGACATCAACACTTTACCTTGATTGTTACACAGATGAAAAACATCAACATTTTACCTTGATTGTTATCCTAATCGGGTAGCACTCTTTAAGAGCAGCAATCATGCTTTTTGCCACAACATATTCAAAAGCCACCTGCTGCAGATAACTCTAAATGCCTCAGCATGTTGGATACAGTTAATATATAGGTTCAATGGTATTATGTTTAACATTCTAAATCATTATATTGTCAACCATTTCAAACAAACATAAAGTCTGCAGCAGATTACTTCGAAAATATTTTTAGCAATAAGATAGATAAATGTTTCCAAACGTCGGCTGATGCAGATGCGTCAGAATGTGTCTAGTCTGTCTTCATTTGGGAAAGACTTAAACCTTTCCCACTTATAGACGCTTTCTGACGCCTCTGCAGCAGACAGCTTTTTGAAAACATCGTGACAACAGAAAAATTGCTCAAAACAAGCAATTTCTCCTTTTGTCACCATGTTTTCAACTCTATTCAATTATTGTTCATTCATTTTATAGGTTTTTATGTGCTTTTGCCTTGATGTTTTCAAGGTTGTCTGCTGCAGATTTGTTGTATGTGGGAAAGGGAACAAGAATAATCATTACATTATTGATGAATGTAAGAAAGGTGTTTTTGTTGAAAAAAGGTGGGCTTAGTGTAAAATGGAATTGCAGCAACACATGAAAATTGAACAGTAATAAAATGGCTTTCCATCGTGTATGTTTTATAAGTCAGTTACGTATCTTTATAAATAGTGATCTCTTTTAAAAATGGAGGTCTTAACCGTTTTTTAAGATTTTACATAAACCTGTTTAGGGGTTGTGAAATAAAACAGAACGAATGAATGTATATTGTTTTATGGCGCATCGACAGCTAAGGTCATTTAGCGCGCAATTAAATTTAATTATTCATGATCCCTGGGTAAACAAACCAGTACTAGGCTAGAAAATGTGCCTTGCCCAAGGGTACTCCACCATGACCGTAGTGCCACGACTGGGGATCGAACCCGGGACACCCGGTTTCGAAATCCCCGACGCTATAACCACTCGACCACAGCGGATTCCTTGAAATAAAACAGGCTGCAACACATGAAAATGTTACTAACTGCAATTGCACATCAGTTGATTTTTTTATTAACTATTTCTTAACGATTCCCATTTTTGTCTCCACACATGGTATATCTCTTATAACCCTGCAACCAAGTTAAATCCCTGTGTGAGATGAAATATTTTGGGTATCCACAACATGTGGGATAAACCCTTCCCAGCATAAATCTGCGGCAGATGACTTTGAAAGCATCTAGGCAAATAAATGAAAAATCTCTATAAATGAAAGTATATCTAATAAAAAGAGTTGAAAACAATGTGGCAAACATTCGGTTGCTACATTGTTTTCAAAAGTATAGTCTGCAGACACCATCAAAATGGGTCTACGTATGGAAATAGGTTTGACATCAACAAGGATATTATAACAAGAATTTGGCATTATATCTAGTGCCATGATAATCTATCATAGGCTTTGGGAGGCACAGAAGTTTATATGAGTTTGAGGCGGGGAAACTTCTCACAAATTAGTGCTAATAAATCTCCCTGTTTATTGTCGGTGACAAATTCATTAACTATAATCTATTGTGCTGAATTAAGATAAATTGACGTTGGCTAACACTTGTAACTTAACCTGTTCCCCCATAATAACTGACAAAACCTTTTCCTTTCTTAACCATTTCCCTTATATAAACGCTTTCTGCAGCAGACAGCTTTTTGAAAACATAGTGACAAAAAAAGAAATTGCTCAAAACAAGCAATTTCTCTTTTTGCCACGATGTTTTCCACTTTTAGTCATAGGTTATATCCATTCAATTATAGAGATATTTCATTTTTTGACAAAAAATGTTTAAAGTCGTCTGCTGCAGAATTGTTGTATGAGGGAAAGGGTTAAACAATAATGACTGTTGCATGCAGAGAGAACCTTAACATTTGATGTAATAAGATCTGATCCTTAAAATTTGTAGTCGTCATTTTCAACTTTAATACAGACACATTCTGACGCATCTTCTTCAGCAGACTTCTTTTAAAAACATTGTGTTAACCCTTTTCCCTCATATAGACACCTTCTGACGCCATATCTGCAGCAGACAGCTTTTTGAAAACATAGTGACAAAAGAAGAAATTTTGACAAAATATGTTCAAAGTCATCTGCTGCAGAATTGTGGTATGAGGGAAAGGGTTAAAAGACAAAATCGCTCATGATCGATGATTGAGAGAAAGAACAGCCAGTAACAGACTTTTAACCCTTTTCATGATACTATAAATTCCAACATCTCTGTAGAAATTGTAGAAATGGAGAAAGTAAAGTATATGGTAAAGTAGGAGAAAATTGTCTCACAAACTTTTCCCATTTGGTCTTAACTCTTTCAGCACCAAATTGTTTAAAGTAGACTCTTAAATTCCATGTTTATAATTGGGCGTCTTCATTTCTCATGCAATAAAAGTATCAGACTATTTTGATAACTAAAAGGCAAATAATGCTGATTTCTGATGAGCTGTATGTTCAACTTGCCAGAATCTGTAATGTTTGCAGAAAGATCAACATTGCCTTTGGCGTTAAAAGAGTTAAAGTTATGGTTTAATTTGTCAGTCATCTTTCAGAAATCCACCATTGGTATAGCATAAGGGATTTGGGACCAGGCATTCAAGATTGCAAGGGTCATGGTAAAGTGCCCTTCAGCAAGGGTCATGGTAAAGTGCCCTTCAGCAAGGGTCATGGTAAAGCACCCTTTAGCAAGGTCATGGTAAAGCGCCCTTCAGCTAGGGTCATTGTAATGCGCCCTTCAACAAGGGTCATGGTAAAGTGCCCTTCTGAGCAAGGGTCATGGTAAAGGCACATTTCCTAGCACTGGATTGCCACAAAGGAATCATAAATAACCCTTTCCCGCATATAGACACTTTCTGACACCTCTGCAGCAAACAGCTTTTTGAAAACATCATCATTCAGGCAACAAAAGAAGAAATTGCTCAAAATGAGCAATTTCTCCTTTTGTCACCATGTTTTCCACTCTATTCAATTATTGTATTTTCATTTAAAGGGTCAGTTCCCAAATGTTTAAGGGTATGTTTTCAAAGTGGTCTGCCGCAGATTTGTGGCATGTGGAAAAGGGATAAGACTTAGTGCTTAGTTGTTGTGAATTATGACAGAAATGCAGGTGAAAATGAAATAAAAAGCTCATTAAAACACATCATTGCTTTTCATGTGTTTTACATTTTGGAACTACATTACTGCGTAAATGGTAAACCAAAAGCATTTACTGCTTTCCCACATGCAACAATTCTGCTTCAGACTACATATAAAATCTCAATGATATTAAATAAACATGTAGCTATATATAAGCAGTGAGTAGGTAAATTTGAAAATTGCGCCCATTATAATGAACACTTTAACTATTTGCCACAATGGTTTCAGAATTCAGGAGTCCGTTTAAAAGTGTCTGTATGTTGGAAAGGCCTAATACTCTTTTAAATTACCTACCAGCCAAAAAACATATTTATTTTACAAGAAAGTGCGCATTAGCCTTAGAGTTGGTCTTCAGCCAAAATGATTTGGAAAACATTCTAAGAAAGCACAGTAAGTGTTTGTTTTCACTTTTTTTCTGATCTGTGGAAAGACCAAAACAAAGTTACCCCTCTCCCACTTATAGACACATTGTGTGATACATCAGAAGTAGAAGACTCTTAAATACATTGAGGCAAAAGAAGAAATTCCTCATACTTTCTCCTTTTATAAGAATATATTCAACTCTATTCAATAATTACACTTTTATTCCTAGAGATTTTTACTATTTGAGTAGAAATTTTCAAAGTCGTCTGCTGCAAGTTTGTTGAATGGTAGAAAGGGTTCTGCCCGAAGCTGCCAGAATTACATGAAACAAGTAATTACTCTGATCTTATGTACCTGAGGTATTGATCTCAGACAGGGAGATTTTAGTACTTTTTAAGTAATTATTTCCAATTTCCTTGGTCGTAATATTTTTTCCTTTCCCCTATACAACAAATATGCAGCAGACGACATTGATATCATCTAGGCAAAACTATGGAAAATGAATTTAGATTAATTTTAAGTACAATTATTGAATCGAGTTGAAAAACATTGTGGCAAAAGGAGTAATTGCTCATCATGATGTTTTTTCAAAAGCTGTCCGTTGCAGAGGCGTCAGAAAGCGTCTATATGTGGGAAAGGGTTAAACCTACGTTTTGGGTGTTCATGAGATTAAACCTTTCACATTTGCAGACACATTCTGCAGCAGACAAACCTTGAAAACATTGTGACAAAAACTGAAATTACATAACAATTTCTCCCTTTGCAGCAAGTATAACTTCAATACTATATAAAACCTAGATGTTTGTTTTTGACACAAAAACATAATTCTTGAATATAATGAGTGAGACAGAAACATGTGGCATGCACCTCCCCTCATTAAGGTAAACATTTGTGGTGATGCTGTTTTAAATCTAAAATAATGGAGCAGACACAATTTGTGACAGGCAGACATTACCGAATTCCCTATTATATATTGCCCTGGATCATTCACCTGACTATGTGAGGTTAATGATGACGATAGACACAGGGTGACACAATAACTCACCTTAGAGCACATTGACACAGATACTTTCATTACAGAAAGTTTCTGGCCAGTAGATTTTAATTGGTACATAAAATCTTGACCCTTTCTGTAAGTAGCCTTTCCCACATCCACAGCATACAAGAGAAAGTTGATGCAACGCATCAATGTCGCCGGAAATGCATTCTGCAGTTATGCATAACACTAACATTATAGTAGTTGAATAAACAGTTATCAACTGAGGGGCAAATTGGAACATCAGGGGCGGGGTCAAGTGAAAATGTATCATAACTTGCATTGTTTTGTCAACGAAGTGAAGGATAATTGAAGACTTTCATTGTTTATGATCAATCTCCATTCCAAAGTAGGTTGACCATACACACAGCCAACTAATTATTGATCATACACAGTAATGGAAATGAGTAATCTTGACAATCATTAGTCTTAGTATGTATACAGTGCTTTCATTAAGGAATAATTATAAGAGTTGTGAATTTCACATACACTTTTCAAGATGTTTGTCAGAATATTTGAATGTTATCATTTATCAATAAAACCACAAAACAGACAATTTAAGATTTGCATGCAATAGCACATCATTTTATGTTTCCCCTATTAAAGTCAACATTGGACACCTTTGCAGCAATCTACTTTTAAAACAATGAGATAAGGGTTAAATCGCTGAAGACATGAGTTTTCTCTTTTTCTCAAAATGATATTAGCTTGGCATCCTAATTATATCATACTTTAACAAATGATGAAATGTAGTCCAATATTTATAAATAAGACCACCTTCGAAATGAAGTTTTTAAAGTAAAACATATTTTTATTAGAAAATACTTACCAGTCATTTATTACCTGATATATAATCTCCTAACCCTTAATTCATCCAGAAAAAGAACTCGCCTAGCGTATCCCTCACGCCTGTGTGATATACACGGTCACCGGTAAATACCGGCGCACGATGTCAACGTGTCACTTTTAGTTTTCAAGTAAGTGTTGGTTGACGACGCGGGGTTGGGAGGCGGGAATATGAAATGACTGGTAAGTATTTTCTAATAAAAATATGTTTTACTTTAAAAACTTCATTTTTATGTCAAAAATACATTACCAGTCATTTATTACCTGATGACTTTTCAGCATCGGTCGGGAGGCATCTGCCAACACTTCTAGTCCTACAGGTAATGCAGCACATTGTAGTTATTTTTATTTAATTTATTTACTTAGTACTGAGACACAACAGCCTGTGAAAGTAGGAGAATGGATTGATAAATTTCAATCGTTAAGTACTTTATTGTTGTGTCTAATATGTAATTTAGCATATAACTCGCTGAGACGCCACCAGTGGCCCCAGAGAGTGAGGATTTTCAGTTTGCTTAGACATAGATCGCAGGTAGAAATTTGAAAAAATCGATTGAGATTTCCATACCGCGGCACGAAGAATATCCTCTAAAGGCACATTGTTGGAAAAGGCCCAACTAGCGGAGAGTGCTCTAATTTCATGTGGACGAATCCGTAAAAACGAGAGATCGCGAACTGAAAGATTAGTGTAGGCTAATTTAATTGTACAGGATATCCAGCGGAAAATAGAAGCCGCTGATATATCCTTACATCCTATCAGAGGGAGAAACAACCTCTTCCTACGGCCCCTTGTCCCTTTAACTCTCTTAAGGTAAAGCTTAAGAGCTCTAACGGGACATAGAAGTCTGTCGGCATCCAACGGACCACAGCTCGCAGAAAGACTGGGAACCGTGATTGGTTTAGGAAGGACCGAAGGAAACTGGTTCTTGGCTAAAAAACCTGACTGACAAAGTAGAGTGAACGAGCCATCAGATTCATTGAATCTGATAAAGCCGGTTTCTACTGAAAGCGCATGCAACTCACTTCTACGACGCGCGGTCGCAAAGGCAAGAAGAAAGACAGTTTTGTAAGTTAAAAATTTTAACGAAGCAGAAGACAGAGGTTCGTACGGCGCCTTTGTAAGAGACCAAAGAACGCAAGATAAATCCCATTTTGGAGTTAAACTCCTACAAACGGGTTTATCTAGTTCGAATGATCGCATAAGTTCCGAGAGAAATGGATTAGCACCAATACTCTCTCCCCCTTTGAACTTAAGCGTATTCGAAAGCATTGAACGATAACCTTTTATTGTGCTAACAGCTAGATCTTTATCTTCAAAAAGAAAAAGAAAGAAATCGGCAATCCTAGCTACATAGGGACACTCAGGATTGATCGACCTAGCATGACACCAATCTGAGAAGACTGTCCACTTGGAATCATAGACGATTCTAGTGGATCGTCTTCTGGATTGAGCGATGCGAGAGGCAACTTTTTGAGAAAAGTTTCTCTCTCGGATCGATCGCTTGATAATGTCCAAGCGTGAAGATGAAGCATTGCCGGGTTGGTATGAAGATGCCGCCCCGGTTGCTGAAACAGAAGGTCGTCTTGAAGAGGAAGACGTACTGGTTGTGCCGACAGGCAGGCCAGGAGGTCGTTGAACCAAGACCTCTGGGGCCAAATGGCGCTATCAACAGGATTATGCACTGTTGAGAACGAAGAACCTTTTGTAGTACGATCGGGACCAGAATGAACGGGGGAAACGCGTACCCGAATAGACGGTCCCAATCGAGGGTCAGTGCGTCCACTGCCCAGGCTGCAGGATCGTACATCGGTGACACCTAAAGTGGCAGCCGATGGTTGACTCTGGTGGCGAAAGATCCACCAGTGGTGTCCCGATCCGCATGAATACAGAGTTTACTACACTCTGATTCAGTGTCCATTCCGCCGGAAGAACTTTGTTTTGGCGGGATAGACTGTCCGCTAAGACATTCAAATGGCCGGGGACGTGTTTTACTAAGACTACTAACGACGTCGCCTGGCACCAAAGGAGTAACTTCCATGTCTCCAGAAAGAGTAGATGGGAGTGCGTTCCTCCTTGCCTGCGAATGTAGGACACAACAGTAGTATTGTCCGTCGACAATAAAACAGTTGTGTTCGCAACGGAGGCAGAGAACTGTTTGAGAGCTAGCAGGACTGCTCTCAATTCTAAGTTGTTTATGTGCAAACAACGTTCCTCCGCTGTCCACATGCCCTGGGATGTTAGGCCCTGTGGCTCTAATGAGCTCCGCAACCCACAGCACTGGCATCTGTAACAAGGTACAGATCCGGAGGTGATGTGATCAAGGGCACCCCTTGTAGATAGATTAACGGATCCAGCCACCACCGAAGGTGTGACTTGAAGAAATCCGTCAGAGCTATCTCCTGTTCCAGTGAGTCCACAGACGGACGCCACCGGTACAGAAAAAGATACTGAAGGGGCCGCATGTGGAGCCTGCCTAGACTGACTAGGTCGGCTGCTGCACTCAGGGACCCCAGAAGTGACAGCATGGACCGGGCTGTTACCATAGCCTGGTCCAGAGTGAGTCTGATCTTCCGGAAAAGAGAATCGATTCTGTCCGAAGGGACCCGAATCACCGCTAGGTCGGTGAGAAAGGTCATCCCTACGAATGTAAACCTCTTTGACGGAACTAAGTCCGACTTCTGCGTATTGGGAATAAGGCCCAATCGCAGAATGGTCCGCCAGGCTAGAGACAGATCGTGAAGGAGAATTAAACGATCTGCTCTGTGGAGTAGCCAGTCGTCGAAGTATTGAAGAAGCTGGGGCCCGTTCATTCGTAGAAAGGCTCCCACAGCATTTATAATCTTCGTGAATACTCGAGGTGCGGACTTGAGGCCGAAGGGAAGTGCCCTGACTTGGTACACTTCTCCATTTACCACAAACCGAAGGTATTTCCTCGACGAGGAACCGATCGGAATGTGGTAATAGGCGTCTGTGAGGTCTAACGAGACCGCCCAGTCGTCCTTCCGAATAGCCATTCTGATGGAGCGGGCCGACTCCATTTTGACTTTCTCGACCGGTATTAATAGATTCAGGGCTGACAAATCTATCACCGGTCTCCACCGACCGTCTTTTTTCGGAACGAGAAAAAGACGGCTGTAGAAACCCCGAGAAACGGGGCTTCGGTTTAGCATAATTCCGGCCCGTGGAAGGAGGTTGTTTAGGCGGTACAGCCTTCACTTCCTGTTTCTGCTTTTTCGCCGGGGGCTTCCTAGTATTAGTCCATTTAGCCGCCGGTGCAGAGTATTTACGACTCTGTGACAAAGCATTTACTGCACTCGCCGAAAGGCGTCTGGATTGTTCTGACGAATCAGTAACAGTCACTGCAGCAACCCTTCCACCAAAGAGAAGATTGGAGGATAAGGGGGCGGCTCTTAAGCTGTCCTTGCTATTTTGTAGCAGAGAAGAGGATTTGACAAGTGTCGCATCTCTCCTCGCGGACAGCATTCCCGTGGCGTTCTGCAAATTCAGAGCCATCAGGTGCCGATTCCCCGTATCAAAAGCCTCCAGAATTCTGCTAGCCCCTCTGCTAGAGACATTCTCCTCTTTAAGTAGAAGTGCCAGAGCTATGGCGAAATGATCGTCATGTGATGCCACCATGACTCCCAGACGCGCTCTGGCCTCCCATCTCTCAACCAGTTTATCACTAACTGTGATTGAGGTGGGTGCAGTTAATCCCAAAGTGGACGCATCTCCGTCTAAGGCCGGCACTTTAACGGGAAAGAACTCCTTCGAAGCTACATAAGCCTTAGGAGACACCCATTCCTTAGAGATGGCCAGTGGGACCGACCAGGCTGAATCAACAGTGTCTAATGACCTGGTGGACTGCAGTTGGTCCAATAACCTTCCCAAGTTATTCGCCTGCGGAAGTAACTGTAATGGAGTTGTAGACCCTCCTATCTCCGCATTATGTTCTTCCAAACTTGAAAGGTTTTTACGACGTGGGGGAGCGTCGATCTTAGGGCAGAGCGTACTAGGCACTACCCTAAAAACTCTTCAATAGCCTGCTGCAGGGACCAACGATCCGCAGCCGGCTCGTCTTCTATAGGTAATAGACTTTCCGTTTCTTCGTCAGACGAAGAAGTGGAGGATTGTCTAGGCCTACGACGAGAAGTATTGTGCTTAACCGGACTTCCCACCGGTTGACCAATTTCCGATCCAGAAATGGATTCATTCTCTGATAAATCCATAAGCTGGTGACGATCATGTGAACTCAACCTTCTATCCGCAGCAGAGAAAGGTTGCACAGAGTCAATCATCGGAGCCGAACTCACTGTATGTGATCTTTTCGACTTCCCCTTAACGGAACAAGCAATATTCCGATCGGGGGATTGCCTTTCAAAGGACTGCCTCTTGGAGAGGTGTCCTTCCGGGAGTCGTAAATTCCTATAATCAGGAATTTGACGATCACGGTAGGCATCACTAACCTGTCTGTCATAGAACCGATCACTCCTTCGTAATGAAGGTTGGTAACGTGGAGGAGTAATATCTCTTGAATAATACACTGTTCCCCTAGGAGAACGGAATGATTTTCTCGATATGTACTCTCCGTAATCTATGTCAGCAGGTTGGTTATTAAAACCTGGTAAACCAGTGTTCTGAATATCCAAATAATCAGGCTGTGCTGCGAAAGAATGATAACGTGTATCTATCCGATCGAGACGCACTGATCCCGGTTGCCTGGTACCGGGTTGCCCGGTACCTGGTTGACCGGTGGCAGGTCGAGTCATGTATGAATGACTGCCTTGCTGAATCTCCCATTCATCGTGAAATGAATGACCCATGTCCTCATTCCCGGTGTATGGATTAGTCATGCTGAATTGACTGACAGAATGCCCGGTCGCTTCATGCAGCCCGGTGCCCGGTCTAGTCATTTCAGAATGACTGCCTGGTTGCCCGGTGACTGGTCGTATCATTCTAGAATGATTGCCCGGTTGCCCGGTGACCGGTCTCGTCATTTCAAAATGACTGCCTGGTTGCCCGGTGCCCGGTTGCCCGGTGCCCGGTTGCCCGGTGCCCGGTTGCCCGGTGCCCGGTTGCCCGGTGCCCGGTTGCCCGGTGCCCGGTTGCCCGGTGCCCGGTTGCCCGGTGCCCGATTTAACCAAGGTAATATGACTGTCCAGTTTCCTGGAACCCGGTTGCCCGGTACCCGGTTGCCCGGTACCCGGTCGCCCGGAGTCATAAGGGTTTTGCTCGGAAGCATCACCCTGTGGACCAATGATAGGCAATTGTAATGCTCCATCACCGGTCCCCAAATTCTGCCCGCCGACCGGGTAATTTGGAACTCTGCTGTAGGCTTCCGAAGAATGCCTATCAACTGAGTGTGGTGAAAGAGGGGGCCATTCTGTTAGGTTTCCCTGAGAATGCCCCATTGCCTCACCCGAAGGTTCAGCACTAACACCAGTCGTCTGTTTTAGACCAGACGATATCATACGTTCCTCCGAACTTCGAGACGGTCCCGTCGTGGCTGTTACAGAGGCGTATGTCTTGACTGAAGATTGAAAAGCTCTGTCTCCTTCCTTCCGTCTAATCAACCCAGTCGTGGAGTCTGTTGGGGAAAAACCCTCGAATTCCCCTTCGCTCGTAGAGCTAATACTTACCTTCTTCTTCAAAGGAACAGTTTTACTCTTACGGCTTTTGTGAGTCCTCCTCGATATGGCCTGTTTCCAAACGGAAGCCGACCATAACGAACAGAACTCACATGGTGAATCCTTTGTGCACTTAGTGCACGCAATGCAGGAAGAGTGCGTGTCCCACAAGGCCACTAAATGACCGCATGAGCCACGCCTCTGTTCACCATTATGTGACATAGTATAAATACAAAATCAAATTACGAAGTTCAAAAACAAAAAATAATATTTTCTATTCTTTTATTTCACTACTCGTTTTTACGGACGTAATTCAATGAAAAAATATTTTTTAAATATTCTCCAAATGTCTATGTAATTATACAAAACAACAACAAAGGCGATAAACAATATTATCGCTACCGGATCGGGAAATCTCACCGTTGAAAATTAATTGAAAAATTAATGCACGGTCATTCAAGACCCGACTCGTAACTGAAATAGTGGGTGGGGTAACCACCCGCGGCTCTCAGCTAGTTGTTACTACAAAAAAACACAACTTAAACACAAACAATAATTATAAACAAAGTTCAAATTCAAGAAGTAAATGTACAGTTTAACTGAATGAATTGACCCGTTAAAGCGAAAGCTTTAACTAGACAACGAAAATAAATTTAGAAAAATGAAAATAAATTCAAGCCTGTAGGTCGGTGTGTCCAGGAAACTAAAAGTGACACGTTGACATCGTGCGCCGGTATTTACCGGTGACCGTGTATATCACACAGGCGTGAGGGATACGCTAGGCGAGTTCTTTTTCTGGATGAATTAAGGGTTAGGAGATTATATATCAGGTAATAAATGACTGGTAATGTATTTTTGACATAAAAATATAATATCAGCTAAACTCAGAGTTAAATCTCATAGAAATTGTTGTATAATTTAAACTTAATTTCGAACATAAACTAAGCCCTACAACATGTTAATTTATTGTAATTCTTTCCTTCCTTTTTTATAATGAAAATAACAAACTACTCATGTTTTAAAATTATATTATGATGAGCGCCCTTGTGTCAATGATGCATAACAATATGCAGATCGGAAGCAATATGCCTTTAGGGAATTCAATGACACATTTAAAATTGTCAAGAACGAAATAATTTTGTACGAAATACCCGATTCGTGACCTACATTCTTCTTCGCAGAGGTGTCGTTCTTGAAACTCTCTTTATAGGCAGAGAGTGTTCGTTCAAAGTCATTTTTCTATTAAAACCAGTTTTATCTCGGTTTGTTCTTTTCTTCATTTGTTTCGAACTAAATAAACATTTTAAATCACCTATAATTTACTATTTGTAAGTGAGTGTAAAGAGCGGCTCTCTGCAAAGGAGATTGATCTACGCAGTTGGTATTCGCGAGTCACGCGATCAACAGTTTTAGCTTAGAAACAGTTCATATTTTAGATATACATCGATAAACATTATAACATGAATTCCTCACAAATCAAGACATCTCTTTGAACATGAAAATAACATTCAGTAAGTTAAGATTGCTATTTTAAAGGAGAATTTGACGTGAATTTTACTTGATATTGACACATAACAGTCTGCTTGCTGCAAGTCTCATAGGGACGGTTTTTTCTTCGTAAATAAAACCCCAAAAAAGAGATGCGAGTCAAAATAAAGAAACTACTAATACTTAAAACATCGGAATATTTATTTCATTTTAGATGTGTCATAACTTAGTGTTTTTAAACTAACGCAATTGTAATATGTTCAAGACATTTAAATTTGTTTTTTTCTAATAATAACTCCTCCTCCCATGTGATTTCCGAAAACCTATTAAAAATAGTAGTCGCGAGCTTCTGCCCGGCAACTAATAATAATTAGCAAGTGTTCCTTTTCCCATGTTTTTCAATCTTTAACCCTTTCCCTCATATAGACGCTTTCTGATGCCTCTGCAGCAGACGGCTTTTTGAAAACATAGTGACAAAAGAAGAAATTGCTCAAAATGAGCAATTTCTCCTTTTGCCACAATTTTTTCCACTTTTAGTCATAGGTTATCCATTAAATTATAGAGATTTTCCATTTTTTGACAAAATACGTCTGCTGCAGATTGTCGTATGAGGGAAAGGGTTAATTTCACTCATGTTAACTGAAAGATACTTCCAATTTTCTAGATTTTTTGCCTCTTTTGATTTTCAAACGCAGATGATTTTTTACCTTCTTCAGAGTCCTACATACAATAAATCTGCAACAGACAACTTTGAAATTATCTAGACAATTTAAATTAAAGGAAAATTATTATTTTATAAATGAAAGTATCGTTATTGGATAGATCAGAAAATATAGTGACAAACAGAAAACTTGATCCGCAATTTCTTTGACACCTGACAGCCCGTCAATGTTTTTCGATTAAATTGTTCCTGTTATCGCTTTCCCTGCAAATCTGCAGCAGATGAATTTGAAAACATCTTGGCAAAAGTAGCTCTAGATAACCTTTTCCTGCTTGTAGTTGCTTTTGAAGCAATTCTGCAGCAGAAGGAAGGATTTAGAAATAAATCATTGTGACAAAAGATGGTTGTTTTCATGTCTAAATTCTAAAAGGAGAAATCATGAGCGTTTTCTTTTTATGCCACGTCATATTTCAAAAGTCGTCTGCTGTAATTATGCTTCAAAATGCATTTAACTCTTTCCCTCATATGGACGCTTTCTGATGCCTCTACAGCAGACAGCTTTTTGAAAACATAGTGACAAAAGAAGAAATTGCACAAAACGTGCAATTTCTCCTTTTGCCACAATGTTTTCCACTTTTAGTCATAGGTTATCCATTCAATTAAGGAGATGTTCTAATTGTTTTGACAAAATATGTTCAAAGTTGTCTGCTGCAGAATTGTCGTATGAGGGATAGGGTTAAATTGATAATGATTTGAACAGTTGTCTGCTTTATAGGCGTCAGAATGCGTCTACATGTGGGAAACGGTCAAGCTTTTGTTATTTGTTGATAATTAAAACTGACCGATAAAGTGGACATAGCCTCCAGACGTTGATTATTTTATTTCAACTGTCCATCACCTTATCTAAATAAACCATATCCTAGTGAAAAGTATTGTCATTTTCATAAGTAAATGAATAATAAACAAAACAAAACATCATGACTCATGAAAAACTGAGAGGACAATATGAAACAATTGTTTAACTCGATCTTTCACACATTGCTGCAAATTTGCCTTTGTGTGTTCAAAAGCCGCCTTCTCCAGATTTGATGTAAGTGGAAAAGGGTTTAAGATAGCATGTTAAGCATGCTAATTTTGACATGACATTCAAAAATGCATATCTTTCATCATGAGCATGCACAGTGCAACAACAAAAGCAATGTTACTGGTGCCGTATAATTCACACTGAAAGAGCTGAACTCAAAAAATCGTTTGATTTTACAAAGTGAAAGAAGAAAACCTGACCTGAAAATATCAGTCAAAATTTTAAAAGTTCTCTATAACTTATACCAGTATTATTCTTCGGGGGTGAAATGTCCACACAGATGGGTAGCAGAGGACTTGATAAGAGGGAGTGAACTGATTTAGGTCTTTTCCCGACAATGTTTCTCTTATAACTCAGTGAGACGATTCTTTTGAGTACCCGAAACATATGATTTGAATCTCAAATAAGGATTTTGGAACATAAAAAACAAGCAATTTCTCCATTTGCCACAATGTTTTCAACTCTTTTCAGTAATGATACCTACAGTTATAGAGATTTTCCTTATAATTGAGTAGACCTTTTCAAAGTCGCCTGCTGCAGAGTTGTCGTATGTGCAAAAAGGGTTAAATGCGTGAATCTGTGGGCAAATAATTTTTTCTTCCATCAAATGCTGCAATCCCTGATTGGGATGACATTTGACACCTTTTAGAGACACCTGCTTTTACCATTGTCCACAAACATACAACAAATCTGCATCAGACGAATTTGAAAACCTATAAGTAAAAGCATGACAAATCTCCGAAAATAAGAATTTAATTATAAAGAAGTGTTGAAAACATTGTGGAAAAAGGAGAAATTGCGCATCATTGTCACAATGTTTTAAAAAGTCGTCTGCTGCAGATGTGTTGAAATGCGTCTATATGTGGGAAAGGGTTAACCTGTGTCAACACACAACAATTGTTAGCATAAAATAGGAAAATTGATGACAAATATCTATAAATGAAAGCTCAATTATTGAAAAGTCGAAAGCATTGTGGCAAAAGAAGAAATTTCTTATCATGGACATTTCTTATTTTTCCCCAATGTTTACAAAAATTGTCTGCTTCAGATGGGTTTACATTTTGATTTAAACTCAATTGTCCTTTTCTCACAATAGTTTTAAAAGAAGTCTAATGTCATCATTATCTGGAAGGAAAAGTGTTTAGAAGTCTGTCCAATCAATCAACTCACAATGAATAAAGCATCCACAATGCTTCATCATCATCAGTAGCAAAAGGATGGGTTCAATTAAGAACACAGCATGAAGGAAATACCACACACTATTTTAACCCTTTACCACATACAGACGCATTCTGCATTCTGATGCCTCTGCAGCAGACGACTTTTGAAAACATCGTGACAAAAGGAGAAATTGCTCAAAACGAGCAATTACTCCTTTTGCCACAATGTTTTCAACTCTTTTTAGTAAATATCTTCATTTATAGGGATTTTCTAAATTTTTGTCAACATGTCTGCTGAAGATTTGTTGTTTGTGGGAAAGGATTAAACCAACCGTGTGTATTTTTGGCAAGTTATAAACTTCTAACAATAAAGAACAGTAATCATTTGACTAATTACCACCATTTGATGGTGGAAAAAGGCTTTTCCCACATGCAGGACACATGTTGATACATCTGCAGCAAATGATTTAAAAAACATGTATGCACTGTGGCTTAAAAGGAGACATTTTTTCTTTTGCCAAAATGATCTTTCAAATTTTTGCCTCAATATTTTCAAAATGCTTCTGTGTGTATAGGTAAATCGTTTTTACATCTGTATCAATGTATTTCAAATAACAACCAAAAATTGTTCCAACATCATTTTTGGAAGTGTTTCAATGGTCTGTTTATTACATTGAAAAATAAATAAGGTATTTACATTCCTCTCAATTAATTAACCCTTTCTCACATGCAGACTCATGTTGATGCAATATATCTGGCAGAGGACTTTTGAAAACATTGTTGCATAATGAAAGAAATTACCCATAACGAGCAATTTCTGTTTTAGCAATTTTGGCTTGCAAATCTATTCAAAAAATAAAATTTATTTCATCTATACAGGTTTTTCATTATATTTGCCAAGATGTTTCCTGTAGACTTTGTTGTGTGTTGAAATGGGTTTACAGATTTAACCAGCAAGGTATACATCTTATAATAATTCAAATTATAACAATTAAAGTAGGTGGAGCCAGGACAGAAGTCTAGTTGGTAAAGCCTTATTTTCACTGTCCCAGATTGGCGCCCCAGTATGTCCTGGATGATAGCTCGGGAGAAACCATGTCATACCGCGGCAGCACCGTAGAATGTCGGATGATCCCCTGTTGATCCGGCTCAATCCGGCAGACTGTTCTGGATGTTTAAAAATGTTTAATACAACCAGGAGCCACCAGGAGAAATATCCAGAACTGGCCTGATCCGGCACATTATGCGGGTATACGCCGCTGCAGGGTCGGGTCTCTAACGTGGCATTCTGGGGATAGTCTGGAGTATTCCATGCACAGTAGACCAACGGCGCCACAGTTGCTTCACCGGCACATGATCGGGGTTATACCGGGTTGGATGGGCGGCCACTGGGTTATACTTTGATGGACAGGCAGGCGCGACACTGTAAATGAACCTTGCCAAACCGAAAACTAACCAGGGTACTCCGGGATCAAACGGGGACATCCAGCTTCTAAACTTGGGGACAACGACGGTATAGTGAAAATGCAATTGATATTTTGGCAAAAATATCCCGGATCATCCTGGCTATTTTTCGCCGGGAGATACCGGGACCAGAACCCTCAGTGCCATATAGGTGATAGAGTATCAAATTGAAGCAACATATTGCATTGTGAATTGACAGCAGTGTTATGACTAATCGTGATCACCATTAACTTTATTTGTAGACACCCTTTTGACACATCTGCAGCAGACACTATTTTGAAAACATTATGGCACAAGGAGAAATTGCTCATAATTATAATCTTTGTTCAAAAATTATACGCCGATATATTGAAATGTTTCTTATTTTGTCTGAATGTTAACAAATTAGTATGCTACAGATTCATTTATAGTGATTTTCCAAATTGTTTCTATGGATTTATTGTAAGTGGGAAAGGGTAAAAAGATACCACAATGTAGATGCCACAAGACCAGCTAGCGTAGAAGCGGCGGCTCAAAGCAATTTTAACCATTTATGATTGATTGTATTTGGCAACAACACAAATATTTGTGAATAGATCTATCAAAATAACTTTCCTTAATCTTCGAGGATAACAGTTTTGAACCATTGTTTTCAAATAAAGGGGATTGATTTACAGGAAGTGAGTTTTAACCTTTTCCCACCTCTAGACGCAATTTGACACATCTGTAGTAGACGACTTTTGAAAACATTGTGACAAAAGGTGAAATTGCTTATAATAATACATGTAATAATAATTAACAATTTCTATTTTTGTCAAAATGTTGTAACTCTAATCATATATTATGTTAATTTAAAGAAATTTTCCATAACTTTAGCTAGATGATTTAAAAGTCGATCGTCTGCTGCTGATTTAAAGGGTTTAAATTCATCTTGGAAAATCCATAAAAAATATCTAACATGCAAGTGCAATTATTGGAAAGAGTTGAACAAATGGAGAAATTGCTCATTGTGAGCATTTTCATTTTTTCTCCCTTTGCTACAATGTTTTCAAAAGTCCTCTGCTGCAGATGTCTAAATGCGCCTGCAATTGGGAAAGGGTAAATACAAGCATATATATCTAACAAGTTTATTTGAATTAGAGGAAAGTCCAATATATTTATGAACTATTTATAGTTCTGTAAAACACAAACTCACGTCATAATTTGAACAGTTTCCAAATTACTTTTGATAAATGAGAAAATAATCTGTATTTTCTAAATAGCAACAAAAGCTAATATAGCCAACATGTCAAATTAATTTTCTTTCCGCATTTGTTTGTGCTAAACCTTTCCTACATCCAGCCTCCTTTTGACGCTGAGGACTTTTGAATATATTATGACAAAGGAGAAAATGCTCATGATGAGCCATTTCTCCTTTTGACACTGTTAATTTCATCTAGCTTCAATTATTATAGTAAATTATCGTAACATTGATAGGAAGTTTTTCAAAATAATGCTTAGATTGTTTTTAAATCACAGCTTCTTATTTGTTGTATGTGGAAAGTTTGGGTTATAAAATGATTTCCAAACTCTTCTTATAATTGTTTGAATAAAGTTTTGCCTTAATATTAACAGCTTACATAAAATACATGCAGATTTCTTTTTTACTTTCAACTATTTACTTTGTATCTTTCTGCCTAAGGCAACGATTCAAGTCAAAAAGTGTGACTGCTTCAAATTTGGAGGCTAATTTTGATAAAGTACATTAATTTTAATATAAAGTACATTCATTTTGATAAAGTACATTAATTTTGATAAAGTACATTAATTTTGATAAAGTACATTAATTTACATTAATTTTGATAAAGTACATTAATTTTGATATAAAGTACATTAATTTTGATAAAGTACATTCATTTTGATTTTGATAAAGTACATTCATTTTGATACATTCATTTTGATAAAGTAGGGAACAAACAATATCTTCATTTTAATTTCTTCTTTTCCCACAATATTTCTAAAATCTCATCTGCTTCTTAAATTGGTATCAAACACCAACTGCATAAAGGGAAAGGTTCATTTTACTGCTTAATTTAGCCCATATAATGCATTTCACTTTCCTTTTAAAGTCCCTGATACCAACCATTGAGTTAAATAACATTAAGTGAAAGTTTAGTTTTGAACAAAACAAAATAAACAGTAAAAAACATCGACTCAAACATATACTTGGAAACAATGTTATCTCAAATGAACCCTTTTCTTTGATATATCAGATTTATTTAACCTTTTCCTCATACAGACACATTCTGATGCCTCTGTAGCAGACAACTTTAGATTTATTGTATGTGGAAAGGGTTATTAGCCTTTACATATCAATGTGACTCCGTAAAAGCAAGGCACCTGAGGACAATATTCCATTGAATGAACAATCATTCCTTGCCAACATAAATTACAGATGACTGAAAACATCAAGGCGAAAATATTGAAAAATCTCAAGAGTTGAAATAGAAGAGTAGAAAACATTGTGACTAAAGGAGAAATTGATCATAATAAAAATATCTTCTTTTGCCACAATGTTTTTAATTATATTCAGTAATTATTTTCCATTAAATGTAATCGAAATTTTCCACAATTTAGCCTGGAATGTGTTCTGCTGCAGATTTAGCATAGGTGGGAAAGAGTCAATTTGACAGTATCAAAAACCTAAACAATCTTACCAGTGACAAGCCTAGAGAAATTGATTTTGTCCGAAGATTAATTTGTGTTTTGAAATGTCCTCCTACCCTGGGTGATCGTGACATGCCAGATAACGTGATAGAATATAGGTTAACTGGGGACTTTTCTATTTCGCCTTTGTTACCCCTCCAGATGTCCAGATAAGGAGGCATTTACAGCTCTTTTCCCCACAATATCTCTCATATCATCCAACTGAACCCCATAATGTTGGTACTCAAAAGAATCGTCTCAATGAGATGATTCTTTTGAGTAACCACAACATAGAGTTATAAGGTCAAATAAGGATTTAAGAACATGCAAAATGCTCCTTATCTAGATCTCTGACCCTCCCTTTTCCAACATGCAGATGTATATATATATATTCGATAGTTTATTGATAGATGTATGTATTTGCAGCAAATTACTGAAATTATCTAGTCAATAAAAGACAGAAATTCTGTATAAATGAAAGGGCAATTAATGAACATTTATTTATTTAGTTGAAAACATTGAGACAAAAGGAAATCTTGCTCATTTTGATTCATTTCTATTTTTTTCACAATTAATGTTTTCAGAGGTTGTCCACTGTAGATGTGTCAAAATGTATCAGCACATGGGCAAGGGTTAACTATTTTTCCACATACATAAGTTTGTAGCATACTTATTTGACAACATCTGGGCAAAAATATAGAAAACCTCTGAAAATGAAAGTGTTATTACCGAAAAGAGTTGAAAACATTTTGGCAAAAGGAGAAATTGCTCAATATAAGCAAATTTCTTCTTTTTTCTACATTTTTTTCAAAAAGCATACACTGCAGACGCTTCAGAAAGCATCTACATGTGGGAAAGGGTTAAGACCCTATCAATATTTTGAATTTTTGCCAACTTTGAATAGAAACGTGATATATGAGAAAGTTTCTGTCTTTACTATTCTAATATATAAGACAATAACTGATATGATACTTTAAGACTCTTCCAAACCGAGAAATATTATGAAGAAATATTATGAAGAAACAAAGGTAGATTGGTTTGAACAAAATATTTATTTAACCCTTTCCCACATACAGAAAGGTTTCTTATGCCTCTGCAGCAGAAAACTTTTGAAAACTTAAAGGCAAAAGGAGAAATTGCTCATGATGAGCAATTTCTCCTTTTGCCAAAATGTTTCCAAAAGTATATACAACTTTTATGAAGTTTTTTTCACATTTTTGCCAAGATGATTTCAAATGTGGGAATGGTTAAATTAACTTTCAGAAAATTGCTTAATATATAATAACAAAATCTCTTTTCCTGCAACAATTATTTTCCCCATTGTCTGAAAATTTAACGTTGGCTTTGCACAGTTTTTTGCCATTGCAGCATCTTTATCTTATTTTCAGTTTAGAAGAGATTTAAAAATAGCATTTCAAGTAATATGTTAATACTTGTAGCTTTAAGTGAACTGACCACCGTTCAAAAACTATATATAACACTTCTTAATTTAATAATTGACCGAAAGTCAAGTGGTCAGGTTGACCAAGATTTGGTTTACCCTTGATACTTACAACATTTGACGTGACAGATATTTTGGGATCGAGAAAATATGCTGGAGGGGAAAAATTTCTAATTTTCTCAAAAAGATACAACCAGTCTGCAGCAGATGACCTTCACTTTAAAATGATCTTGGCAAAAATAAGGAAAATCTTTGTAATTGAAAGTACATGTATAACTATATATATATATATTGAATAGAGTTGAAAACATTTCTGCAAAAGGAGAAATGAATCCTCATGAGCAATTTCTCATTTTGCAAAAATGTTATCAAAGTCGTCTGCTGCAGATGCATCAAAAAGCATCTGTCTATATGGAAAAGGGTTAAGTGTTTCTTTGATTGACATTAACCCTTTCCGTCATACGACAATTCTGCAGTAGATGACTTAAACATATTTTGTCAAAAATCTCCAAAATTGAATGGATAACCTATGACTAAAAGTGGAAAACATTGTGGCAAAAGGAGAAATTGCACGTTTTGTGCAATATCTTCTTATGTCACTATGTTTTCAAAAAGCTGGCTGCTGCAGAGGCATCCGAAAGCGTTTATATGAGGGAAAGGGTTAAAGGCCCATTCTATTAAGGGAAGGTGGGGGTGGGGGACTTATGGATAAGTGTGGTCTAATTGGACAGAATGACCACAGATCTATAGCCATAGCTCACAAAGGTCAATCACCTACTGAGTGACCATGCACTATTGGATGAATGATTGACCAATTTATTTTTTATTGGCAGCAGCTTATTATAACCATTTCCCACATTATGACAGGCGCTTTCTGGCGCCTCTGCACTAGATGATTTTTGAAAAGATTGTGACAAAAGGAGAAATTTCTCAAAATACTTGTGAAATATTGTGGAAAAAGACCTGCTCTCTCCTCCCTGTCTAGACCTCTGTTAATTAACCCTTTCCTTCATATAGACACTTTCTGACCCAATAGCAGCAGATGACTTTTTCAAAGTCGTCTGCTGCAGTCAGGCATCTGAATGTGGGAAAGGGTTCAATTTCACCACTAAGAAGGGTTACAGGTATATATACAAGTTTTGTGAGGGATGAGATGATTTATTAACATTCTTTTTTTATCTAATGTCAAATCAGGAAATTTGTGTGTCACTGTTTTTCATAAACCCTGGTCTATGTAAGTTGATACCAGGATTACTTTGGTGAACAAAACTTAGCTCAAAGGAATTTTTAAGAAAAATATTGAAAATAGATATTTTTGTATTCAAATCCGAAAAGCAAATCAAAACTGATGTACATGGTAAAATGGTTTTGGAAACATTTCTCCTTTTGCAACAATGTTTTGAAACATTTTTTCAAAAGATTATACTTTTTTTTTACCTGGATCCTTTCAAAGTGGTTGGCTGCAGTTTTGGGGTATTGTTGGAAAGGTTCAAATGAGTCACACTTCTACGTTGTTTCTCGTTGAGCTGTAAAAGATTGCATACCAATGAGTTCAACTGGAAGTGCATTGATTCATCAAACAAACATACTGATTATTTATGTGGCTGTGACTAATTCCTTTCCCACATACAACAAATATGCTCCAGACGATTTTGAAAACATTGAGTCAAATTTAATTATGGAAAATCTCTAAGAAAAAAAGTATATATATTAAACAAAGTTGAAAACATTGTGGCAAGAAATTGCTCATTATGAGCAATTTCTCCTTTGCCACGGTGCTTTCAAAAGTCGTCTGCTGCTATTGCGTCAAAATGCGTCTACAAGTAAAAAAGGGTTAAAATTAAAGACCTTCAGAATCAAACATGACAACAGTGAGAGAAATTCATTGGTGAAGAAGCGTTTGTTTGTACGATATTTAATGTCACTTTCAACATATTCTCAGTTAATTACCCTTTCCTTCATACGGCAATTCTGCAGCAGACGACTTTGAACGCATTTTATCAAAACATAGAAAATCTCCATAATTGAATGGATAATATGTTACCTATGACTAAAAGTGGAAAACATTGTGGCAAAAGGAGAAATTGCACGTTTTGAGCAATTTCTTTATTTGTCACTATGTTTTCACAAGGCTGTCTCCTGCAGAGGCGTCAGAAAGCTTCTATATGAGGAAAAGGGTTAAAGTCTTTGGTATGATCTAGCAGGCATATCTCACATGGCTTGATGTCTACTTTTCTCACATTATGTTTTCTGTTGACATAAAATTGGGTAACAGGGTTAAAGTATCATTGTGATAGTGAGTTGAAAATAGTTTTTGAGGAAATCGCTCAAACTATTAAATTATTCCTTTTCTCATCATGATTTTCAAATTTGTCACACAGTCAGTCAATTGTTTGGAGAACACAAGGTCAAGTACCATGGCAGTATACCAAAAGTTTAGAGTTTTCACATTTGCAAAATCATGGTAACATTTCACAGATATATGTTACATAAGCATTACACATAGAATAAAGGTACAGTAGACGTCCCCGCTGAGAAAGGGTGCACACAGGTGAAAACTGTCCATTCATACCTGCATTATTGTGTACAAAATGTGACTAATTACTGAATTTTGGGTGACAACCGAATGATCTAATGATCGCTACATTCAACACTTGCAATCGGGCGTCTCAGAAATTTTCTACTTAAAGAACCCTAAATCAACCCTTTCCCACCTGCAGACACATTCTGACACATCTGCAGCAGACGACTTTTGATAACATTGTGGCAAAAGCAGGAAGTTCTTCTTTTGTCATAATGTTTTCAACTCTATTATTCAATAAATATTATACTCATTTATCGGGATTTTGTATATTTTTGTCTGGATGTTTTCAAAGTTGTTTGCTGCTTATTTGTTGCATGTGGGGAATGGTCAACCCTTTCCAAATACAACAAAATTATACAAAGTTAACAAATTAAAAATTCAGTAAAATACTTGGATAATGGCTGCCCTCCTTTAAGCACTCAGGGTTGCTGGGTTATATTTACGACTGACAGGCTGGTGTCAGGATAAATAGACCAGTTAGTACTGGTACCTTACCAAGGAAATGCTGTGATATATCTGAAAAATTGTTGAAAGCGGCGTTAAACACCAAACCATCAATCCATCAATCCTAACTTTGAGTGGAGTGCGTGTGTGTTGCCATGATGCAGCATCCTGTCTGAACGATTGAATTATACATCAAAGCACTAGGAGTACTTATTTAACTCTTTCCCACATACAACAAATCTGCAGCGGACGACGTTGAAAATATCTGCGCAAAACTGCAGAAAACATCAGGTTATTGAATACTGTTAAAAACACAAGTTGAGAAATTGCAATTTCTCTGTTTTCTGCAATGTTTTCAAAAGATGAAGCATAGGCATCAGAAAGCATCTATATGTGAGAAAGGGTTTAAAAGCTATGTTCTAAAATTTGTATTTCAAAGGTACAAAATACGCTAACATCACTTAAAGTATGCTCATTTAATGGGCATTCCAGTGTAATTAAAACACAGCTAGAACTTTGTAATTTGCATCTTTACCTGTTCTTAATTTGCTATAATATATCTTTACCAAATACGCTCATAATTAAGCTGCTTTTTTAAAACTTTACCCATTCCCACATACAACTAATCTGCTGTAGACACCTTTGAATACATCTAGTCAAAACTATGGAAAATCTCTATAAAATATGGTAATCTAATTGAATAGAGTTGAACAAATTGCGGCAAAAGTAGGAAATGCTCATCATGAGCAATTTCTCCTTTTGCCACAGTCACTGTTTTCAAAAGTTGTCTGCTACAGACTCATCAAAATGCGTCTGCAGGTTGAAAAGGTTTAGCCTTATGCTGACCTGACTTTGAAAATTAACACCTTCGCAAAAATGTGAGAAAATCTCTATGAATGCATGAAACTGTGGTTATTGAGTCGAGTTGAAAGCATTGTGGAATATATTAGGTAAATTGCTCAATATAAGCAATATTTTTTTCTTGCCACAATGTTTTCAAAAGCTGTCTGCTGCCCAATTCTGCGTCTGCATTTATGTTAAGACTCATAATAATCAAGATCAAGAGTTTTCTATGAAATAGAAGTGATGTCCGCCAATAATCAGTGACTATAACCACTTATGCCAAAGCAATGTGACAGACATACAGATGGACAGACAAACAGATAGACAGACAACTTTGGAGTAAATCTTATTTTTACACCCTGCCAATGCAGGCGCCACAAAAACAATTTTAAAAACATATTATCAGTCATATAAAAGTACTAAAAGATGGACAGACAGAGATTGAAAGGACAAACATTTCCATAAACAAGTATTATTCACATAAGATCATGTTACAGGCGAAAATTAAGTTAACACTTTCTAACTTAGTTGTAGACGACTTTTGCCTCTACATTTTCAACTTTAGTAAATAATTATTGTTGTACTTATAATTGATAGATTTTCCATACTTTAACCAATACATTTTCAAAGTCATCAGCTGCAGATTTGTTTTATGTAGGAAAGGTTTAATTAAGTTTTAACCCTTTCCCTCATACAACAAATCTGCAGCAGAGGACTTTGAACATAATTTGTCAAAAAATAGAATATCTTTTTAATTGAATGGATAACCTATGACTAAAAGTGGAAAACATTGTGGCAAAAGGAGAAATTGCTCGTTTTGAGCAATTTCTTCTTTTGTCACTATGTTTTCAAATAGGTGTCTGCTGCAGGTGTCAGAAAGCGTTTATATGAGGGAAATGGTTAACCTTTCTCAGATATTTTACATATAGTATATATACAGATAAATAATTGATGCCTCGTAACAAATTGTGGCAGACAATTTTCAACAACATTGTGTGAAAAAGGAAAAACTTGCCTGTAAAAGCCTCTAATTACTGCATTCATAAAAATGACTTGAATTTTAAAACCTCTTAAAATATCATATTGGGAAATAATTCAGTTTAAAGAGTTCTCTATGATCAAGTTAGGGAGGAAGTTTAAATACACAACTTAAAACGTCCCCAGCAGGGTAAAATTGCACCATTAATCACAAAATTTGCATTTAAACCTTTTTTGTTTCCCTCATACAAATATTCCAGTACCTTAAATATCACCATTACTACATGTATTTTGACAGAGCTGAAGATATGAGGCATTCATGTTCTAAAATCCTTATTTGATATTCAAACCCTATGTTGTGAGTACTCAAAATAATCGTCTCAGTGAGACAATTCTTTTGAGTAACAACAACATAGGATTAGGTTGAGTGATAAGAAAACCTGTTCACTCCCTCTTATCTGAGTCTTGGGAATTTAAATCAGACTTATGTTGATACGATGCATGAATCATGTACCAAAATCCTTAACTGACTCTCAAATCCTATGTTGTGAATACTCACTAGAATGGTCGCAGCAAGAGGATTCTTTTGAGTACCCATAACATAGGGTTTGGTTCAGTAATATGGTGGATATTAATTATGGGTAAAAGTTCAGTTTAGACTCCCTTATCTTAACCCTTTCCCTCATACAAATGCTTTTTGACGCCTCTGCAGCAGATGACTTTTTGAAAACACTGGCAAAAGAAGAAATAATGATAAATTTCTTCTTTTTCCACAATGTTT
Organism: Serripes groenlandicus; assembly: GCA_031761405.1. Lineage (NCBI taxonomy): Eukaryota > Metazoa > Mollusca > Bivalvia > Cardiida > Cardiidae > Serripes > Serripes groenlandicus. The sequence continues at coordinate 2,389,949 of JASEVX010000010.1, read as the reverse complement.
TCAACTCTATTAAATGATAACACTTTTCGTTAATAGAGAATATCCAAAGTTTTGTTTAGATGTTTTGAACGTCGTCTGAACGTCGTCTGCTGCAGAATTGTTGTATGTGGGAAAGGGTTAAAACCTCTCTTACATCTTATAAGACAACTTGATGCCTATAATTGCTGTTTCTGTCAATAGTTTCATGAACCTATATTTATTTAACGATTTTATGAAGCCATAACTTATTTTCAACCTTTCTGCAGCAGAAGAATTTTAAAAACCTTTTTTTTGTGGCCAAAAAATGAATTAAGTTTTCAACTCTATTAAAAACAAGAGGGCCATGATGGCCCTGGATCGCTCACCTTAATTATACAATGTACTGCAATGCAAAACACATCAAGACAATTATTCTGAATGCAACCTCCACAGTGTTAACAATATTTTCCTTCATTTGGCCTAGTGATCTATATTTTTTTACCTGATATGACCCATATTCCAACATGGACTAGATATCATCAAGACAACATTCTGACAAAGTTTCAACTTGCTCAAAGTAAAAATGCGGCCTCCGGAGTTTGAACAATATTTTCCTTTATTGACCTAGTTTCTGATCCAATATGACCCATATTCGAACTTGACCTAGATATAATTCAGACAAACATTCTGACCACAAGAAACACAAAATGCGGCATCCAAAGTGTTCACAAGATTTTCCTTCAATTTGATCTAGTGACCTAGTTTTTGACCCAGCATGACCCATATTCAAACTTGGCCTACATATCATCAAGAAAAACATTCTGATAAAGTTTTATCATGCTGAAATTAAAAATGCAGTATCCAGAGTGTTAACAAGATTACCCTTCAATTGGGCCTAGTGACCTAGTTTTTAACCCGGCATGACCCATATCCGAACTTGGCCTAGATATCATTTAGACAAACATTCTGAACAAATTTCAAGCTGCTGAAGCAAAAATTGCGGCATCCAAAGTGTTAACAAGATTTTCCTTCAATTTGACCTAGTGACCTAGTTTTTGACCCGGCATGACCCATATTCGAACTTGGTTTAGATATCATTCAGCTTAACATTCTGACAAAATGTCAAGCCGCTGAAGCAAAACATGCGGCTTCTACAGAGTTAACAAGATTTCCCCTCAATATGGCCTAGTGACCTAGTTTCTGATCCAATATGACCCATATTTGAACTTGAACTAGATATCTTTAAGACAAACATTCTGACCAGATTTCAAGCTGCTGAAGCAAAAAATGCGGCATCAAAAGTGTTAACAAGATTTTCCTTCAATTTGACCTAGTGACCTAGTTTTTGACCCGGCATAACCCATATTCGAACTTGACCTAGATATTTTTAAGACAAACATTTTGACAAAATTTCAAGCTGCTGAAGCAAAAAATGCGGCATCAAAAGTGTTAACAAGATTTTCCTTCAATTTGACCTAGTGACCTAGTTTTTGACCCGGCATAACCCATATTCGAACTTGACCTAGTTATTTTTAAGACAAACATTTTGACAAAATTTCAAACTGCTGAAGCAAAAATTGCAGCCTCTGGAGTGTTAACAAGATTTTCCTTCAATTTGACCTAGTGACCTACTTTTTGACCCGATGTGACCCATGTTCGAACTTGACCTACATATCATCAAGACAAACATTCTGATAAAGTTTCAACAAGTTGAAAATGTGGCCTCCAGAGTGTTAACAAGATTTCCCTTCAATTCGACCTAGTGACCTAGTTTTTGACCTCATATGGCCCAGTTTCGAACTTGTCCAAGATTTTATGGAGATGAACGTTCTGATAAACTTTCATGAAGATTGGATGCAAAATGTAGCCCGTAGAGTGTTAACAAGCTCAAATGTTGACAACGCACGACGGACGGACGCCGGACAAAATGTGATCACAATAGCTCACCTTGCACTTCGTGCATAGGTGAGCTAAAAAAAAAAATCATATTTAGAGATGTTCCATATTTTGTCTGCATGTTTTTCAAATCGTCTGCAGCAGATTTGCTGTTTGCGGGAAAGGATTAAATAACTATAAAATCAACCCAATAAGTAATGAATGCTTTTGTTACGCATAGTGCATGAAGTTTAGCAAATTACTCAAGTCATTACGGGTATCAAGTCTTCTTTTTCAGAGGACATATATTATTAAACCAACAAAGCAGCAATTCCTATGTGAAGGAACTCGATTTCAAAACTTATTTTAATAAGAATTAATTTTTCAAGACGATCATATCCAGTTTGAAGAGTCTCATAATACGTACACAGTCATGATTGTAGTGGGTTAACTCTTTTCCGCACACAAACGATTTGCAGCAGACGACTTTGACAATTTAACATCTAGGCAAAATATATGGAAAAACTATTTCAATAAAATTACAATTACAATGTATTGACAATAGTTGAAAATGTTGTGGCAAAAAGGAGAAATTGCTCATAATGAGCAATTTCTTCTTTTTGCCACTGTGTTTTCAAAAGTCGTCTGCTGCGTCAAAATACGTCTTTATGTGGGAAAGATAAATGGCCCAGTAAGTTACGGCCCAAGCTTGTAATTTCAACATAAAATCACCTTGTAAAATAACTTATTATCTATTCAATATCAATATTGTTTGGCATTATTATTTGAACCTGCACAAAGGCAAATATATACGATTACTTCTGCTTTAGAATGGAAATTAGTTTTTCGAATGATCTTTCTTCAATTTTACCCACTTGTAGACCGTCATTTTGATGCCTTTGTAACCAACGACTTTTTCTCCATTTGCCATAACATTTTTAACTCTAACCGTCATTTTGATGCCTTTGTAACCAACGACTTTTTCTCCATTTGCCATAATATTTTTAATTCTAATCAATAATTACTGTGCACTTAAATTTTAAAATGACCCTGTTTTTGCCAAAGATTTTCATATCTGCTGCAGAATTGTTGTATTTGTAAGAGGATTAAGTGACTTCAAACATATGTAGAACTCAAGTACCATTATCTTCTTTCCCTTTAACCCTTTCCCTCAAATAGACGCTTTCTGACGCTTCTGCAGCAGACAACTTTTTGAAAACATATAGTGACAAAAGAAGAAATTGCTCAAAACAAGCCATTTCTCCTTTTGCCACAATGTTTTTTACTTTTAGTCATAGAAAATCTCTATAATTGAATGTGGATAACCTATTTCATGGCAAAATATGTTCAATGTCGTCTGCTGCAGAATTGTCGTATGAAGGAAAGGGTTAACACTCCCACATACAACAAATCTGCAGCAGACCACTTTGAATACATTTAGTCTTAATAAATATAGATGGAATCTCACTTTAAATGAACAAAGAATCATATTGAATAAAGTTGAAAACAGCGTTGCAAAGGAAGAAATTGCTCACGGTTGGCAATTTCTAGTTTTGCCATTAAGCAAGGGGTTAAGATTATTACTCATCAACATTGACCTGATGCTTAAAATCTTTCCCACTTTCAGATATATTTTGATGCATGATCTGCAGCAGATGACTTCTGAAAACATTGAGGCAAAAGAAGAAATTACTCAACACAAGCAATTTCTCCTTTCGCCACAATGTTTTCAACTCTATTTCATAATCAAACTCTCATAAATGGAGATTTTTCACGTTCTTGTCAATATGTTTTCAAAGTTGTCTGTTGCAGAATTATTTTATGTGGGAAAAGGTTAACGTTACTTTGTCATTCAACTAGTGTTACATTTTGGTCTGTATCACATAATGGCGGACAATGAAGAGTGAAAATGGATGAGTGGTTATCACATAATGGCGGACTATGAATACGGACAACTGATTATCACATAATGGTGGACTATGAATACTGACAACTGATTATCACATAATGGCAGACAGTGAAGACTGACTAGTGATTATCACATAATGACAGACTATGAAGACTGACGAGAGATTATCACATAATGGTGGACAGTGAAGACTCTCAGGAGACTCAGTGTAGATGCAATGATTTGTCACTCTTCACTGTTCGCAGATGGATTCATACCCCAAATCCCTTCTCATCTATATTTATACAACATACATGTAATTGTATCAAATTTGGAGAGAAGCTACTGTAACTAGCATTTTTAAAGTCTTTGGTATTATTACCTGACAGGATATTGAACCTGGCCTCGCTCTCAAGGCGGACCCTTTAACACTTTCCCACATACAGACGCTTTCTGCATGATGCCTCTGCAGCAGATGACTTTTGAAAACATTGTGGCAAAAAGGAGAAATTGCTCATGATGAGCAATTTCACCTTTTGCCACAATGTTTTCAACTCTTTTCACTAATTATTCTTGCATTAATAGAAATATTCCACATTCTAATATTGCTGTTTTCAAAGTCGTCTGCTACAGACTTTTTTGTATGTGGGAATGGGTTGGTTACCACTACACCACCTATATTTCTCTTATGACTCAATCAAACCCTATACTGTGGGTGCTCAAAATAATTGTTTCAAAGATTATTTTGGGTACCCACAGCATAGGGTTTGAGATTCAAATAGATTAAGGGTTTGGAATTTTAAATATTCATATATCTAGAGCTCTTTTAAAATGATATATCACAAAGGCCAGGATTACGTAAATTGGAAGTTTGGTGCAAATCAAGATGGATGCAGCCTGAATGAAGACAGACAGAGCAGGTGGAAAAAAGAAAGTCTAAGCTGTCTGCTACAAAAACTATGAAAATTCAAATATATCTGACAAATAGGTTAACTTCACACTTTCCCAATTCCGCATGCATTTCGACGCATCTGCAGCACACAACTGTCAAATACATTGTAGCAAAAGGAGAAATTGTTTCTTTTGCCACAATGTATTCAACTGTATGCAATATACATTTACTTTCCTCTATGGAGGTTTGCACATTTTTGTCAATATGATTTCAAGATGAAGTCGTCTGCTGTATAATTATTGTATGCGGGGAAATTTAGGTTAACCCTTTTCCACATACAATAAATCTGCAGCAGACGACTTTGAAATGATCAAGACCTTCAAGTTCAAAACATACATAATCTCTATAAATGATAGTATGATTATTGAATAGGGTTTGAATCATTGTGTCAAATAGAGAAATTGCTCATTATGAGCAATTTCTCCTTTTGCAACCAGTATTTTAAAAGCGAAGTGAAGTAATAATTGGGATTTAAAACATTTTTTTTGGTATCAAAACTACTTCAAAAAGCTCTTCAAAAACGTTTGAAAACTTATCTGTGGATTCATATAAAATACATTTGCAATGTGAAAGATAATTTTGTAACGGAACAAAGCTTCAAGTGTTTAAATGTTCCTCTGTAACAAAGGAATTCGCTGTGGCCAAGTGGTTATCGTCTAGGATTTGGAACAGAGTGTTCTGGGTTCGATCCCCAGTTGCGGCGCTGTTTTCATGGTAGAGTGCTCTTGGGCAAGGCACATTTCAGAAACATTACCAATTCATCATGCAGGGGATCCCATTACAATTTCATCAGTGTCAGAATTCATAAGGCTGAAACCTTCGGTAAATTACCATGGACTCTAAGTGCCGCAATGTAACTGAAACGGTGTTGAAAACGGCATAAAACACCATTCAAACATACAGACCCATCAAACTTTAAACATACCAAGAAAACTATGTGACGTGAAATGAAATGTGTAATTTTAATTAACTCTTAGTACTAATTATTGAGAGAAAAGGAGAAATTGATCATAATTTGCAGAAGACGACTTTGAACATATTTCGACAAAAAATATAAAATCTCTAATAATTGAATGGATAACCTACGACTAAAAGTGGGAAACATTGTGGCAACAGGAGATTGCTCGTTTTGAGCAATTTCTTCTTTTGTCACTTAATGTTTTAAAAACCCCATCTGCTGCAGAGGCGTCAGAAAGCATCTTTATGAGGGAAAGGGTTAATTGATGTATATGTATTATTAGGGAAATGGTTAGAAGTTAATCCTTTCCAAATATTATACCAAATCAGCGGCAGATTACTTTGAAAATAGATAGGCAAGAATGTGGATTTTTTTATAATTCAAAGTGAAGTTTGAATAACATTGAAAACATTGAGGCAAAATGAGAATGTGCTCATTATAGTTCTCACAAGTTGTTTGCTGCAGACGAGTCAAAATACGTCTGCAAGTGGGAAAGGGTTAAAGGTTGAGCCTATGGGCGTGTTTCATGTTTTATGTAATTAAAAGGCATTACCCAAAACATAATAAAAATAGTTTTAATGATCCATTTTGCAATCTAATGCAAATATTAAACGCACAGAGACATTCATAATTCTGACTGATCCCATTACATGATGTAATAATTTTAGAGTCCTCTGCGATCACCCTATCAAATTCCGATCCATCCTCGGTACCCTGCTGAGGCTATTGCACATACAATAGCATATTAGTATCAATAGCCTGGGTACAGAGGATGCTTCTAATCATGAATTCAGTTAATCTCCAAAAATAAGTTTTACATTTCTCAGGTAATAGAGCAGAAATAAAATGTACAAAAAGATCCAGACTTTAATTATTTCCCACATACGACAAGTCTGCAACACTGAACAGACGACTTTGAAAACGTCTAAGCAAATTTTAGTCAGAAAATCCTTTAAAATAAAAGAACAATAATTGAATAGAGTTGAAAACAAGTCGACAAAAGGAGATATTGCTTGTTTTGAAAAACCATTCAAAAAGCCGTCTGCTGCAATGGTTTTGAGCAATTTCTTCATTGTCACCATGTTCTCGAAAAGCCGTCTGTTGCAGAGGCGTCAGACAGCGTCTGTATTTGGGAAAAGGGTTAACTGCGGGTCTCTGTATAAATTTTACAACCCATTCATTCATCTCGATATGCAAAAGCAGGTTATGGAGAATAAAATTAAATGAAATATCTTTTCTTCCCTTGAAGCGTGAAACGCTACAACAGGGATATAGTTATAATGACAGAGTCATGGCCAAAGGTCACCTTTGCCGGTTTTGTGAATGAAACGATGTTTAAACCATTTCTGAAAACAGATAACTTCTCAATGTAGTAGAAAGATTTTGAAAACAGGTTGAAAAGGGAAAAATATGTCAAATTCATAAATTTCTTCTTTTTCCCACATTATCTTAAACCTTGAATAGTCTCAATTTCATTAAATATAACAATTTAATCTCAGATGTTAACAAAGCAGACGACATAGAATTTATGCTTAACCATTTCCTACATGCAGACGTATTTTGACGCATCTGCAGCAGATGACTTTTGAAAACAGAATAAGCAATTTCTTCTTTTGCCGGAATGTTATATATTCATTGACTTTTATCTTGATTTGAACAGATTTTCCATACACATTGTATTACAAGTAAGAATTAAGTAAAGGTGTTAATTCTTGGTTCAATTTTTCTACGACGGGCCAATGCAAAGTTGAAAATTCATTTTACGGCCATCATAAACTTTATGATTCATTCGCAATTTACATTTTAAAATCTATCTAACTCAGTAGTGTGGAAAAGTGTATTTCAATGAAAAAACTTGATTGTTAAACTACCTTTACCATAAAATGCGTTTACCCTTCTTTGATACATGCAGAAGCATTTTAATGCGTGACTGTATACATTAAGCGGACTTCAAAATATATTGCAGCAAAAGAACAAATTTCTAAAAGCGAACCATAATAGTTTGATATCTTTAAGAATATCTATTGTTAATTAATTAATCATAAATAAATTTATATAGATATTCCAATTTATTTTATACATGTTTTCAAAATCGTCTGGTGCAGATTTGTTGTATATGGGAAAGAGTTAAAAGCATTAATTAGCTTTCTCTCTCCCATCCAAGTGTAGTAATTCAATTTTCAAAAATAGAAATAAAAATATATAAATGATATCAACAGAGACTGTTTCAAAAACTTAGGGTACAACTGTTATTTAGCTTCAGCATTTTATTTGCTAAACCCTTTCCAACATACAGACGCTTTCTGACGCCTTGTCTTTCAGAGAAAACATTAAGGAAAATGTAAATTAAAGCTGATGAGTAACAGGTTCCTCAGTGAAAAAGCTTCGTAGTTTTCGAAATATGCTTCTAAAAATTGCCTCCCACAAATAATAAAGAACACAGATCTGCATTTTGACTCAATCGTAACATCCCACACAGTCGAGATTTTAAACAAAAGACCTTTATAATGATGTGAATTACAAAAAGATGATAATTAATTAGTTAACTAATGAACATGGCATCAGAAAGGAAATTTAAGTGTAATAATTAATTCCATCAAATACCTCATCCAAAGTCAAACTATAATAGTGCCATTGTTTTCCTTAACCCTTTATTTGATATGCCATTTTCTGCCTTATAACCCTTTCCCTCATACGACAATTCTGCAGCAGACGACTTTGAACATATTTTTTCAAAAAATAGAAAATCTCTATAATTGAATGGATAACCTGAGTATGACTAAAAGTGGAAAACAATGTGGCAAAAGGAGAAATTGCTCGTTTTGAGCAATTTCTTCTTTTGTCACTATGTTTTTAAAAAGCCGTCTCCTACAGAGGCGTCAGAAAGCGTCTACATGAGGGAAAGGGTTAATAATGTTACCCCTTTTTCCATATACAATAAATCAGCAGCAAAGGACAAAATCGATTGTAACAAAACATCGAGGCATAGTTTTAGGAAATCTTCTATATTAAACTGAAAGCTTAATTATTGAACAGCGTTAGAAACATGTAGTAGTAAACCCTTAAAAGTTTGTCAGCTGCAGATGAGTAAAAAATGCTTCTGAATATTGGAAAGGATTACATTAGATACGAATTAAAGAAACCTGAAGAAAAGATAGGAGAATGAAACAAATGAATGTGTGCTTATAACTATGGAGAAATTGCTCAGTCAACTTAAGACATTAAAATTGACAGTTGTGGCTTCCCATGCATTGCGGTGCTCAGGGATGCTGGGATAGCATAATGAATTTAACCCTTTCCCACCTATAGACGCATTTTGAGGTATCTGCAGCAGACAACTTTTTTAAAAATATCGTGACAAAAGGAGAAATTGCTCAAAACAAGCAATTTCTCCTTTTGCCACAATGTTTTCAACCTTTTTTTCAATAATTATATTATATGTAACCTACAATTATAGAGATTTTCCATATTTTTGAGTAGACATGTTCAAAGTCGTCTGCTACAAATTTGCTGTATGTGGGAAAGGGTTAAGACTCAGATGCACCTGTCTAAGGATCAACTTACCAGTGGTACCCAGGAAATGCTCTTATTATGAATGAAATATTGATGAACGCAGATAAAACCCCTTTGAAACCATGAAAGCAAACAAGTTGCATCTACCGATGAGAGGTCTTACTTATAATGCCTCTCCAGTATGGCATTTAATTAACCCTTTCCCTCATGACGCTTTCAGACTCCTCTGCAGCACACAACTTTTGAAAACTTTGAGACAAAAGAAGAAATTGCTTAAAACAAGCAATTTCTCCTTTGGACACAATGTTTTCAACTCTATCCAATAAGTATATCTTCATTTAGGGTGATTTTCCATATTATTGTTGAGATGTTTTCAAAGTCGTCTGCTGCAGATTTGTTGTATGTGGGAAAGGGTTAAAGTTACATTGATCTACAAGTAGTGGGGCCACACTTCTAGCTTTTTGTCCAAAGATGCGTTTGGCTCTATGCAATATATAGGTAGACGTTGAAAACTCTGGTGAGACTGTGCATCTTGACATGTAGGCAGACGCAATAAGAACCCAAAATGCCAGAAGCGACTCAAATGTTTGGTTTCCGAAGCAATGTGTTTCTTACTTTTCTTTTTGTAAAACTTCAGAGTACTAAGAATGATGGGGGGCAGTAAGCTTGGCTTTTCCCCCTACAATATCTCTCTTTATACTCAACCAAACCCCATGGTGCAGGTACTCAAAAGAATCGTCTCACATACAGGCGCATAGGGTTTGAGTGTCAAATAAGGATTTTATACAGAACATGAAAAATGCCCCTTATTTAGACCTCGGAAACTTAATTGGACAAAGCACATCAACTTTAATTGACACAATTAAAGCCTCAATGCTAATTTCTTTAGAATTAAAGGATCATTGGTGTAAAAAAGGTGTGCAACAAATTAAAAAGTCCATAAAAACCACAAGAAACTCCGTTGTAAACAAAATATGCTGCCTTTTAATGTGCAAAATAAATTACAAACAATAGGGTGTTTCCGGTTTTCATTTTCATTTGACAAGATTGAATTAGTGTTTTACAGAGCTCTAGATAAGAGTAGTATTTCACATCTCCGAATCCTTATATGACCTTTAAATCCTATGTTGTGGGTACTCAAAATAATCAGCTCAGAGAGACATATTTTTTAAGTACACACAACAAAGGGGTTTAAGTTGAGTACAAAGACGATCTTGTTGGGAAAAACTAGTTTACCCCTCCTTATCTAGGCAGTATTCCTCTGAATTTTTAGAAATTTGAGACAAATAAAACACTTTGTAAACAATTTGTCGTTTACCAATTGTTAATATATTATCCATTTCTCACTTGCAGATACATCTGCAACAGACGCATCTGCAGCAGACATCATGAGCAATTTCTCCTTTTGCCACAAGATTGTCAGAAGCTGATGTATCAAATGTTATCTACAATATTGGAAAGGGTTAATAAAATGTTGATTCAGCTATAACTTTTTTCTACTTTCAACCAGGCTTAAAATAATAACATAATAATATATTTTTCATCAAATTGTGATCCATTTTAGTTAAAGCAATGAGAAGGTTAAAACACACAAAACTGCTAAAAAACGAACAATAATGTTCAACGCAAATATCAGCTAGGCTTAATACAAAACAGTGATAACTGTATCTTATCATAAGGTGTAGTTGTAACCGTTTTGCACAAATGAAGCCATCAAATTGTTAACAAAGAAGCCATTGTATTATTACATTATATACAATTGCAAAACTTTGCAGTTAACCCTTTCCAACGTACAACAGATCTTCAGCAGACAACTTTGAAAACATCTCTGCATAAATATGGAAATTCTCTATGAAAGAACAAAAAATGTATTAAAATGAAAACATTGTGGCAAAAGTAGAAATTAAAAATAATGTTTTCGAAAGTCATCTGTTGCAGAGTTGTCAAAAAGTGTCTGTATGTGGGAAAGGGTGAAGTATTGGTGAGATTGGTTGATCATCCTGTCTCTATGGTTACATTTCTGTCTTTGTATGAAACATATATATTCATCCAATAGTGCAAAACTGTGATAACTCCAGTAATGGTCAAGATAGAGTTACCTTAGTTTTGGACTACTTGTTACCCTTTCCATTTGATCCCTTGGCATCAGGACTTTTGAAAACATTGTCTCAAAAGGAGAAATTGTTCGTTATGAGCAATTTCTTCTTTTGCCATAATATTTTCAAAAGATGGCTTTTGTACATCAATGCTTCTTCATTTGGACATTCTTTTTTTGCCACAATGTTTTCAAAAGTTGTCAGCTGTACATCATTGCCTCCAAATGTGTATGCATGTGGGAAAAGGATTAAGTTGAGAGAATATTTAGCATTCTTAACCCTTTCCTACATACAGCAAACTTTGAAGACATAAAGTCAAAAATATTGAAAACTCTCCATAAATGAGAGAGCCATTATTGAATAAAGTTGAAAACATTGTGACTAAATGAGAAATTACTCATTTTGAGCAATTTCTCCATTTGTCACAATAGTTTCAAAAGTCGTCTGCTGCAAAGGTGTCAGAAAGAGTCCTGTATGTGAAAAAAGGGTTAAAGGTTGGTTTACTTATGGGCTGGCTGACATTACCCCAAATGATTAATAGATTAACAAATGAATTGTTTTTTAAACATTTTGATGATACAAGATCTCCTAGGGAAATGACATCCCACAGTGTTGTACTTAGACAAACAAGATCGTCGACTCGTAACATCTTAAGTAGTAAAACTAATTGAAAAGTTTGGGAGGAAAAGAGATTTAATTTGACTTTTATCAATTCTAATTACAGATGTACAGCATCATCATGGACACAGTAAGCATGCAAAGGTTAACATCAAGGGATGCTCACACGGAGATGAAACACACACCTGATGCCACCGAAACTGGACATGAACTAGAACAGTCCAAATTACAAATATGGGGACGGCTTCAAGAGGTTCATCGATGAAAACGGTTTACAAGGGGGGAGCAACTGTGTACTTCTTGGAAACCGTCTTGGGGTTGCCGAAGGTCATGGTCGCTCCATCACCGGACACAACATCCACACCGAGACACCCTTACCCGCCTCTGGTCTCTCAAAGATAATTACATCAATGACTGTTACTGAAGCTGATGGAGGTAAGGACTTGTACAGCCTAATGCTCACATATTTGGCAAAGGAGGCATTCTGGAAAAGATGACTCCAAAACCAGAAACAATTAATTGACCGAAGAGTTCTTGACATCACAGTGACAACCTTCTGCAAACACGCTGGGGATGGGACTCGGAGATATCAAGAGTTGCCGATCCAGTGTTTAATGAATTTCTTGTCGAAGGTAACGCAGTCACCAGTGTGAATATCACACTTGCCCGCAATCTGTCCAAGCCTCACTTGAAGTACATGACATTCATCAAGTTTCTGGCCACAACAGAGACTTGAGTTTGAGCCTGGACAGATTCACGGGTCTCCAACTTTGGTTACTTGCTGCTAGGGTAGAGTTATTGAAGAAGTAACCGAAAGGGAATTCCATACGAACTGTTGTGAAGCACAACGTTCTGGAGAAATGCGGGATGTTGGCACACCAACGACAGGCCCCCACATCAGAGATAACCAACAGGTCCACAAGGGTAGAAGCACACAGAGAATCAAAAGCTGAGCTACGCGAGAGTACGAAAGCATCGGGGAATATTATGCTTACGCCCAGACTTACTTGGTTGATTCCTGTTTAGGCTGGTTCACAATGTGTACGGATGTCATGAGGCTCGCCCAAGTGTATTGATGGCAGCTCTGATTATCAATTGCTAAACAAGACAACCCTCTCTTATATGACTCAGGGTTAAACAGAGACACACAGACAGTTGGTACGTGGCTGGCTCGCAGATGACAAATGAAAGATGGGGAGCTATCCGTTGGCGATGAGCCACATGCACCGGAAGTTGTCTTCGTCCACAAAAATATTCATCGTAATTTAGACAATGAGGATGAAAATGAACCAATCGCCTGGACGTTCTTTTCGAGGGAAAACCAAACTACAATGCACCTCTTGAAACACATGATGTCCCGTGCTACTCATCGTTGAGGCTGAGTTCAATTGGCCCAAAACGGACTCATACATTGAAGATGTTGCGACAAACCTTCTCACCGTAGGTAGCACAACAAAGCTGATAAAACTGAAGATTGAAGAACATCGTGGAAATGCCTACATGAGTGCACTGAAACAAGCCCGGTTCAATATAATCTGGATCAATGCATACACAAACGATCAACACACTTTCATCAGCGTGATTGCTGAGAAGGACCTAAAAGCAAGCCAGGGATTGTCTCGCCCTTGTGGGTCTGGATCGTGATGAGTTGGTACGACGAAACTGGAGATTCAAGAGGGAAGGATTACAACATGACCTTCTTTCAGAATTACAAAAGCTTCTCGCATGAGGACAGGTACATGTACTTGGCCTCCTTCCATAAGGGAGCTTTCCCAAATGGTTCCCACATTCTTTATGGGATCCAGCACTTTGACAGACCTTACAAAACATTACTACAGCTGTATGAGGAGAAAGGATACCGTCCACTGGTCCAGTCGTGTGGAATAGACCGTTGATGATGCACTATCTCTCCTTTATTCTTGTGAAGCGGACACAGAGAAAGAGAGAGACCAGAAAACACTAATCTACTCAATATGAAGTGGAACTGAGTGAGAGAGCCCGTCTAGAAAAGTTTGTTCGTCGCTATGCCCGGGACCAGAGACGTCTCATTTACCTGGATGCTTTCGAACCATCGTGGGAAACCGAGGTTCTCAGCTCTTTTCAAGAAAACCAGAATGACCAAATGGCTTTTCAGCCAAGGGCTCTCTGAAGAAGACTTGCTTACAGTGATAACAGAGAAGCAAAAAGAAGGGTACTTGCCGTCTATCATTGTAGGCTACAGCACAAGAGGACAATCACTTTTAAAGTTTGTCACATACATGGAGAAACCCATGAACAGATTTAATAATGACTTCTTAGCTTCATCATCCTTGATAATTTTGTGAAAGCCTCAGTTGGACATTTATGAAAGGAAAACATAGGAGTTTTTTTTTAGATGTGGACAAACACATTCTCAAAGATGAAAATTAGAATCACCACAAATGTTACCTAAATTAATGAATTGTGGTACACAAAAGTTGTCAATGTGAAAGAAATATAGTTGATACATAAATGGTGAATTTTCAAAGTCGAACCACGGATGGACATAACTTGTTTCAGATTACATTTATATGTTCATTAAACAACTAGAAGAAAACATGTGTAATTTAGGGAGAACAGTGACAGATTTAAATAAAGAACCCCAAAACTCTTCGTAAAATATGCGTCATTGTGTACATAATATGGCTGTGAAAAATCTCAAAATGATGTAGTAACAAAGTTATGTAGTGACACCTGACATTTAACGACCCTTCCCTCATACAGATCTATTTTGACGCTTCCATCAGCAGACAACCTGTTGATTTTTGTTGTGACAAAAGGAGAAGAAATTGCTCATAATGAGTAATTTCTCTTTTAGCCACACTGTTTTCCAACTCTGTTCAAGTTACTAATTTGAAGTCGTCTACCTGCAGATTTGTTGTATGAGGTAAAGCGGTTAAAGTAAGGAGGTAATAAGAAACTGGTCTCTTTTATGCCATTTCTCTGAGTTCAGATGATTTTTGAACAAAAGTTCTAAAACAGACGTGATTTTGAAACATTTTGTGAATAAAATTCTATACTTGATCTCAATATTTTTAATCCTTTTACAAATTTATACTTCTGGATATATTACAATTTTTATTCCCATATGCGTTAAGCTACAATTCTAAGAAATATCAGGTAAATGTTTCTGGTTTCTTTAGGCCTTCCCACTTGCAGGCAGACAACATTATCACATATTGAAAGATGGCCACTGTTATTATTTTCCCACATACAATTAACAATTCTTCAGCAGACGACTTTGAAACCATTCAGGAAAGATATGGGTTATTTCCGCGAATGAAAAATATAATTTAATAGAGTTCAAAATATTGTCTGCTGCATTTCTGTATGTGGAAATGGGTTTATAATGCTATACATTTAGCTATGTGACACATGTTTAAGGTTTTCAAAAAGATTCATGTTGACATTGTGTGATGCCCTAAAGTGAAATACAAACTGAAGGCTTAAACTAGAAATGGAACCTTCCCAAAATTGTAAGACATGATTGGTGACCAAAATTGTTTTTGCAATGTAATATATGATTGTGTGATTTTAATATAGTGTCAGTGTAAATTGAACAGTGACAAATGATGAATATATAACAAGGTCTGTTAATTATCCCTTTCCTCATTATGACAATTCTGCAGCAGACGACTTTGAACGTATTTTGTCACAAAACATTAGAAAATCTCCATAATTGAATGGATAACCTATGACATAAAAGTGTGAAAACATTGTGGCAAAACGAGAAATTGCATGTTTTGTGCAGATTTCTTCTTTTGTCACTATGTTTTCAAAAAGCTGTCTGGGCTGTAGAGCACTTTAACCCTTTCCCTCATACGACAATCTGCAGCAGACGACTTTGAATCGTATTTGTCAAAACATACAGAATATCTCCATAATTGAATGGATAACCGATGACAAAAAGTGGCAATTTCTTCGTTTGTCACTTTGTTTCAAAAAGCCGTCTGCTGCAGAGGCGTCAGAAAGCGTCTATAGTGAGGGAAAGGGTTAAAAAACATTGTGGCGAAAGGAGAATTTGTTCATCATGAGCAATTTCTTCTTTGACCACCATGTTTTCAAATGTCATCTGCTGCAGAGGTTCAAAAAGCGTCTGTATGTGGGAAAAGGGTTAACCTAGAAATATACAGTGATCACTTGTGTGACTGTGAAGCAGTGTCAATAACAGATAAAAATAGGGTAAAAGTACTATGTAGAAACCAAAGAAGACAAAGAAGTAGTGAGTTCCTTGTCGTGTGACCCCTTTCCCACATACAGACGCTCTATGACACCTCCACAGCAGACGACTTTTGAAAACATCGAGGCTAAACTATTGAAATCTCTATAAAGGGAAAGTTAAATATTGATAAGAAAGAAGGAAACAGTTGTAGCAAAAGTAGAAATTGCTCGGAAAAGCAATGTTTTTCCTTTTGCACAATGTTTTAAAAAAATTCTCTATTACAAAGGCTTCACAATGTCGGATGTCTTCAGGTGGGAAAGGGTCAATTGTCAATAGACATTTTTTTTCTTACAATTTAATATAAACAAAACTTGCCTTTAGATATCTCTGAAGCATAATATTTATTGAACTTGAAAAAAGTAGCTGTTGTCCTTTATGTGCAAATTTTTAACCAAAATACATTGTGTTTAACTGTAGTTTAATTGTGCATCATCATTTGATGGATAGACATGTCACATTATTTCTCTCATGTAGATGTTTTGGCACAAAGTCCAATTTTTGTTGAGTTGCCCCTCAGAGCTACATTCCCATGCATGACAAATTCTACAGCAGAAGGCTTTGAAAACATCTAAGTCAAAAGTAAAAATAAAATCTACTATACATTAAAGTGTTAACCCTTTCCCCTCATATAGACACCTCTGCGGCAGACAACTTTTTAAAAACATATAGTGACAACAAGAAGAAATTGCTCAAAACGAGCAATTTCTCCTTTTTGCCACAGATGTTTTTCACTTTTAGTCATAGGTTATCCATCAATTATAGAGATATCTATTGTTGACAAATATGTTTAAAGTTCAATGTGCTGCATTGTCGTATGAGGGATTGTGCTGTCTGATCTGGCTCTGACGCTGGTCATAAATCCATTGTGTTTGGTTTTCGCAGAGCAGGTTCAACACCTAAGAAACAGTGAAACACCGCATACATGTAGACGGACAGTGGCGGTGACTCTTTGTATTTATAGCTTATCTGAGTCAAATTGTATGCAGATCTATGGCCCAGTGCCATATAGTTGTAACTGCATATTAATTCAGAATCCGTGTTCACGTTCAATCCCTGAGCCATCGAGACGCCTCAAAACCCATTATTGTCTGATATGGTTAAAAATATGAGTCATATCCATTAGAAAGTTTTGTTTACTAAGCTAGTAACATGTAACATGTCTTTTTTGCAACCATGATGAGATACTATTGAATAAGTTTTACTTACAAAACATGACTGCATGAGGTTCCAATATATATATATCCCTTGTATACACAGCAGAGCTCTAAATAGGGGGTGTTTTGTATGGTTCTAAAATCCTTACTTGACCCTATAAGAATAACCCTATGTTGTGGGTACTTAAAAGAATCGCCTCGATGAGACGATTCGTTTGAGTACCCACATCATAGGGTTTAGTTGGATAATAAGAGAGATATGGTAGGGGGGATTGTTTTGTGTTTATTGGGTTTTATTGCACGTTTTAACATTATTTTAGATATTGTAGATAAAGAGCTGTAAACCCTCCTTATCTATAGCTCTGACAAGGAATCAAACGTTACTTGAAGGTGAAGAATACAGGTTACATTAGACTCCCTGTGTAATTATGTACATAATTTATCATCAAAATGACTCTTAGAAGAAAATAAATACCATACTTTCACCTATAGAGCTTGATAAATTGTCTCAACTTGATTTTTAAGATTTTTCATATTCATTATTCATCTAACCCTTAGCCCACAAAGAACAAATCTGCAGGCAGACAACTGTTTTGCAAATTATGAATGAATGAATGAATATTGTTTAAAGGTCCTCCACTACATTGACGCATGTTGGGGCTTTGAACAAGAGCACCCGCGTACGGCACAAAAGAAGAAAAAAAAAACTTAACCGCACGACACCGCCACCGCCGCCGCCGGCCGCCAACGACCCAGGGTCATGACAAATTGAATAGCTCTTTTTTTCTCAAAAGTCGAGCTAATAAAAAATCTTAACAGGATGACAACACCTTCAGTGTAGAAGTCCAAAAGGATAATTTGGTCAATATTAAGTTCAGGGTTATGGAACTTGTTCTATCAAGTTATTTAAGACATTGAACTAAGTTTAGGAAGTTTCAAAGCTATAGGTTAAATTGTGTTCAGTTTATCACCATTTTTCTCCCTTCAAAGTAGATTTTCTAAATCTAGAAATGGGAGATAATTTTTGTCAGATAGTTATTTACAGAGTTACGAAACGTTCCTTATATAAGGTCAACTTAAGACACTCACAAGTTTGTGAAGTTCAAGCAAAAAAAAAGAAAAGTTTTAAGATATGGAAAAATCATGCAGTAAAAAAATTGTCAAAAACCTGAGCTAAACAAAAAACCTTAACCTTACGTTTTGAAGTTTTTAGTGAAACAAATAAAGATTATCCAGCTATATACTTTTATAATTTAACATATTATGATTATGTTTATGAAGTTAAGTGACTTTAACAGAGTAGTTGTTAGAAAAAGCTAGAAAAAAAGCTTGACGACAAAAACCTTAACGGACGACCACGCCGCCGACGACGCCAGGGTCATGACAATAGCCTCGTTTTTTTCAAAAGTCGAGCTAAAATGATATATCAAAACTACATAATTTGTAGTGAAATGATTATAGAGAATGATAACACCTGAAAAGGCTAAAATTGAATAATTACTCCTTTTGAGCACTCTGTTTTTAAGTAATTACACCTTCATTTATAGAGATCGTCAACATTTAGTTCAGACAGTTGCTGCAGATTCAAGGGCATTGTTCGAGAGATTTTAGTTAAAATTTATAAAAATGATAACTACCTTATGAAAAAACTCGATTGCTAAAGGATAACCAGAGTGTAGGCCTTAGGGTAGGGGGCTTGTCATTCAATGAATTCGCTTGTAATTCTTATATACCTGTTATATCGCTATGCATAGATCTATAATTCATGGGCCTTCATGCAAAACTGTGGTGTTGAAGCATCATAATATCTTGTTGTATATAGTGTGAGATGATGTACAAATTGTTATTAGAAATAAAATATATATGTTATACTTGAATGAATAGTTTGTCTATGTTTAATCATTACTTTACCTTGTGTCAACAAAACAACTGGCATTTCTTGAATCAGTTTCCTGATATAATTCATGGAAGTTTGAACTGAAACAGAAGGCAGCCAACAACTTGCAAACACACACACACAAATGGTAAAAAAGAGATCATATTATTGTTCACAATGAACAACATTTTTTCTTTTAAACTTCTTTCCCTCATACGACAATTCTGCAGCAAACGAATTTAAACATAGTTTTGTCAAAGAATAGAAAATCTCTATAATGGAATGGGATAACCCATGATCAAAAGTGACGAAAACATTGTGGCAAAAGGAGAAATTGCTCATTTTGGAGCATTTTTCTTCTTTTGTCACTATGTTTTCAAAAAGCCGTCTGCTGAAAGAGGCATCAGAAAGTGTCTATATGAGGGAAAGGTAATCAGAATAATATTTACTCTTTTTTGGATTGTATCTAGATTTTTCATTGTGATCTGTGAATGCCAGAATTGTGTATTTTCTTAAAAGTATGTGCCCCGGCAAAAGAAGTCATCATGCATAAGGAAAATGATAAACTTTTCATGAATTTACAACAACCAGATTCTAAAATTGTTCTTTGACCACACCAGAACTCAATGGTGGTTAAATTGTTCTATCATGGTTCAAAGCACGCATTTTAAATCCTTTTTATCAAAATCACGTTATATTCAAATTGTCCCATAACAACTTCATTTACCTTACAATCTAGCAATAAATTACAATTTAAAATCTATTTTAAACTGGTACTTCCGTTATTTCTGTTACATAGTTTTATCTCTACGGTCTCTGATTATTGTCTCATTATCCATTTACATGATCTGAAATTTAAAAAGTCGTCTGCTATAATAAACATTTGCAATAGCGTGATCAAGAGGACCTAATAGTCCTGGCAATGCACATGTATCACCACTCACCTTAGTTCATTTACAGCATTTGAATAGAGTGGAAATAGATATTGTTTAAACCCTTCCTCATATAGACACTTTCTGACGCCTCTGCAGCAGACAGCTTTTTGAAAACATAGTGACAAAAGAAGAAATTGCACAAAAACGTGCAATTTCTCCTTTTGCCACAATGTTTTCCACTTTGTCTGTCATAAGTTACTCCATTCAATTATGGAGATTTTTCTATGTTTTGATAAAATACTTTTCAAAGTTGTCTGCTGGCAGAATTGTCGTATGAGGGAAAGGGTTAAAGTGGAACTTCCTTTATTTCTGTTTACATACTTTAGTCTCTAATGTCTCATTATCCGTTAATAATAGATCTGAAATTTAAAAGGCGTCTGCTATAATAAACATTTGCAATAGCTGGAATCAAGAGGACCATAATGGTCCTGTATCCACCTCACCTTAGTTCATTTACTGCATTTGAATAAGTTTGGAAAAGATGTTGGTTAAAGATTTTCAATAGTTTGCCCTCAAAGGCCACTGAGGAACTTTTTAACAGATTTTTATATATTTAGTTCTGGCTGCAACAAATTGTGCAACTAAGCAGAGGGAATAGTTTGAACACTTTTGGTAGCAGGACACTAGAAAGAACATAATATCTGTGTTTCAATATTTTGACAACAGTCCTTTGGTTTAGAAGTAGAAGATGTTTGAAGGAAACTGTGATCGACAGACACACACGAGATCTCATAGCACATGGTGCTCAGGAAGGTAAACAAGAGGGCCATCTATGGCCCTAGAAGAAGCTCACCTAAGTTGATCCCTTTCCATCATATGACAATTCTGGCAGCAGATGACTTTTGAACATATTTTGTCAAGAAGGTAGAAAATCTCTATAATTGAATGGATAACCTATGACTAAAAAGTGGGAAAACTTGTGGCAAAAGGAGAAATTGCTTGTTTTGAGCAATTTCTTTTTTGTCACTATGTTTTCAA
>JASEVX010000010.1:2285777-2368708 GCA_031761405.1 Serripes groenlandicus | reverse complement strand
GTTAACTGTAGTTTAATTGTGCATCATCATTTGATGGATAGACATGTCACATTATTTTCTCTCATGTAGATGTTTTGGCACAAAGTCAATTTTTGTTGAGTTGCCCCTCAAGGCTACATTCCCATGCATGACAAATCTACAGCAGAAGGCTTTGAAAACATCTAAGTCAAAAGTAAAAATAAAATCACTATACATTAAAGTGTTAACCCTTTCCCTCATATAGACACCTCTGCGGCAGACAACTTTTTAAAAACATAGTGACAAAAGAAGAAATTGCTCAAAACGAGCAATTTCTCCTTTTGCCACAATGTTTTCCACTTTTAGTCATAGGTTATCCATTCAATTATAGAGATATCTATTTGTTGACAAAATATGTTTAAAGTTCAATGTGCTGCATTGTCGTATGAGGGATTTGCTGTCTGATCTGGCTCTACGCTGGTCATAAATCCATTGTGTTTGGTTTTCGCAGAGCAGGTTCAACACCTAAGAAACAGTGAAACACCGCATTACATGTAGACGGACAGTGGCGGTGACTCTTTGTATTTATAGGCTTATCTGAGTCAAATTGTATGCAGATCTATGGCCCAGTGCCATATAGTTGTAACTGCATATTAATTCAGAATCCGGTTCACGTTCAATCCCTGAGCCATCGAGACGCCTCAAAACCCATTATTGTCTGATATGGTTAAAAATATGAGTCATATCCATAAGAAAGTTTTTGTTTTACTAACTAGTAACATGTAACATGTCTTTTTGCAACCATGATGAATTCTATGAAAAGTTTTACTTACAAAACATGACTGCATGAGGGTTCCAATATATATATATCCCTTGTATACACAAGCAGAGCTCTAAATAGGGGGTGTTTTGTATGTTCTAAAATCCTTACTTGACCCTATAAGAATAACCCTATGTTGTGGGTACTTAAAAGAATCGCCTCGATGAGACGATTCTTTTGAGTACCCACATCATAGGGTTTAGTTGGATAATAAGAGAGATATGGTGGGGATTGTTTTGTTTTATTGGGTTTTATGCCGTTTTAAACATTATTTTAGATATTGTAGATAAAGAGCTGTATAACCCTCCTTATCTAGAGCTCTGACAAGGAATCAAACGTTACATGAAGGTGAAGAATACAGGTTACATTAGACTCCCTGTGTAATTATGTACATAATTTATCATCAAAATGACTCTTAGAAGAAAATAAATACCATACTTCACCTATAGAGCTTGATAAATTGTCTCAAACTTGATTTTTAATTTTTCATATTCATTATTATCTAACCCTTGCCCACAAAGAACAAATCTGCAGCAGACAACTGTTTGCAAAATTATGAATGAATGAATGAATATTGTTTAAAGGTCCTCCCACTACATTGACCATGTTGG
Organism: Serripes groenlandicus; assembly: GCA_031761405.1. NCBI lineage: Eukaryota > Metazoa > Mollusca > Bivalvia > Cardiida > Cardiidae > Serripes > Serripes groenlandicus. The sequence continues at coordinate 2,367,319 of JASEVX010000010.1, read as the reverse complement.
GCTTGAACAAGAGCACCGCGTACGGCACAAAAAGAAAAAAAAACTTAACCGGACGACCACGCCACCGCCGCCGCCGCCGCCAACGACGCCAGGGTCATGACAATTGAATAGCTCTTTTTTTTCAAAAGTCGAGCTAATAAAAAATCTTAACCGGATGACAACACCTTCAGTGTAGAAGTCCAAAAGGATAATTTGGTCAATATTAAGTTCAGGGTTATGGAACTTGTTCTATCAAGTTATGTTAAGACATTGAATAAGTTTAGGAAGTTTCAAAGCTATAGGTTAAATTGTGTTTCAGTTATCACCATTTTTCTCCCTTCAAAGTAGATTTTCTAAATCGAAATGGGGAGATAATTTTGTCAATATTATTTACAGAGTTACGAAACTTCTTATATAAGGTCAACTTAAGACACTCAGCAAGTTTGTGAAGTTTCAAGCAAAAAAAAAGAAAAGTTTTTAAGATATGAAAAATCATGAGTAAAAAATTGTCAAAAACCTGAGCTAAACAAAAAACCTTAACCTTACGTTTTGAAGTTTTAAGTGAAACAAATAAAGATTTCCAGCTATATACTTTTATTATTTAACATATTATGATTATGTTTATGAAGTTAAGTGACTTTAACAGTAGTAGTTTGTTAGAAAACAGAAAAAAAGCTGAGCTGAACAAAAAACCTTAACCGGACGACCACGCCGCCGACGACGCCAGGGTCATGACAATAGCTCTCGTTTTTTTCAAAAGTCGAGCTAAAAATGATATATAAACTACATAATTTGTAGTGAAATGATTATAGAGAATGATAACACCTGAAAAGGCTAAAATTGAATAATTACTCCTTTTGTCACTCTGTTTTTAATAATTACACCTTCATTTATAGAGATCGTCAACAATTTTGTTCAGACAGTTGCTGCAGATTCAAGGCATTGTTCGAAAGATTTTAGTTAAAATTTTATAAAAATGATAACTACCTTATGAAATAAACTCGATTGCTAAAGGATAACCAGAGTTGTAGGCCTTAGGGTAGGGGGCTGTCAATTCAATGAATTCGCTTGTAATTCTTATATACCTGTTATATCGCTATGCATAGATCTATAATTCATGGGCTTCATGCAAAACTGTGGTGTTGAAGCCATCAAAATATCTTTGTTGTATATAGTGTGAGAATGATGTACAAATTGTTATAGAAATAAAATATATATGTATACTTGAATGAATAGTTTGTCTATGTTTAATCATTACTTTACCTTGTGTAACAAAACAACTGGCATTTCTTGAATCGTTTCCTGATATAATTCATGGAAGTTTGAACTGAAACAGAAGGCAGCCAACAACTTGCAAACACACACACACAAATGGTAAAAAAGAGATCATATTATTGTTCACAATGAACACATTTTTCTTTTAACTCTTTCCCTCATACGACAATTCTGCAGCAAACGAATTTAAACATATTTTGTCAAAGAATAGAAAATCTCTATAATTGAATGGATAACCCATGATCAAAAGTGGAAAACATTGTGGCAAAAGGAGAAATTGCTCATTTTGAGCAATTTCTTCTTTTGTCACTATGTTTTCAAAAAGCCGTCAGCTGAAGAGGCATCAGAAAGTGTCTATATGAGGGAAAGGGTTAATCAGAATAATATTTACTCTTTTTTGGATTGTATCTAGATTTTTCATTGTGATCTGTGAATGCCAAATTGTGATATTTCTTTTAAAAGTATGTGCCCCGGCAAAAGAAGTCATATGCATAAGGAAAATGATAAACTTTTCATGAATTTACAACAACCAGATTCTAAAATTGTTCTTTGACCACACCAGAACTCAATGGTGGTTAAATTGTTCTATCATGGTTCAAAGCACGCATTTTAAATCCTTTTTATCAAAATCACGTTATATTCAAATTGCCCAGAACAACTTTCATTTACCTTACAATCTAGCAATAAATTACAATTTAAAATCTATTTAAACTGGTACTTCCGTTATTTCTGTTACATAGTTTATCTCTACGTCTCTGATTATTGTCTCATTATCCATTTACATGATCTGAAATTTAAAAGTCGTCTGCTATAATAAACATTTGCAATAGCTGGAATCAAGAGGACCTAATAGTCCTGCATGCACATGTATCCCACTCACCTTAGTTCATTTACAGCATTTGAATAAGTTGGAAAAGATATTGTTTAACCCTTTCCCTCATATAGACACTTTCTGACGCCTCTGCAGCAGACAGCTTTTTGAAAACATAGTGACAAAAGAAGAAATTGCACAAAACGTGCAATTTCTCCTTTTGCCACAATGTTTTCCACTTTTTGTCATAAGTTATCCATTCAATTATGGAGATTTTCTATGTTTTGATAAAATACTTTCAAAGTTGTCTGCTGCAGAATTGTCGTATGAGGGAAAGGGTTAAAGTGGAACTTCCTTTATTTCTGTTTACATACTTTAGCTCTAATGTCTCATTATCCGTTAATAATAGATCTGAAATTTAAAAGGCGTCTGCTATAATAAACATTTGCAATAGCTGGAATCAAGAGGACCATAATGGTCCTGTATCCCACTCACCTTAGTTCATTTACTGCATTTGAATAAGTTGGAAAAGATGTTGGTTAAAGATTTTTCAATAGTTTGCCCTCAAAGGGCCACCTGAGGAACTTTTTAACAGATTTTTATATATTTAGTTCTGGCTGCAACTAAATTGTGCAACTAAGCAGAGGGAATAGTTTGAACACTTTTGGTAGAGGGACACTAAAAGAACATAATATCTGTGTTCAATATTTTGAAACAGTCCTTTGGTTTAGAAGTAGAAGATGTTTGAAGGAAACTGTGATCGGACAGACACACACGAGATCTCATAGCACATGGTGCTCAGGAAGGTAAACAAGAGGGCCATCATGGCCCTAGAAGAAGCTCACCTAAGTTATCCCTTTCCATCATATGACAATTCTGCAGCAGATGACTTTGAACATATTTTGTCAAAAAGTAGAAAATCTCTATAATTGAATGGATAACCTATGACTAAAAGTGGAAAACATGGTGGCAAAAGGAGAAATTGCACGTTTTGTGCAATTTCTTCTTTTGTCACTATGTTTTCAAAAAGCCGTCTGCTGCAGAGGCGTCAGAAAGTGTCTATATGAGGGAAAGGGTTAAGCAATGTGATTTGTCATGCCAACCACAATAACTCATTTTGAGGTCCAAGAGGACCAGCATAGCCCCGATGCCACAAAGGGAAATAAGTCACACCCTATGTTGTCTACCTCTTGTCAAATGAATATGACCAGTCAGTATTTCAAAATCAAACATTTAATCACTCAAGGGTAAAACAGCAAAAGTCCATGGAGGCCATGTTTTTTTACCAATCAACATGGCTTGGAGTAATCTCATAGTGGTTCATGTAAGAAACATTTCTTCAAAAGTATTTGGAAATCGGCTAAATACTTAAAATGTTCACTATAAGGCCAACATTTTTTTATTTTCTGTTTTACGAGAATGCCTGCCCAATTTCTTCCAAAAATGAAATAAAATAAAACAGTTTTGAGTTCATTTTATTTTTTTATTCTAAGCATTTGTTTCAAGGTATCCCCAGAATTTGTTAAACACACTGGGAGAGGTATCCCTTCACTTTTGCAATATGAACGTTCATCTTGTAAGATGATAAAACTGCATTTTCTATCACTATTATGTAGTTGTAGCAAAAAAAAAAATGTTGCCTTTTTATTGTTTTATTTTTATTTGTTTGGTAGCGTGCTCAATAAAGAGTCTTTTATTTTTATTTTTATTTCGCCCTACCGACCCAATTTTTTTACAAAAAATCTCGTAAAACAGAATATAAAAAAATGTTGGCCTAACGATAATACATAGCAAAACAGTGCTTGAAGGAATCTGATACGTCAACATAGGTACATTTCAACAAAATTGATGAACTTTTTTCTTTCTGTTCCCATGGAAACCAGAATTCAGCATGGATAAAAAAACTTTGAAGACATTTTTGAGAGGACATTGAGAGGATGCTTTCTGTGAAATTCCATCCCAAGTGACCAACTGGTTACTGAGGAGATGTTGACGGACACAGGGCGATCACAATAACTCATCGTGAGCACTTCGTGCTAAGGTGAGCTAAAGAAGGAAGTCGGAGCTTAAAACACTCTAGGGAAAAGAACAAAAGGCACAATTAAGAGGGCCAGTATCGCTCCACTGCCATTAGGAAAAAATTAAATCTCTAAACAGCCCCATCCCCTGGTGGCCATGTTTTTTTACCAATCACCATGGCTTGAAGGAATCTGATAGAGGGTCACCCTAGGAACATTTCTACAAAATTATTTGAAAATAAGCCTGACACTTTCTGAGAAGAAGATTTATTAAGTTTTCACTATGGCCATATGAGGCAAATTAGCCCTGTGCCCTCTGGCAGCCATGTTTTTCGACCAATGGCCTGAAGGAACCTGAAAGAGGGTCTCCATAGGAACATTTCTACAGAATTATTTGAAAATTGGACAAACAATTTTGGAGGAGAAGATTTTTTAAGTTTTCACTATAGCCATATATCACCCTCCGAAATAAGGCAAGATTACCCCGCCCCCTGGTGGCCATGCTTTTTGTCCAATCAACATGGTTTGAAGGAATCTGATAAAGAGGGTCACCCAAGGAACATCTCTACAAAATTATTTGAAAATCGGCCAACCAGTTTGGGAGGAGAAGAATTTTGACATTTTTTTGTTTCGTTGCAAGAATTCTGCATGGATCCCAAAACGTTGAAGGAATTCTGGTGAGGTCATTCAGAGGATGCTTTCTGTGAAGTTTCATCCAAATTGACCCACTGGTTACAGAGGAGAAGATGTTGAAGCACGCCGGACAAAAGGCGATCACAATAACTCACCTTGAGCACTTTGTGTGCTCAGGTGAGCTAATAAAGTTGAAAACATTGTGGCAAAAAGAGAAATGCTCGTTTTAATCAAATTCTCTTTTAGTCACAATATTTTCAAAAATCGTCTGCTACTGAGGCATCAGAAAGTATCAATATGTGGGAAAGGGTTAACTTTTTGTAAATTAACAGCAAGAACAGCTGAACCTGTCCCCTGTGAACCAGGTATAATATCTTATAGCAGCCAACTTTGAAAACCTGTAAGAGGGTGTATCCCTTACCCATTTACAAAGAATCTGCAGCCATTTTTGAAAACCTCTAAGCAAAAATATGGAAAACCTCTAAAAAATAGGATATAATCATTGAATATATTCTAAATGATGAGTAATTTCTCATTTACCACAAAGTTTTCTAAAGTTGTCTTCTCTAAATGCATCAAAGTGTATTTCATTTTCTAATGTTGGCTAATCCTCAATAGAAAGATCTTTCCCGGACTCGTGATGAACTTAGAATTAATGATTCTATAGGCAATCTCATTCTTAATTCCAAACTAACTCAATTAACTATTCTTAATTTACCCTTTGTCTCCTGCAACTTTTTATATGCATCTGTGCCGTCTGACAAGACCATAATATACAGAGGACTAGATAAGAGGGAGTGAACAGGTCTTTCCCCAACAATATTTCTCTTATTAAATTACTCAACCAAATCCTATGTTGTGGGTGCTCAAAAGAATTGTCTCATTGAGACAATTCTTTTGAGTACCTACAAGATAGGGTTTGAATGTCAGATAAGGATATTAGAACATGAAAAACTACCCTTATCTAGGGCTCTGCATATATACGGAGGGCTGTTCAACTCCACATTTTTATCTCAATATCTGGAACGGGCAACATATCATGCCCACAAATATCGTCATCAAATTTGTGAAGATTTGATCAGGATCCTGTTCAAGACAGGAAGCAGACAAAACAAGAGGGCCAACATGATGGCCCTGGATCTCTCATCTGAGTAGTATGCCAATCATATAGTCAATCACAATAATTCATCTTGCAGTCAGGTAAGCTAACACTAATGTTAACAAGATTTATCTTTAATTTGGCTTAGTGACCTTGCTTTGGGTCTTACTTGACCAATATTGAAACGTGGCTTTAATAGTTTTTATTATTTATGTACATGTGCATACCATAATAGGACAAATAACCCTGCCTCCCTGGCGGCCATGTTTTTCAATGGATTGGAATATTTTTAACAAACTTGATAAAGAGTCGTCCAAGGAATAAGTGTGCTAAACTATTTTCAAATCAGGCCAGTACTTTCAGACAAGATTTTTGTTAAAGATTATAGTATATACCATAATTTATTGTCTCATGGTGGTGGGGCCTTTCAAACAGGGAAACTTCATGCCCGATGGTGAAAATAGGGGAAATGAAAGAAACTAGCAGTTATTATTTAAAGTCTTAATTATATGTAGCATTGCATTGAGGTACATCTGTTGAAAACATTGCTGTTCATTATGAGCAATTTCTCTTTTAGCCACAATATTTTCAAAAGACATCTGCTACAGATGTGTCGAAATAAATCTGTTAGTGGGAAAGGGTTCTCTAATTAAGATGAATCTTAAAAAAAATCTTATGAAAGGTAATTGGTTAACACTTTCTGCAGCAGACAACTTTAATAATATCTAAATAGAAGTATGGAAAACCTCTATAAATGAAAGAATAATTAAATTAATTATTAAATGGAGATGAAAACAGTGCGGGAGAAATTGCTCCTGTTCTTTTTCATTTTTGCCACAATGTTTTATAAAGTCAAAATCTGGACATAAGCCTTTGGGTTTCAATCTAGTTATCAAACTCCCAGTTTGGTTGAACCCATTCCCATATGCAGCCGCAATTTAACCCGAATACAGCAAACCTGCAGCAGACGACTTTAAAAACATCTAGACAAAACCCCAGAAAATCTCTATAAATGAAAGTATAATTAATGCAAAAAGTTAAAAATATTGTGGCAAATGGAGAATTTGCTAAATGTTTTGAGCAATTTTTGCTTTTTTTGAAAATTGCTAATTCATGGAAAGGATGTAAGGGATCTTTTTGAACAGTTTTCAAACAAAAGTTTTTTTTAAAAACATGCTGTCAGAGCAGAAACTTGAATATTTTAACGTAAATTGCAAATCTGAATAACAAAATTGCAAATCTGAATAACAAAATTCCAAATTGAAGACAAAATGTCAACAAAGAGAGACAACTCTGTGAAAAAGTATATTTCAATCCAGTAAGAGTTATTAAGTATGGCAATTGATTGATTGATTTATTTATTGGGGGTTTTACGCCGCTTTCAACATTATTTCAGTTATATCACGGTGACAGTTCACTTATTCATGATCCCGGGGTAAACAAACCTGTTCTAGGCTAGAAAATGTGCTTTGCCCAAGGGCACTCCACAATGACCGTCCCGGGTTCGAAATCCCCGAAGCTAACCACTCGATCACGGCGGATTCCTGTATGGCAATTGATTTTATTAAATTAAACCATGCACTGAATTTCTATCAATTAACCCTTTCCCACATCAGGGCCTTTTTTCCAGAAATTGGGAAGAGGCCATAGCCTTTCATTTTGGGAAATTTTAGCGCGATTTTTTTGCCAAATTGGGAAAAATTAGACATATATAATTATGGCTATATAAATAGTCCTTTTTACAATAACTTAAGACTTTTGCTTTATATAATGCAATAAAACAATCATATTACCTTAAACAAGACAAATATATCTGTTAATAGTGTATTCCACTTCACTTCACTTAAAAGTGGGATTTTTTTTTCCAATTGGGAAAAAAAACAACGTTTTTTCAATTGGGAAGACACCGTTTATCGGCGTCACTTATATAAGGTAAAAAGGCGGTGAACATAGAGATGTTTTCTGACACCTCTGCTTTTGAAAACATTGTGGCAAAATGAGAAATTGCTCATATATTGCTCATGATGAGCAATTTCTCATTTTGCCACACTGTTTTGAACTTTAATAATTGTTCTTTCATTTATAGCAAGTTTGAATTCTTTTACTCAATGTTTTCAAAGTTTTCTGCTGCAGTTTTGTTGTATGTGGGAATTGTTACAACGGGCGTTGCTCAGCATACATTCGTCATCCATTGGGTATTCATATTGGTCAGGAGTTTATTAAGAGAAATATTTGGGTTGAGAATCTGAGCTTATGCAAAGACCTAATAACACAGTTATTAGGTCTTTGGCTTATGTTATCTTGACTTTATCAAATTATTCTATGCTGGATTTTTTTCGAAATTTGGCATGCTTCAGTGAGTTCTTACTTATTAATTGAATGTTTTGGTATTTTCCATTGCATAAAATAATTGATTGGTTTAAAAACGAAAAGATTTAAACTTGAAAACTAGTGAGATGATCTACACACATGAGACAAATTCCACCGACAGCAACGTTTGCAGAACGGAATTAAGACTGTCCAAAAGTAAATCACATCTAAAAATGAAATCACATTAGCCTGTCAATAGGGTTTACTCACAAATTACAACTTGAACGGCTCTTTATTATTTTGATAGGATTGTGTTTTTCTGTTGACATGTGCAACTTCCTGTTTACAAGTGAATTTTACAAAACTTGTAGGTGTTATGGTACACCGGCTTAGGGATACTTCATTTTTGTATTTAGTATATTTTAACAAACATCGGATTTCACATTTATTTTGCAGAAAAATGACTTTATCAAATTCACTTATAGATAGAAATGATGGAAATGAAACAGGAACATTTTTATTAGCCTTTTGTGTTTAGTACATTTCAAAGGACAATCATTATTGCTCCCTATTGGCGGCTGCTTCAAAACACAAGAAGGTTGTTGAACTGTATCTAGCCTCAACGACACAAGAATGACTCTAGAATCTCTAGATGAATACTTTAATTTAGACGAAATACTCGCTACAAATGAAAAGATACCATGTAAAATAGAAATGCCAATTTATAGGCTAGGTAAATATGTTTTTTGTTGTTACAACTGACGTCTTTTATCTTGACTCGATTAGAAAAGATGACTTTATTCCGATGCTGCTGCTACTATCATATCCGGAATAAAAAGAACTTCCATGGATCATGGAAACACCGGTTCTCAAACCTCTTGACATTTATCAGGGCTCATGGGAAAACTTATGAATTCATGTCAAAAACCAACAATACTGACATATAAATTCAACAATTTATTTGTAAGTAAACAAAACATCGGTTCACATACAATTTATGGTAGTCAGAAATCTCGACCCCAGTTTCCTTAGAAAAGTCGACCCCAGTTTTAGTCAACCCCATTATTGGTGTGAATGGATGGTTTAACACACAAGTTGAAGTGTCATAAACAAAAGCAGTATCATGTTTGACTGATTATCGATACTTGATTACCTGATGATTGATTATTTAATTATGATCATTTAAATGATCTTGATGTGTTCTACTGCAGACGACTTTGAAAACATTTAGTAAAAACTCTATAAATGAAAAAAATAAAAATAATTATACAATGAAGTTGAAACCATTGTGGCAAAAGGAGACACAATGTCTTCAAAATTTGCTGCAGAAGTTTGGCCCCTTTCTGTAATAGATTCACTAGTACGTACATGGGTAGAGCCCCCGTCCCACCTTCACATTCAATCGTCTGTACCATCCTGATATCCCCAACATATATTCAATTTCTAGTACTTCAAACAGAATATGTTTATTAATACAGAAAATACTAATCACTTTATTTTACATTTTCAAAACAATGTAGCGAATTTACAACATACAAAAGCACAATCACTATACAACATTTTTAATAAAATGTTAACAATAACATACATTTTTATTACAATGTTAACATATATTTTTATTACAGTGTTAACATGCATTATTATTTCAATAAACATGATCAAAATGTAGTGATTATACAACAAAAGAACCATCATCCATTCACATCTTTATAAACTGGGGTCTTAATTGGGGTCTTCTATTCTTAGGAAACTGGGGGTAGACTGTAGAGAATTCTGGAAGCCAAATTTATATGTATAATGCGTTTGTGGAAATATGTAAACAGTCCTTATACTAAAGGTTCAGGAATAGGTACAGTTGGAGAACAGGGACTTTAGCCACTGCGAGTTACCCATCTAGGCACTAACCCCGGTGTATGTTGTTTAACTTTGTGAAAAAGCCAACCACTCTACCAATGTTGCTATAAAAGCCGGCTTCTACAACAAGGCTATTGAAGTGATATTAAATCCCGTTACTTTTCTCCCTCTTTTTCTCTAGACTTTGTGTCTTGACTTCGGCGCGAAGTCACAGAACTGCAAACTAACAGTACACTAGAGCAGAGCCTATAATGTAACATCACTGGGAATAAGCTGAGTCTGGGGATCCCAAAATCCCACTGCTGCCACCATTTTTAACATGTACTGGATCATCAACTGAGTTAAGCCACAGTGGGTCACCCATCCAGGCACTAACTGCGATGTACATTGCTTAACTTTGTGATAAAGCTTACAACTCTACCAATGTTGCTATAAAGCCAGCTTCTACAGCAAGTTAGAAGTGGTATTTGTAACTATACCCCATTCCCGTTACACTTTTAATTCCAGTAAATTCAAATAACAAAGGCGTTATTTCCTGATAACTTTAGATCAAGAAGTACTTTGGTCATAATGTCATAAGGGGGAAGAGATAAACATGCAGCAGTCCAGTTTCTCTCCCTTTTAGGGGGAGTAGATTGTCGAGTAGAAAAGAGAAGAAAAACACAAATAATATATAATATATAGAAATGTGAAAGAAAAAATATACACTGCAACTGAGCACTACTAGACTGACGAAGCAGTGATGTCACTGTGACTGTCCAAGAAAGGGAAAAACTAGGCGAGGTGTCTGTACTAGTAATGTTTTTCATACAATGCAACATGTAGGGTTGAAACCAGGGACCTCTTGCTTTCAGAGTGATTACAGTACAAACCAAGCAAACCGGATTGTAAGCCTCCCCCATATTGGGAGTAATTGTCACAGGAAGTCCTCCAATTGTGTACAACTACAACTATCAGTTCCAACCAGGACAACAATATTGGATTTGTTATTATTTGTAGTAATTGCTTATTGAGACAATTTTATGGCAGTTACCTAATCAAAGAAAAGAGCTCAAAGTATTAATTAAGCAAATATGTCATTGGCCGGATTGCTCTAGCAATTCCGGTCTATAGATTGGCGATGTCCGTCTGTCTGTCAACATTTTGGTTAAAGTTTCAGGTTGAGGCAAAATCTCAGCACTGGAAAGGGTTACAAACTTGAAACTTTGCCTGAAGGTAACCAGTAACAAGTTCTATTGATTCCTATGGTTACTTTGACCTTGACCTTGGTTTGTCGATTTTCAAGGTCAAATTGCCGACGATCCGGCCTTACCGTCTTCAGCGGTTTCTTGTTTTTGCTATGTTATAGCATCTGGTTTTGACAAAGGGAATATTTATTACATTGTGTGATTACTGGTACAAATTATTGACACACTTTACTCTCGTGTAAATTATGAATTAACCCTTTCCCTCATAAAACAAGTCTCCAGACATCAACTTTTGAGTAAATATAGGAAAAATATCAACAAAAAAAGGATGATAATTGAGCTGAGTTGAACACATTTTGTCAAAATAGTATCTGTATTTTGGAAAGGGATAACTTAATTTAACCCTTCCCTCATATAGACACTTTCTGACGCCTCTGCAGCAGACAACCGTTTGAAAACATGGCGACAAAAGAAGAAATTGCTCAAAACGAGCAATTTCATCCTTTGTCACCATGTTTTCAACTTTTTCAATTATTGTACTTTCGTTTAAAGGGAGTTCCCAATTTTTTTGGGGTACGTTTTCAAAGTCATCTGCTGCAGATTTGTTGTATGTTGGAAGGGGTTAAAGTATGGTTTTCAGACAGAAGAAAACATGAGAGAAAATGAAATTGCAATTTTTGCAAAGATGTATTCAAATTCTTCTGCTGCAGATTTGTTTATTTTAATGGAGCTAAATTAGGCTAATTAGACCTGTACTGTGCATCTGAAAGCAGGTGAGCCTGTGTCTTTGCACCGTTTGGCAGAGATCTAGATAAGGGATGTTTTGCATGTTCTTAAATCACTTTTTGACCCTATATTCCTATGTTGTGGGTACTTGAATGAGACGATTCTATTGAGTACCCACATCATAGTGTTTGGTTGGTTAATAAGAGAAAGATTGTGGAGAAGATAGCTGTATACCCAACTTATCTGGACCTCTGGCGTTTGGCATGATGGGGCTCAAATATGTTTTATGCAGTTTCTTATTTCAGGTTATTTAGATTCAAGTTCAACAAGTGAACACTTACAACCTGGCACTAAAATGGAATTGCCCTTCTGGATGGCAAGAGCCTTGTGCAGTCGAAAACGTCACATGGTCCGTGTAGAAACACCAAAACAATATAAGTAGGTTTATAGATTAGATTCATTTTCCGGTCAGCAAAATACAGTCGCGTATTGTGTGTCTGTCCAAGCATGTTTTATACTAAAATGACAAAGGTTATAATTTCTTCCACAGTCTTGCAGTTTTGGTCATCCACTCATATGACTAAGCAGATGGTGCATGTAGTGTGCAAGACAAATCTAAACTATTAAATTTAAAAAGAAATGAGAATTGTTTATGACAATACAAGTATCCTCTACGGCTCTACATCAAGACAGAAATTGTGACAATTTTACATACCCTTTAACCCTATCCCACAAACAGAACTTATTCTGACACCTTTGCAGCTGATCCATTTTAAAAACATTATGGCTAAAGGAGACTGCTTATAATGAGCAAGTTCTTCATAATGCCACAGTGTTTTCAACTTTGTTTTGATAATGTTAATTTCATTAATAGTTAATTTTGCCTTCTTGTATTAAAAGTCCTATGCCGTAGATTTTCTGTATGTGGGAAGGGTTAATGAAGTTCTGTGAGATGAGCTTTTGTGATCACTCACCGTCCATCGTCTGTATAATGTCCGTCTGTTAACAATTTCCTACAAATTACTTCTCCTACTAAACCAATGGACTGATTTCAAAATAAATTCACAATAATGTTCCTTAGGTGGTTCTCTTTTAAGTTGTTCAAAGAATTTAATTCCAAGTAGAACTTTGGTTGCTGCGGCATCAGAAAAGGGTAAAATTGACAAAACTTTAAAAATCTTCTTGTCCAAAAGTACTGGCCCGATTTGAAATTAATTTGCGTAAATGTTCCTCTACCAAGGTTGTTCAAATGATTCCGATCCATTGTAAAACATGGCCGATAGGAGGCGGGGCTTGTTTTCCTTATATGTTATATAGTGAAAACTTTAAAAAATCTTCTTGTACTAAATCACTGGCCCGATTTGAAAATAATTGTGCACATACAGTCAAACTTGTATTAAGAGACCACCCAAGGGAAATGATATAAGTGGTCTCTTAAGACAGGTGGTCTCTTATTGAGGTACAAATGTATTTTTCTTTTTTTGGGTCTTATGTATACATACTACATTATACATGTACATGTATTGGTATTAAAGAATAAATAACAATAAACATTTTGTTGTTCTTCTAATTTTATATTTTATTTCAATATTAATAATAGTTATTTGCAAAAGTGTAAGTTGATAATTAAAACATATATAAATTTAATCACAAACTTGATTGTTATTTATTATTTGATGTTTTTGTTTAACTATAACATGAAAAGGATATGTACATGTATGTTCAGTAGAAGAATAGAGCACTACTTCTTACTAAAAAAGTCACTGATCGTGTTCTGTTTCAAAGACTGTCCATCTAAAAACAAATTATTTAAGGAGTCATTTAAAGACATTGTCAGGTTTAAAATCTTTGAGTGTCCACAGATTTGCTAATTAAATCTAATAAAAGAGCCGATTAAATAAACGTGCTATCACCATTAGAAAGCAAAAAACAAACACAGATCCAATTAAAGAGATCAAAAAGTCGGACCAAAATTGTCATAATTAATCCACAAACAATCCCAAACAGTGATTTAACACGGTCAATAATTGACGTTAAAGTGTATTAAGTACAAACTGATAAACATGCAATTATCGGCTTTTACCATTGTGATACATCTGCAGTATTTGAGAGTCGTAACAAAGACAATAACTGTAGCTAAAGTGTATTAAATACAAACTGCTAACAAGGCAATTATCGGTTTTTACCCACTCTAATAGACGTCTGCAGAATTTGACCTCGGGTAATTTTACATAACACCTTTAGCTTGATGATAATTTAAACCTGTGTGGTTTACACGCGACAGTTGTGTTAGAATTATTTGACTGTTAGATTCAAGGTCGCTGAACCGTGGATTTTTATTAAAAAGGGAATGGTTTAAGTGTCCGTTGGTCGCAGACAGCAGGATCTCGCTTATTGCAGGTTAATTTATGACTAAAAAACATCGGGGGGAGTTCAATGTGGTCGCTTACACCAGGGGGTCGGTTATACCAGGTGGTCGGTAGTACAGGTTTGACTGTATATTCCTTGTGTGACCCTCTGCCAAGGTTGTTCAATTTATTCTGATCCATTGAAAAACATGGCCACCAAGGGGGTTGCTTGTTCCTTATATGTATAGAGTAAAAACTTTGAAAACTATTGAAGTTCTATTAAATCAGTTGAGTAATATATAGGGCCATCATGGCTCTCTTGTTCTGTATTGATAATTAGAAAAACTCAAGCATCATTTTGACACAAGTTTAACCATCTACCTAACATGATTTCCAGTCAAATCAAAAACAGTTCACCTAACCATGTGTTTTCTGACTTTCTCACAGTCACACCAGTACTCTCCACAAAACAGTGTTTCCAAGTAACTGGCTACTTTTCTGGATATATGTATATATATTGTTTGTTAGCCAATTGTTGGAAAAATGAGTGACGCTTGTCACATTGACTTTTGTCAAACGTTGAAAAGAATGTTGCCCAAGCTGGGGTTCAAGCTTACAAACCCAGGATTGACAGTATGCATCATTTAATGAGCTAGCAAGACTAATGCAATGTATTCATTTTTAATAGATTCAACATATATTATACACCCTATAAATATTCGATTTTTTTTCCCCTATATATCATGCATCAGACAACTTTTGAAATAATTGCACATTCCTTTGTGTAGATTTCTCACAGTTTTGCTGAAAAGTTGTCTGCTGTATATTTGTGGAACTGCAGAACTCTAGACATGGGGCGTTTTGCATGTTCTAAAATTCATATTTGACCCTCTAACCCTATTTTGTGGGTACTCAAAAGAATCGTCTCAACGTAGGATTTGCTTGGATTATAAGAGAGATATAAGAGAGATATTGTCTGGAACTGTATCATGTAGGAAAAGGGGTAAGTTTTGTATTTCCTTGATTCCAGAGAGTCCTACAGACAGATTCTGACAGCCGATGCCAATGTCGTCGATCTGCACAAACTTGGACCCTATTACTACAGTTTTGGAACCCACATGTTGAAGTTTGAATCCCCAGAAGCTGTTGATGTTGCTAAGATCCTGGTCAAGGTAACTGTTCAACTCTATCAATATTACACTGCCAATTTCTGAGGACTTCAGCCGAGCCGAGTGGGTAGTGACGTGGGCTGTCAATTCCGACGTTTGACAAAAGTCACTGTGACTTGCGTCATTCTTCTTTCACCAATGAGTGGTTTAACAGTCTATGTGGAAAAGCTGCGCATTGCTTGGAAAGTATTTTGTGTGGTGTACTGGTGTGGGAAAGCTTGGAAACTCTTGAGTAGGTGAACTGGCCGCCATAATATCACTGAAAAAATGTTGAAAATGGCGTTAAACCCAAATCAATCAATCAATCAGAGGACTTGGTAAGGAGGAGTAAAATTGTCTTTTCCCAACAATATCTCTCTTATTACTCAACCAAACCCTGTGTTGTGGTACTCCTAAGAATCATCATAGTGAGACAGTTTCTCCCTTTGCCACAATGTTTTCCACATTTAGTCATAGGTTATCCATTCAATTATAGAGATTTTCTATTTTTTGACAAAATATGTTCAAAGTAGTCTGCTGCAGAATTGTCGTATGAGGGAAAGGGTTAAGCATAAACATGGATTTTATCTAGAGCTCTGCAATTCTTAGTTGTAACATGTTTTCAAAGCATACTATAGTTTGCACTATTAATTTATATCACATATTTAAGATAGTTAAACACTATCTTCTTGAAAAGAAAAGGTAGCAAGTAATGGCTACCCTCGTTTTGGCTCGTGTAAATGAAACTATAATAATGGTAAAGATTGTAGCAAATGGAAAACAATGTTCATCTCCATAATTGAATGGATAACCTATGACAAGAAGTGAAAAACATTGTGATAAAAGGAGAAATTGCACGTTTTGTGCAATTTCTTCTTTTGTCACTTTGTTTTCAAAAAGCCGTCTGCTGCGGAGGCGTCAGAAAGCGTCTATATGAGGGAAAGGGTTAAAGTCAACAACTCAAAATATATGATATAGGATTAATGGTTATAAATCGGTATCTTGTCATATTTGCAGGCTTTTCAGATGAGGTTTCGTAAAGTGATGGACTCTTCCCAGAATGCATACAACGAGGACACATCCAAACTCACAGAAAAATTGGACGAATCAGAAAGACAGCTTTTTAAAGCTGGACAATTAGGATTGAATGACTTTGTCCGCTGGGAAACACGAGAAACAGAAAAACTCACAACTTCAGAAATGGTGAAGAATCATCGCAAGAGGAAGCGAGTTGTGTTGGAGGAAAATAATTGAAAACAATAATAGTTTTATATGTGAATTAACCCTTTCCCTCTTACAGACACATTTTGATACATATGACTTTAGAAAACATTGTGGGATATGAGAAAATTGCTCATGATGGGCAATTTCTTCTTTTCCCACAATGTTTTTATCATTACTCAATAGATTAATTTATAGAGATTTTCTACAGTTTAACCTAGTAGCTGTTTCTAAAGTCGTTTGCTGAAGATTTGTTGTATGTGGGAAAGAGTTTACTTTATAGCACATGATTATGTAAACCATTACCATATGATATACAGTATGAGTTGGACCTGTGTTTAACCCTTTCCTCATATAGACGCTTTCCGACTCCTTCAGACGGGCACCTTGCAACGATCACGTGATATAACTATATAACGGTTCACTCTGACAGGCGTGTACAGTTATACACAATTTAAACGTTTGGCGGAGTCGAACGACAGTAATCATAGAGATTTGTTTGTGATTGCATGAGCTCCTCGTGATTTTGCATAAAACCTTCATGGTATAAAAATGTTTCATTTAATGCGCATGCGTCCTATCGGTCATGTGACGACTCTTCAAGTCACGTGATGAATGAGATTAAAAGCATCAAAAGCTATTTAAAAACTTACCCCGTTACTGACAGGGTAGAATTTGCGATGGAAAAAGTATCGAAAACAAGACAATCTCACCGATTATAGGGGTATGTAATATGTCAGTTATCATATTTTAATGCACCAAATACAAAAATAACACTTATTTTTCGACAGTTGGGTATCTGGAGTTCAGTCGCTTTAAAGAGAGGTTCCAAACAATTTCAGGTATGTTTTCAAAGTCGTCTGCTGCAGAAGTGTTGTATGTGGGAAAGGGTTAAAGACCTGCCTCAGGAAGGCACAAAGCTGGTCTTTGTTCACAGGTAGCGTTTTGTTGCAGGGTCGTTTATGCAGAAATTGAAAACCGGTTTGACTGTAAATTTTGTGGTTGCTATAGACAGAGTATTGCTCATCCATGGTGGTCTTCATGGCAGGTCTGACTGTATATAACTTCTGATGCCTCTGCAACCTTAGAAAGCATTTTGGGAATGGGAGTAATTGATCAAAGTTATTCTTCCAAGATTTTGATTGTGACCTTTCTTTTTTCAAAAGTAAAAACATCTAAGAAAACAATAGACAAAATGTACAAACACTAGTGCAATTGTTAAAAAATAAACCTTTTCCAATATAGAAATGCATCTGCAGAAGACTCCATGGTGTAGCGGTTGGTGTGTCTGAATTTTGGACGGATTACAGGGTCGAGATACCTGGTCAGATCATTCCAAATACTTCAGATATGGTAGTTGTAGCTTCCCACCTTGTCACTCAGGGTCAGGCAGAGGTCCAGATAAAGAGGGGTTTACAGCTCTTTTCCCCTCAATATCTCTCTTATCATACAACCAAACCCTATGATGTGGGTACTCAAAAAAGAAACATCTTAATGTACCCACAACATAGGGTTATACGGTCAAATAAGGATTTTAGAACATGCAAAACACCCCTTATCTAAGGCTCTGGTCCGGATTAGTATTTCGACTGTTCATTTTGTCAGGATACATAAGACCAATAGTACTGGTTAATATTCTAAGAATTGCAGTGATATAACTGAAATGCTTTTGAAAATAGCATAAAATACTGTTTAAAGAAACATACCAGAAGACTTAAAAACATTGTGGCAAAAGGAGAAGGTGCTAAGGTTTGTTCTCTTTCACTTGAAACGATGCTTTCAACTTTATTTTATAAATAGTACTTTTTCCATATTTCAAAATAACATACCAGTTTTGCTTCATGCTGGTACAGTTTCAATCTAAGCACTTTCCCCCATAACATAAATCTGCAGCAGGGCAAAATTATGGAAACTCTTAATAAGTTGAAGTATATTTTTTTGATATAGTTGAAAACATTGTGGCAAAAGGGGAAATTGCTCATGATGAGCGGTTTCTTTTGCCTCAATGTTTTCATAGGTCGTCTGCAAGTGAGAAAGATTATTGTGTCATTTGAAATTGTACTATTTTTACGTCCTCAGGTTCTGTCACTTCTGCCGCGGAAGATAGATATTTAGGGATATCCTCCCTTTCGGTTATAGTCGCTGAATATTTGTGTTATGTGTTCAATTTTTCTGAAGCATATGCATTAAACAGTTAAAGTACATTCAGAATTTCAAATATAGTCATTCATTAGCTCATCTGTTTGTTCGAAGAAAAAAGTCGGGCAAAATTTTATATCCTTCGCTGCTACAAAACTTTTAACCTTACCTTAAAACTAAAAAAACGTTGAACGTTTTCAAATGAAACTTGTTACACATGTCTATACCAAGTCACATAACAACGGCTTTAATAATTATTCAGAAATGCCCCTTTTTAGACTTAGAAAAAAACAGATGAGCTTTGGGGTTTGCTCTGCGGCACTCTTGTTATACTTGTATCAATGAAATGGCCAGTGGAAAGGGACTATTAATTCGGCTGTCTTGTTATCATTTGTTCTGCAACTTAACTCTTTTTCACATACAACAAATCTGCAGCAGATGACTTTGAAATTATCAAGTTCAAAATATAGAAAATTTCTATAAACGATAGTATAATTCTTGAAAACAGTTGAAATCAATGTGGCAAATGGAGAAATTGCTCATGATGAGCAATTTTCGCCTTTTACCACATTGATTTCAAAAGTCGTCTGCTGCAGAGGCGTCAGAAAGCATCTATATGAGGGAAAGGGTTAACTGTTAATGATTCCCCAGAAAGAGTCGGATTAGTCTCTGAACCCGCTCAGCACAATCAGTAGACCACTCATTTCCCACATACAACAAATCTACAGCAGACCACTTTGAAAATATAGTGGTAAAAAAGTGACAAATCTCCACAAATGAGAGTGAAAACATTGTAGCAAAAGGAAAAAAATTCTCATTATAGGCAATTTCTCCTTTTGCCAAAATGTTTTCAAAAGTTAACTGCTGCAGAGTCATCAGAAAGTGTCTGTATATAGGAAAGGGTTAATCGATTCCAGACTTTTCTAAATTGAAAGTATCCATTACAAGAAAAGGGCATTTCTTCTTGCCAACACTGTTCTTCCAACAGTTGTTTGCCTGTCTGTACCTGATAGCGCGAGTTCCAAAATTTGTTCGCCTGTCTGTACCGGATATCATTAGTTCCAACAGTTGTTTGCCTGTCTGTACCAGGTAGTGTGAGTTTCAACAATTGTTTGTACCAGGTAGCTTGAGTTCCAACATTTGTTTGCCTGTCTGTACCAGGTAGTGTAAGTTCCAACAGTTGTTTGCCCGATTGTACCAGGTATCATGAGTTCCAACAGTTGTTTGCCTGTACCAGGTAATGTGAGTTCCAACATTTGTTTGCCTGTCTGTACCAGTTAGTGTGAATTCCAACAGTTGTTTGCCTGTCTGTACAAGGTATCATGAGTTTCTAACAGTTGTGTGCCTGTCTGTGCCAGGTAATGTGAGTTCCAACAGCTGTCTGTACCAGGTAGTGTGAGTTCCAACAGTTGTTTGCCTGTCTGTAGCAGGTATCATGAGTTCTAACAGTTGTTTGCCTGTCTGTTCAAGATAATGTGAGTTTCAACAGTTGTTTGCCTGTCTGTATCAGATAGTGCGAGTTCCAACAGTTGTTTGCCTCTCTTTACCAGGTATCATGAGTTTCAACAGTTGTTTGCTTGTCTGTACCAGGTAGTGTTGAGTTCCAACAGTTGTTTGCCTGTCTGTACCAGGTATCATGAGTTCCAACAGTTGTTTGCCTGTCTGTACCAGGTAGTGTGAGTTCCAAGAGTTGTTTGCCAGGTATCATGAGTTCCAACAGTTGTTTGCCTGTCTGTACAAGGTAATGTGAGTTCCAAGAGTTGTTTGCCTGTCTGTACCAAGTAGTGTGAGTTCCAAGAGTTGTTTGCCTGTCTGTACCAGGTAATGTTAGTTCCAACAGTTGTTTGCCTGTCTGTTTAAGGGATCATGAGCTCCAACCCGTTCTGTCATTGACCTTTTCAAATTAACCCTTTCCTTCGTACAGACAAGTTTTGACACTTCTACAGCAGACAACTTTTGAAAACATTGTGACAAAAGGGGAAATTTCTCATTTTGCTGCAATGTTTTCAACACCATTCAATTATTTCATATTTTGGCAAGATGTTTTCAAATTTGTCAGCTATAGTTTTGTTCTATGTTCCTAGGTACAGATTAACCCTTACCCTCATATAGACTATTATTTAATTTCTGTATAGACTATTTCTTACTCATTCAAATCTTAACTTTCTGAGGGATTAACACAATTTATAATATGGATAGAAGGTATTTTTTTGTTAATGCAATTAAAATCATTGTTGAAAAGGGATATTTCTCGAGCTGTCAATTTCAGTATGATTGTCTGTTGTGCATTTTAGACTTACCACATAGAGAAGATGATTTGGACAAAACATGGAACATCACTATCAATGAAAGTATACTTATTTTGAATAGAGTTGAAAGTATTGTGACAGAATTATGAGCATTTTTGCCACAATGTTTTCAAATGACGTCTGTGACAGATAAATCAAAATGTGTCTGTATGTGGATATCCCTTTCCCACATACAAAAATCTGCAGCAGACGACTGTAAAGACATAGAAGATATTACATGAGTGGTCATTTAATACGAAGTTTTATTAAACAAGTTTAATAACATTTTGTATTGAATGACCACGAATGTTATATTCTATTTATATCATAAATTCCAATTCGACAATTTTTAGCGCAAAATATATATAACGTCGCTATATGGCACGGTCATTTTCAATGCTTTTCATTATGACGTTACGTAGCATTGTTATTACACTAGTTATATACCGAAAAATATAGATTGACGTTATTTCATGCTGGCGACGTCATTAATGATATAAATTAAGTTAAACATTTGGAAGATCTCTATAAATAAAGGTATAATACTGAAAATAGTTGAAAACATTGTGGCAAATGGAGAAATTGCTCGTTTCACATTTTGCTACAATGTTTTCAAGAGTCTTCTGCTACAGATGCATCAACATCTATAGGTGGGAAAGGTACAAGGCTCAAACCTCGTTCAAACTCGGACGACTCTATTTTCATGTTTTAGGATTTTTGGAATATTTTTATAACTCACAGCCAAACAATGCAGATTTCAGGTGAGACAGCTCGTTACGAGCTGACTCACCTGAATCTGTATTGTTTGCAAAAAAGCTCAATATTGCCTTTGGCGCTGAAAGAGTTAAAATTGTTAAAACACGGGAACAAGACAGATAGATGAAAGAAAACATACTATTTTCATTGGCTATTTATTTAAAAGTATAGACATTAAAACAATTAATAGAATGTATCACAGACGTTGAAGTATATAATGAAAATATACAAAGAGTATATATCTATAAATATAATAAGAGTAAAAAATATCAAGTTCTCAAAGAAAAGACATTTCCCATGTACATCAGATAGAAATCTAGTCAAGATATAGGAAAAATACCATCAAATTTATAGATTTGAGCCATTTGTCAAATGCAACGGACCTTATTAGCAGCAAAAGTCATGACCAAGTTCCACCTGTTATCAGTCAGATCTGGGTCTTCTCTGCCATCTAGTAATAAACAGCATCTTGGAGAAAACCAATGTGAAATTACCCACCCCCTATTCCCCAAACTGCAGTTTCTATACAAGTGTATTGTATTAACCCTTTCACTCATATGACATTTCTGCTGCAGACGACTTTGAACATATTTTGTCAAAAAATAGAAAATCTCTTTAATTAAATGGATAACCTATGACTAAAAGTGGAAAACATTGTGGCAAAAGGAGAAATTGCTCATTCTGAGCAATTTTTTCTTTTTTCACTATGTTTTCAATAGCTGTCTGCTGTAGAGGTGTCAGAAAGCGTCTATATGAGGGAAAGGGTTAATTGATAAAAAACCTTTGAAAGTTGAAATGTGATTTTGAAAAACAGAGAAACAGATTTCTAGAAACAATGCGAGGAAAGAGGAAATAGCCTTTAACATCATTCTAAATCTGATTTAAACAGAGGAACAGATTTTTAGAAACAATGAAGAAGAAATTGCCTTTCATTAGCAGATTTATTTTTGTTTTCATTAACATTATTCTAAATCTGATTTGGAATCAGAAAGTTTTTTAGAAGCAATGCAGGGAAAGAAGCAATTGCTCTTCATGAGCTGCTCCATCTTCTATTTACTTAAGTAATCTGTATTGGAGCAAACATTAAACCTTTCATACAACATGTCTGCAACAGACGATGTTGAAAGCAACTCTGCAAACATATGGAAAATCTTGATAATGAAAAGGCTTGTTATTGAAGAGAGTTTAAAACAATATGGCAAAAGATCAACAAAATTCTGATAATGAGAAATTTCTTCTTTTGCCACAATGTTTTCAAAAGCTGTCTGCTGCATATGTGAAACAATTTCTTCACATAAAAAAAAATTGTCACCTTTCATCTCATACAATAATTATATGAGTACTGAATTTATAAAAGAATATCCTGGTGGAGCAATATAAGGCACTGAATCTTTTCCAAGCAAAATAGTTTACAACAAAATAAGCACTATACAGCTTTATCGAGTTCTGAGACACTGTATGATATAGAAAACAACATGTTAACTATATCTAAAATTAAGGAAACTGGTATAAAAGATGGATGCTCTCCATATGAACTGTTAACCCTTTCCCACTTATAGACACATTTTAACCCAGCTGCAGCAGACGACTTTTGAAAACATCATGACAAAAGGAGAAATTGCTCAAAACGAGCAATTTCTTCTTTTGCCACAATGTTTGAAACTTTTTTCAGTAATTACACCTACGATTCTAGAGTTTTTCCAAATATTCAAAGTCGTCTGCTGCATATTTGCTGTATGTGGGAAAGGGTTAAACATCAAAGCGCTATAACCAATTTTGAACAAGACGATATGTGCATCAATTCCAATAAAATTCCACTATGCCAGACAGCATTTGCGAGTAATACTAATAATACCACAGAAACAAAAACATTTAGGCACTATATAGGAAAAATCTCTTGAAATGATTGATTGATTGGGGTTTAACGCAGTTTTTAACAATTTCTCAGTTATATCACGGCGGCCAGTTCACCTACTCATGCATTTCCTGGTTTTCTCACACCAGTACTCCACACAACAATCTTTCCAAGCAACTGGCTGCTTTTCCACATAGACTTAGCCCATTGGAGGAAGACGAATGACGCATGTCGCATTGACTTTTGTCAATCGTCAGAAAGAAAGTTGGCCGAGCCGGGAATCAAACTCACAACCCCTGGTTTGACAGCCCGTGTCGCTACCGAATGAGCTACCGGGGCTCAGCCTCTTGAAATGAAAGGATATTTGTAAGAAGAGTTGAAAACATTGTACCACAAAAGTCATCTGTAAAGGTGAAAGGGTTATCAACAAGAATATGGACACTTATTACTGTGCCAATAGTTTATGTTCATTACCCTTCCCTCATATAGATGCTTTCTGACGCCTCTGCATCAGACAGCTTTTTGAAAACATTGTGACAAAAGAAGAAATTGCTCAAAACAAGCAATTTCTCCTTTTGCCACAATGTTTTCCACTTTTAGTCATAGGTTATCCATTCAATTATAGAGATTTTGTATTTTTTGAAAAATTATGTTTAAAGTCGCCTGTTGCAGAATTGTCGTATCAGGGAATGGGTTAATTACCCTTCCCTAATTTATCCTTTTTTTGCAAACAACTGTTGAAACTGTGAGAAAAAAGAACTTCCTTATGAAGCGAAATTTCTCCTTATCTAAAATTAAACTTCTTGTTTTCACCCTCTCACTCACACAACTAAGTTGAAAAATTATGGAAACTCAATAAATGATAAAACAATTATTGAATCAAGTTGAAAAGGGAGTAATTGCTCATTATGAGAAATTTCTACTTTTGCCATCATGTTTCGAAAGTCGTATACTGCAGAGGCATCAGAAAGCGTCTGGATGTGGTCAAAGGGTTAAAGATTTAGGTCTTTTCCCCATAATTTTGAAGCAGACCAATCTAATAGCATATTAAGACTTCCCAACATACATATCAAAACACGATTCTTTGACTACCCTTCAAATAATTGCATTAACCCATTCCCACAATCGGACGCATTTGAATGCCTCACCAACAGATGTCTTAAGAAAAAAGTATGAGCAGTTTCTCTATTTGCAACAATATTTTCAACACTTTTCAATAACTATACTCTGTAAATGTAAGTATACTTATTGAATAGAGATTAAAATAAGGTAGCAAAAGGAGCAATTACTGGCTTTGAGCAGTTTCTTTTTTTTTATCACAATGATTTCAAAAGTCGTCTGCTGCACGTTTGTAAAATTGCATCTGCAAGTGGTAAAGGGTTAATTTGGAAACCTTGACAGATCAGGGCCAGTATTCACCAATTGCTTTACTAAGATTCTTATTCTCAATATTAAGAGTATTCCAATTAAACATTCAAGTAACAAAATTTCTGATAGACTAAATCATGATTTAGTCGGTCAGAAAGTTGTGAACTCAGAATTCGACTTAGAAACATCGAGACATCAGGGCCAGTCTTCACCAACTGTTCTAAATGGATTTTTATCCTAATTTTAAAGACTACTCTAAACATCAAAGTAACAACATTTCGAGGGCTTGGCGTGAAACGGTTGTAATTCAAAACCTATTTGGAAAACCTTGGATTAGGGGCAATTTTTACCCTTTTGTAAACTGCAAATTTAGGTGACATTGCTCAGAACGAGCAATGGCACCTAAATTTCCATTGTTTACCAAGAAAATGATTTAATGCTTATAAAAACTTTATGACGAGGTAATTAACCTTGGTAAGAAAATACGAATTTTAGTTGCAACCGTTTCACGCCAAGCCCTCGATTTCTGATTTAGTCGATCAGAAATTTGTAAATTCAGATTTAGAATGGTATTAAGATAGATTGGTGAAATACTGACACAATTCTCATATCAGTTAGATCGGTGAAATACTGACACAATTTTCATATGACTTGGCTTATGTCATTCTTATGCCTCTGCCATAACACCAGAACCTTCACGCTGTACTGATATGTCCGCCGGCTGAACTTGTAGCTGCTCCTGCACTGTGGATGCTGATCTTGTCGCAGACTGTCGGGAATGTTGGCTTGTTCTTTGTGTTTCTCCATCCTGTTCCAGCGACTGTTGGCTGTTACTATGTGACCTTGACCTGTGAGACATTCTTGAAAAGGAAGAACAATTGTATAAGCTTGTGAAGAAATTTGTTTTGTTTTTTTACACTTGAACGCTTTCCCACCTGCACATTTTGACACAATAGCAGCAGACAACTTTTTAAAACATTGTTTGCCAAAGGTGAAATTTCTCCTTTCCACCACAATGTTTTCAACCTTATTTAACAATTAAGCTATCTTTTATGGAGTTTATTCCGGTTTTTGTCACTCTTGTTTTCAATCTTGTTGGCTGCAGATTTGTTGTATGTGGGAGAGGGTTAAAACATATGACAACTTAGTAAACAGATAGGCAATACTATTGACAAGTTCTATAAATGAAGGTATAGCTACTGAATAGAGTTCATGTCATTGTGGCAAAAGTAGAAATTTCACCTTTTGTCACAATGATTTCAAAAGTCGTTTGTTTCAAATTCGTCTGCAAGTGGGAAAGGGTTGAGTGCTGTAAAAGGCAATACAAAATGTTATGATCTCAAACATTTGATCATTTACATGATGCAGAGATATCTGATGCCTCTGCTGCAGGTCACAGTGAAACAAGGGGACCATGGTGGCCCTGAATCGCCCTCCTGAGTTACGCCAACCACATAGTTAATCAATTTAACCCTTTCCCTCATACGACAAATCTGCAGCAGACGACTTTGAACATATTTTGTCAAATAAAGGAAAATCTCTATAATTGAATGGATAACCTATGACTAAAACTGAAACACATTGTAACAAAAGGAGAAATTGCACGTTTTGTGCAATTTCTCCATTTGTCACTATGTTTTCAAAAAGCCGTCTGCTGCAGAGGCATCAGAAAGTGTCTATGAGGAAAAGGGTTAACTCATTTTGCTGTCAGGTAAGCTACAATAGTACTAGTGTTAACAAAATTTCCCTTCAATTGTTCTTAGTGACCTAGATTTTGACCAAACATGACCCTTTTTCGAATTTGGCGTAAATATCATCATAACAATCATTTTGACTGTTTCAACATGCTCAAGTTAAAAATACCACTTCCAGAGTTTTAACAAGATTTTCCTTCAATTTGTCCTGATGACCTATTTCTTTACCCAAAATGACCCATATTCAAATTAGGCCTAGGTATCATCAAGCTAAACATCCTGTTTTAAGCTGCTGAAGCAAAAAAGGCGGTCTATTAGTGTTAACAAGATTTTTATTTTATTTGGCCTAATGACCTAGTTTTTGATCGGACATGACCTATATTCAAACTAAGCCTAAATAACATCAAGAAAATGTTTCTGACAAAGTTTCAACATGCTCAAATAAAAAATGCAGCCTCCAGAGTGTTCACATTATGACCTTGTGTCCCAGTTTCGAACTTGGCCAATATTTGATTGAGATATATGTTCTGATAAACTTCCATGAAGATTGGATGCAAAATGTTGCCAGTAGTGTTCACAAGGCAAATTGTTGACACCACATGGTAGACGAAATGTGATCACAATAGCTGACCTTGAGCTCTTCATGCTCAGGTGAGCTAAAAAGAAGTCGGTACTTGGTACAAACCATCTCAATTGCTTAAATATACTTCATAGAAAGTTGCAATTGACAACTGTCAAAATATGGCCGTTGAGGTTTTACGTCATTTACTAATGATCAGGCAGGTACTGATACAAATTGGAAAAAGGTTATACAACAAATCTGCAGCAGATGGCTTTGAAAACTTCTAGGCAAAAATATAGGAAAATCTCTATAACTGCAGGTATAATTGCTGAAAAAAGTTGAAAACAATGTGGCAAATGGAGAAATCGTTTTGAGCAATTTCTCCTTTTGTCCCATTGTTTTCAATAGTCATCTGCTACAGAGGTATTAGAAAGCGTCTACATGTGGTAAAGTGGTAATAATCGTAAGTGTGGTTAGGTGTGATGATTTTTTAATTACATATGTAGTCATTATACAACTGATGGTTTCATGAAAAACAGTTGTAACTGCATCCCCTTAACAAGACAGAGTTATAACTGTTTCGCGTGAAGAAATCCTGACTCACCTGGAGGTTCTGTCTGTAAGCGGCCCTTCCTCCAAGTTGAGATTTGACGTCGAGGATCGTATATTGGATGCGCTTGCTGAGTCACCTTCAATACTGATCACTGTAAATGGACGACTGGTACCTGGGTCATCAATGTCCTCTGCCTGCATGTTGACCAGGTTCGAGCCCTCACTGTGTGATAGATAATTAATTATTAACACTTTCCCATATACAGACACTTGCTGATGCCACTGCAGGAGACGACATTTGAAAACATTGTAGCTCCTTTTGACACTTTGTTTTCATCTTTATGCAAGAATTGTTATTTCATTATAGAGAGTAACCCTATTCGTTTTATGTGGGAAAGTGTTAAAACTTTCCCACATGCAGATGAATTTTGAAACATCTGCAGTAGACTACTTGTGATGCACAATGATTAGAACTCTATTCAAAAAGGACTTTCGATTATTGAGTTTTTCCATATTTTTAACCACGGTGGTTTCAAAGGTATTATTATTAACCCTTTCCCTCATATAGACGCTTTCTGACGGCTCTGCAGCAGACGGCTTTTTGAAAACATAGTGACGAGCAATTTCTCCTTTTGCCACAATGTTTTCCACTTTTAGGTTATCTATTCAATTATAGAGATTTTTGATTTTTTTACAAAATACTTTCAAGTCGTCTGCTGCAGAATTATCTTATGACGAAAGGGTACACTGAAAGTCTGAACTATTATGAAATTTATTACAATCATCAGTCTCAAAGTGTTTATGCGATTATATATTTTATTTGTCATTTCAATGGAAATATTTGATATTTTGTCATTTATTTGGGAAAAAAAGAAAGATTTGTTTCAAGGTGACATAATAATAGGGTATAGAAATTAAAACTTTTTGAGAATTAACAACTCTGGATACACAAAAGCCAAATTATGGAAAATCTCTATAAGCGGCTGTTTGAATAATTGAAAAGAGTTTAAAAACATTGTGTCAAAAGTTGTTTGGATCCAGAGCATTGATGCCCAGTTCAGTCAATATTGGTCCTGGAGCTCAGCAAAGTAGCTCACTTGGTAGAGACATCGGCTGTTAACCCTTTCCCTCATACAACAATTCTGAAGCAGACGACTTTGAACATATTTTGTCAAAAAATAGAAAATCTCTATAATGAATGGATAACCTATGACTAAAAGTGGAAAACATTGTGTCAAAAGGAGAAATTGCTCGTCACTATGTTTTCAAAAAGCCGTCTGCTGCAGAGCCATCAGAAAGCATCTATATGAGGGAAAGGGTTAATAATAATACCTTTGAAACCACCTTGGTTAAAAATATGGAAAAACTCAGCTTCAGACATTTCACTGTGACAAGGGTCATTGATCTTGCACCAATGGACAAGCAGCCAGTTGCTTGGAAAGACTGGTTTGAGAAAGCCAGGTAACACAGGACTGGTGTTTGTTAACTGGTTGCTGTGATATGACTGGATTTGTTGAAAATGTTGCCAACCTTTTGCACATACAAACACTTACTGACGCCTCTGAAGCAGACGACATTTGAAATCATTGTAGCAAAGGGAGAAATTGCACATGATGAGCAATTTCTCCTTTTGCAACAATGTTTTCAACCTTATTCAATAATTATACTTTTATTTGTAGAGATTTTCCATATGGTTGACTCGATCTTTTCAAAGTCTTCTGCTGTGCTGCAGATTTGTTGAATGTGAGAAACTTTCAAAGGATTAACCCTTTCCCTCATATAGACGCTTTCTGACGCCTCTGTAGCAGACGGCTTTTTGAAAACATAGTGACAAAAGAAGAAATTGCACAAAACATGCAATTTCTTCTTTTGCCAAAATGTTTTCCAATTCAAATATAGAGATTTTCAATTTTTTGACAAAATACGTTCAAAGTCGTCTGCTGCAGAATTGCTGTATGATGGAAAGGGTTAAAAGGTTATCCCCAATCAATGAGGTCTTTCTGTCGGCAATAAACAGTCATACATACGGTATAGGTGGCAGTCCAATTTTCTTGTAATGCCTCCATCCCTCCATGAAAGGCGTGGAGAGCTTTGTTCTCTTTGTATAATGGAGTAAAACTTTCATGAGACTCTGATTGGTTCGGCATCTGAAATATCACAGATAGATGACAAATTATATTACCAAGATACAGGCACAATTTGAAAACTTTGTGAGAAAAGTCTTTGTTTTTATTCTTTCCACAATGTTTTCTACTCTGTTAAAAAAACGTAAAATTTAAAAAAAAAAAATCTGCAGTACAGACTCCATAGGTTTTCTGTATTAGTTAAAGCCTTTAAACATACAACAAATCAGAAGCAGACGACTTTGAAAAGCACAATGCGAAAATATGTAAAATATCTATCAATGAAATTATTAGTCGCCGGGCAGAAGCCCGCGACTTCTATTTCTAATAGGTTTTCTGAAATCACATGGGAGGGGGGATTATTATTAGAAAGAAACACATTTAGATGTCTTGAACATATTACAATTGTGTGTTTGTTTAAAAACACTAAGTAATGACACATCTAAAATGAAATAAATATTCCGATGTTTTAGGTATTTTCAGTTTCTTTATTTTGACTCGCATTTATGTTTTTTTGTTTTATTTACGAAGACAAAACAGTCCCTATTAGCTAGACTGGTATACTTTATTTTACAATACATGTAATCAAAAGTCGATAACTACAAACCTTTACGTCGCAGTCTAATTTGTTTACTTACGCGCACCTGCGTGACTCGCGAATACCAACTGCGTAGATCAATCTCCTTTGCAGAGAGCCGCTCTTTACACTCACTTACAAATAGTAAATTATAGGTGATTTAAAATGTTTATTTGGTTCGAAACAAATGAAGAAAAGAACAAACCGAGATAAAACTGGTTTTAATGGAAAAATGACTTTGAACGAACACTCTCTGCCTATAAAGAGAGTTTCAAGAACGACACCTCTGCGAATAAGAAAGAATCGGGTCTTTCGTTCAAAATTATTCGTCCTTGACAATTTTAAATGTGTCATTTAATTCCCTAAAGTCATATTGCTTCCGATCTGCATATTGTTATGCATCATTGACACAAGGGCGCTCATCATAATATAATTTTAAAACATGAGTAGTTTGTTGTTTTCATTATAAAAAAAAAAGGAAAGAATTAAAATAAATTAACATGTTGTAGGGCTAAGTTTATGTTCGAAATTAAGTTTAAATTATACAACAATTTCAATGAGATTTAACTGTTTAGTTGATATTATATTTCGAAGGTGGTCTAATTTATAAATATTGGACTACATTTCAACATTTGTTAAAGTATGATATAATTAGGATGCTAAGCTAATATCATTTTGAGAAAAAGAGAAAACTCATGTCTTCAGCGATTTAACCCTTATCTCATTGTTTTAAAAGTAGATTGCTGCAAAGATGTCCACTGTTGACTTTAAAAGAGGAAAGGTAAAATGACGTGCTATTGCATGCAAATCCTAAATTGTCTGTTTTGTGGTTTTATTGAAAAATAATAAAATTCAAATATTCTGACAAACATCTTGAAAAGTGTATGTGGAATTCACAAATCTTATAATTATTCCTTAATGAAAGCACTGTATACATACTAAGACTAATGATTGGCAAGATTACTCATTTCCATTACTGTTTATGATCAATAATTAGTTGGTTGTGTGTATGGTCAACCTACGTTGGAATGGAGATTGATCATAAACAATGAAAGGCTTCAATTATCATTCACTTCGTTGACAAAACAATGCAAGTTATGATACATTTTCACTTGACCCCACCCCTGATGTTCCAATATGCCCCTCAGTTGATAACTGTTTATTCAACTACTATAATGTTAGTGTTATGCATAACTGCACTATGGATATCCGGCGACATTGATGCGTTGCATCAACTTTCTCTTGTAATTATTTTAATACAGTTGATAATAATGTGACCATTGGAAAAAGCAGCTTTATCTTTCCCACAATATGTCATCTGCTGTTAAATAGTGAAAAAGTTGTAAGTGGGAGAGAGTTAAGGTTTATAAAAAGTTGTGCATGTAAGTGCAGCATATGCCATCAGAAGTTGCCTATAAGAGTAAAAGGGTTGAGAATTAACCCTTTCCCTCATATAGATGCTTTCCGACGCCTCTGCATGCAGCAGACGGCTTTTTGAAAACATAGTGACCAAAGAAGGAATTGTTCAAAACGAGCAATTTCTCATTTTGCCACAATGTTTTCCACTTTTAGTCATAGGTTATCATTCAATTATAGAGATTTTCTATATTTTGACAAACTATGTTCAATGTTGTCTGCTGCAGAATTGCCGTATGAGGGAAAGGGTTAAAGTTGTCTACATTTAAACTTTTTGATGAGTAAACTTTTTATAAGGACAAGATGCTGTTTTATTTTTATATAGAGAAGAAACCTTTTGTTGAAAGGAGGAGAAATTGCCCATTTTAAGCAATGTCTCCTTCTTCCACAATGTTTTCTAGAGATGACTACTGCAAAGGTGTGGAAAATCATTTATGTATTTATCAGGTAAAAATATTGAAATAGGCAACTGCTTTTATTCCCAACAATGTTTTCGAAACAGTCTGGTTTTCAGTGAGTCCCTGCAACTTACTTGTTTAGTAACTGTCTCTCTGCCACATGGTTGTAGGACAAATACCCAAGAGCAATGGCTGAACACCCACGAACCTGCTCTACCGGAGATTCCAATAACTTAGTGAGGTATTCCATTGCATTAATCGATACTATTGCTGAAGGCACACCTGTAAATGAAAATGAGAAAATGTAAGCCTAGAGAATAGAATGTGCCTTATTTGTAAAGCAATGCATTTAATAAAATATATATTTGATGTGTTTTAACGGTCAAAGTTTTGTTCAGGTATGTAAATAATTCAAAGAGACATGATACTGTTCTTGAAACCATCCCTAGCACAGGTATTATGCTTTTGATATAAATATTGTTAAAAGCTTGAAATCTTTTGAACAACCCTCATACAGGTATATATGATTTTTATCTTTGCCAATTTCTTAACCATTTCCCTCATATAGATGCTTTCTGATGCCTCTGCAGCAGACGGCTTTTTGAAAACATAGTGACAAAAGAAAAAATTGCTCAAAACGAGCAATTTCTCCTTTTGCAACAATGTTTTCCACTTTTAGTCATAGGTTATCTACGGTGGCATAGGTGACATGTGTGTGTTTTTATTTTTATTTTACTAAGTCGTGTGCACGACATACTAAGTCGTGCACACAAGATACTAAGTCGTGCGCACGAAATACTAAGTTGTGCGCACGAGTTACTATGTCGTGCACACGAGTTACTAAGTTGTGCGCACAAGATAATTAAGTTGTGCGCACAAGATAATTAAGTTGTGCGCACGACATAATTAGCCATTCAGAATACACTTTACATACATGAATGTTGTTTGAAAATGGCTGATAGCAGAAACGATTTTATTGCGCACGACTTAGTAACTCGTGCCCACGACATAGTATCTTGTGCGCACAACATATTATCTCGTGTGCACAACTTAGTAACTAGTGCGCACGACATAGTATCTCGTGCGCACGACTTAATTATCTCGTGCGCACAACTTAATTATCTCGTGCACAAAACATAGTATCTCGTGCGCACAACTTAGTATCTCGTGCGCACGACTTAGTATGTTGTGCGTACGACTTAGTAAAATAAAAATAAAAACATACACATGTCACCTCTGTGCCACCGTAGTTATCCATTTAATTATAAAGTCGTCTGCTGCAGATTTGTCGTATGAGGGAAAGGGTTAAAGACTTAAAAAAATCCATCTTGGCTGCATGGTAAAGAGCTTCTATGAGAGCTTGTATCCCGAGTTCAGTTTGTCTAGCAGTGATCATGGTGGGCATGCCCTTATGCGAAAGCCCATTTCCGAGGTTAGTGTTTTGTAAGTTAATAAGGCATCATGGGTAGGTATATTCTTGCTGCGATGTAACTAAAATACTGCATAAAAAATCCTCATAAAAACGCCAAATACGGGTCTTTAGAAGTCAATCCTTTCCCTCATACGACAATTCTGCAGCAGACGACTTGGAACATATTTTGACAAAAAATATAAAATCTCTTTAATTGAATGGATAACCTATGACTAAAATTGGAAAACATTGTGGCAAATGGAGAAATCACTCTTTTTGAGCTATTTCTTCTTTGTCACTGTTTTCAAAAAGCCATCTGCTGCAGAGGCGTCAGAAAGCGTCTATATGAGGGTAGGGTTAAACAAATAATTAATGTCAACCCTATAATCCCACATACACCTTCTGACCCCTCGACATCAGGCTACTTTGAAAGCATCTAGGCAAATATATGGAAAATCTCTATGAATGAAAGTATGATTGTTGCATAAAGTTGAAAAATTGCAGATCAACCTACACATTTAGGTAATCTGATCTTAATGAACACATTTCTTGAAATCCTCTGTCTCTGATCAATCTGTGCAAAAGTGCAAGTTGATCTGGCTCTACATTGCTGGAAAAAGCCTCAAGATTGAATTTTTTCTCTGTGAAGCTAATATATTCTCTATTAACACAACTTTTACCAGAAGAACCATGATAGCTAAGTCATTAATGTTGAGGGCTATCAATCGAAAGGTTGTGTGGTCGAACCCAGGCTGCCATTGATTTTTTCCATGCTTGACAAAAGTCTTTGTAACCAGTTTCATTTGTCTTCAATCAACAGACTAAATAATCTATGTGGGAAGTCGACATTGTCTGGAAAAAATGTTGTTTGTAATACTGGTAGAGAAAGTAAGGTTAGCTGGCCGACATGATATAACTGAAAAGCTGTTAAAAATTGCCTTAACCTCCAATCCATCCATAAATCAATTTCCTTACCTGCCCTTGTATGAGCGAGACGAGCGATACAATCTGACGCGAGGGAGAGGATGTGGTCTGACTGTGAGTCCTGTAGCAGGTCTACGAGGAGTTTTATACCCGCCGCCGAGGACAATGCTTGCTCTTCGTCTGGGATGATACGGGATAGAACCACCACCTAAAGTAAAAAGTGGAAAAACGACTTTAAAAACATCAATCTGTTCAGTCTGTTCAAATTTATGGAAAATCTCTATAAGTGAAAGTTTAATAATAAAATAGAACTGAAATCATTGTGGCAAAAGGAGAAATTGTTCGTTATGAGCAATTTCTCCTTTTGTCACAATAGTAACAAAAGTTGTCTGCTTCGTCTGCGTCAGAATGCGTCTGCAAGTGGGAAAGGGTTAAAGTGTCAGTGTATTTGTTATAGGTATACACATGCATGAGGTCAGATTAAATATTTCTCCCTCTTAAACCACTCACTGCACACTTGTAGACGCAATTAGACACATCTGTAGCAGATGACTTTTGAAAACATTGCTGGAAAAAAAGATAATTACCAATATTTTTTCAAAGTCGGTTTGCTGCTGATTGTTGTATGTGGGAATGGGTTAAACAATTCCCTTGAAACAGATGACTTAAAGGCGATCGCTACAGTTTCATCATTTTTTGAAAACATTCAGAATTTTATGAAAGTTGGTTTGTTGATAGTTTATTACCTAATATTCAGAATAAATGTGACCGCTAGCTGTATCCTATGTAATATAAAAAAATATCTAAAAATTTTCAAATTTTATTTTCCGTTTAACATTATTTGTTTGGCAACACTTCAATCTTTATATGACTGGAAAAATCAAGAAAAAATGACACAACTAAAAATTATTTAATAAAAATGCTGTTTAAAAACTACTAAATCTTTTTTGTTCAAACTTTCAGATTTTGTTTAAAATTTGCATAAATAATGCTTAAGCATTACAGTATTAAAATTTAACTTAAAATTCACAGGTAACCATGAGCAGACTTCTTTTCAAATAAAATATGTTTTTATTTTAGGTCAGGTGGGGTCGAGACTTAAGAGTTATCTGGAAGTATTAATTGACTAAGAAAAAGGAAAGACAGACGAACGACGGACAGAGAATGTTCCTTGAGCCTTGATCTAAAAATACTACTACATGTCACATAAACACACGTCATCTTATACATATATATGATCCATGGTCCAGGAAAACCCATCTTGGCATATTTATGACAAGTAATGAAGTATAGAAATCTGCCGGATTCAAATTCACAAAACATACTTAAAACTGTCCGTCACTAATCAGCAAACAGTGCAGAGTTAGATCAAACTGCACAGATGTGCATGTTGATCTAGATCTACATTGGTGGCAATTTCTCATTTAGCGACAAATATTTTGTCTCTGATTAATAATTATCTTTTACATACTATATACATTTAGTGTAAGAATCAAAACTGCCGCAATCACTTTTAATATTCTTTTTCCTGCTTTAATAATCCTTCATCATTAATTGGAATTGTCATTCATCTTAATGATATGTTTTTCAAATTGGTAGTCTAAAAATATATATAGAAGAAGCACTTTACTGTTCATTAACCCTTTCCCCATACGACAATTTTGCAGCAGACGACTTTGAACATAAGTTTCAAAGCAACAGCATACACAGTGTCTGAGAAAAGGCCTTGCACGCAAAGGTTTGACAAAAATTCTAAGTCGAAAAAGGGGCACAATTCAGTCAAAATCCATTCCACAGTTATGGGACTTGACATACAAGGTCCTCTAATGACCCTGAATAAGTGTGTGAAGTTTGAAAGCAACAGCATACACAGTGTCTGAGAAAAGGCCTTGCACGCAAAGGTTTGACCAAATTTCTAAGTCCAAAAAGGGGCACAATTCAGTCAAAATCCATTCCAGAGTTATGGGACTTGACATACAAGGTCCCCTAATAATCCTGAATAAGTGTGTGAAGTTTCAAAGCAACAGCATACACAGTGTCTGAGAAAAGGCCTTGCACGCAAAGGTTTGACCAAGCTGGCAACGCGGACGCCAACGCCAACGCGGACGCCGGGGTGATAACATAAGCTCCCCTATTTCTTCGAATAGGCGAGCTAAAAAGTGGGAAACATTGTGTGTGGCAAAAGGAGAAATTACACGTTTTGTGCAATTTCTTCTTTTGTCACTATGTTTTTAAAAAGCCGTCTGCTGCAGAGGCGTCAGAAAGCGTCTATATGAGGGAAAGGGTTAATGGCCAACAAGGGTAAAAACATAACATTCAGTCAAACCTGGGTAGTAAACCCTTCCCCTCATATAGACGCTTTCTGACGTCAAAACTCGAATTTCTCCTTTTGCCACAATGTTTTCCACTTTTAGTCATAGGTTATCCATTCAATTATAGAGATTCTATCTTTTGAAAAAAATATGTTCAAATTCGTCTGCTGCAGAATTGTTGTATGAGGGAAAGGGTTAAAGGGATTACATTTTGGACTGTATGGCGGTAAAGAAGTGTTTTATCCTTTATATATTATGTAGTTTGTATGATCAAAATGAAAATGCTTAACTAAGAATATCAGTTTGTTATCTATTGATCGCTGAGACAGTTTATAACATGGAATATGTTAAAAGTTTCACTTAAACCATTTATACAAATGAGGTATCTTTTTTTTTACTTTGGTTGCCATGGAAACATGAATTCTGGTTGAAAAAATTGTAATTGCTACCTATGAAAATTCATCACAATTGGTCCATCCACTGTGGTTACAGAGGAGAAGTCATTTGAATAACAAGGTAAATGGACGCAAACACAATGGACAATGCACCATGACATAAGCTTTTGTCCAGTGGATGTAAAAATAATGATAGATAGAAAAAACAGTACATAACAATGTATATCATCTCACCTGGAAAGCAGCATTGCATCGATAATATTCATCCGATGACTGTAAGAAAGGCACAAAACAGTTAAACCGTACACCGCCTTGTTCTGCAATCTCTTTCTGTTGGTTGATGTTATTGTACGCGAACGCTGCCAGCGCTGAACCCGCGAGAAGTCTGACGACGTCATCCTCTGCATACATCATCTTTAGGATGCGAACGTAACTAAAATCAATAGTTCCATTTATCTCCTCTAATATTTCTGCATTTCCTGCAAATAAAAATTCAGATATTTCAATTTGAGCTTGTCATTTACCTGATATAGAATACTTCTGATCCTTGATGCGGCAGACAAATATGCAGCACTGTGATAAAAGGAACACATTCTGAACATGAGCAGTTTCTTAATTTTCCACATAGTTTTCTAATATTTACTTCACCCTTTCCCACATACAACAAATCTGCAGCAGACGACATTGAAAACATACCGTTTTTTTTTGTTTTTTGAAAAAACCCTTTAAATGAAAGTACAATTTTTGAATAGAGTTGAAAACATGGTGACAAAAGGAGAAATTGCTTTTTTTTAGCAATTTCTTCTTTTGTTATCATGTTTTCTAAAAGACAGCATCTATATGAGGGAAAGGGTTAAAATCTTTTAGGTGTTTATATCACTTCATAAATGTTCAATGCACAATGCAATTCATAATAAAATGGTCAACAACGGAAAACAAACATTAATAAAGTATGTCTTCAATTGGAATAATTATTTCTACAGAGATCAGGATATGATCAATTTTATGAGAATCTGAAACACATGATTAGTAAAGGACAATTTAACCCCCATTTCCATCATATAGATGCTTTCTGACTCCTCTGCAGCAGACGGTGAAAACATGGTGACGAAAGAAGAAATTGCTCAAAACAAACAATTTCTCCTTTTTGTCACCATGTTTTCAACTCTATTCAAGTACTGTTCTTTCATTTAAAGAGATTTTCTGTGCTTTTGCCTAGACGTTTTCAAAGTCGTCTGCTGCAGATTTGTTGTATGTGGGAAAGGTTTAAAGTAAACATTCTGCTTAATTACAATAATGAGAAAAGTATCTCTTTCACTACGCTTCTAAAATGTGCATGCAACAGAATGTACTGAAATGGACATATTATAAAATTATCCTGTTCTATCGCTTAGTCTAAGCTTCTAAAATGTGCTTGTGACAGAATGTACTGAAATGGATATCTTTTAGTACAGGATTAATGTTTTAGCCCTTTTCCTCTGGCATTTTCGACACATCTGCAGAAGATGATTTTTGAAAACATTGTGGCAATAACGAGCAATTTCTCATTTTGCAATAATGTTTACAACTCTATTCAATAATCATCCTTTCATTTATATGAGAGTTAATATTTTTTTTGCCTGGATGTCTCGTCTGTTGCAGATTTATCATTTCTTGGAAAGGATAAACCCTTTCCCACATACAACAAATCTGCGACTTTGAAAACATACCCAATTTTTTTTTGAAAACCTGGCCCTTTAAATGAAAGTACAAAATTTATATTGAAACTAAGAGATGAAAACATGGTGACATTTTGAGCAATTTCTTCTTTTGTCGTCATGTTTTCAAAAATCCGTCTGCTACCGGGGCGTCAGAAAGCGTCTACATGAGGGAAAGAGTTAAGTTAAGTGCAGTTCAGTGAGGCATCAATTTCCTATATATAATACAAGGTAAAGGTCTTCTTTCCACAATGTGGATGTTTTGGGTATCTTGAAGAATTGTCTCGCTATATCTCTCTTATAACTGCGTTAAACCCTTTGTTGTTGATACTATAAACAATCGTCAAATCACGAAGAATCTTTTGAGTACCACCACATAGTGACGGCTAATTGGCGTGAAACAGTTGTAACTTAAAACCTATTTTGAAAACCCTGGTTTAGTGGCAATTTTGACCCCTTTGTAAACAATGGAAATTTAGGTACCATTGCTCATTCTCAATGGCACCTAAATTTCCATTGTTTACCAAGAAAAATTATTTAACGCCTTATAAAAACTTTATGGCGATGTGATTAACCTTGGTAAAAAAAATACCAGTTTTAGACTAAAAGGTCTGCTTCCCACAATGTGGATGTTTTGGGTAATCTGAAGAATCATCTCGCTATATCTCTCTTATAACTGCGTTAAACCCTTTGTTGTTGATACTATAAACAATCGTCAAATCACAAAGAATCTTTTGAGTACCACCACATAGCGAGGGCTTAATTGGCGTGAAACAGTTGTAACTAAAAACCTATTTTGAAAACCCTGGTTTAGTGGCAATTTTGAACCCTTTGTAAACAATGGAAATTTAGCTGCCATTGCTCAGAACGAGCAATGGCGCCTAAATTTCCATTGTTTACCAAGAAAAATTATTTAACACTTATAAAAAATTTATGGCGATGTGATTAACCTTGGTAGAAAAATACCAGTTTTAGTTACAACCGTTTCTCGTCAAGCCCTCGATAGGGTTTCATTGATTGATTGATTGGGGTATCACAGCGGCAAGTACTCCACACAACAATCTTTCCAAGTAACTGGCTGCTTTTCCACATAGACAGTTAGCCCATTGATGGAAGAGGAATGAAGCTTGTCACAGTGACTTTTGTCGGAAAGAATGTTAACCAAGCTGGGGTTCGTACTCACAACCCCTGGAATGACAGCCTGCATCGCTACCGACTGACCTACTGGGGAATACATATATAGGGTTTTAGGGTGTTGAGAGTTAGAGAAATTTTGCTTATCATGATTGATAGCTTTATTCTTGTTCTGAATTCACAATATCGAATTCCTTTATCCCCACATTCAAACAATGACCCCACAGAAAGCTTTGGAATAAAAAGTGTCAAAATGTACCGATCAAGATGGGATTAACCCTTTCCAACATACATCAAATCTGCAGCAGACAACTTTAAAATCATCTTGACAAAAATGCAGAAAATCTCTGTAAATGAAAGTTTATAATTTATAATAATTGAAACATATTGCAAACATTTAGGCAAAAAGGGTAAATGCTCATCATGAGCAATTTCTCCTTTTGACACAATGTTTTCAAGAGTTGTCTGCTGGAGAAGCCTCTGTATGTTGGAAAGGGTAAAAGGTTTGGAACTTGGAAAGGTGAAACTTGCATAATCCTTCAATAAACAAGAAACTTTAGGTTGAAAGCATTAACCCTCTCCCACATACAGATGCATTTAGAAGCATAATTATGGAGCACGTGAAAATATTTGTTTCATGTTGGAAGGGTTACATTTACACTTTAACATTAAACATAGCAACAAATCTTCTTCTTTGCATTCACTTCTTAGTTCACCTTAACCCTTTCCCACATACAACAAATCTGCAGCAGACGACTTTGAAAACATATGTGCAAAAATATGAACCATCTCCATTATGACAGTTTATTAATTAAATAGAGTTGAAAACATTGTGGCAAATGGTGAAATTGCTCATCATGAGCAATTTCACCTTTGCCACAATGTTTTCAAAAGTCGTATGCTGCAGAGGCATCAGAAAGCATCTGCAGGTGGGAAAGGGTTAAGTCTTTCAAACATACAGAATAATCGGATGCTTGTTGATGTAAGCATATTTGTGACAAATGTTGATGAAGATCTGCTTGTAGATTATATGCTTCAGGATCTAAGGTTGTACTATGTGTTAGATGTTTCCATAAATCTTTTGTGACCTACATGCAAACAGCGCATTAAGCCCTGTGTAATCTATATCTACACTCATTGCAAATGATATTGATATTTTTTGTGGAGTTCATTTGCTACTGCAGAGGCATAATACGAAAAAAACACATAAATGGGTTTTTTCGCTTATAGGTA
This sequence comes from Serripes groenlandicus, assembly GCA_031761405.1. Lineage (NCBI taxonomy): Eukaryota > Metazoa > Mollusca > Bivalvia > Cardiida > Cardiidae > Serripes > Serripes groenlandicus. The sequence goes on along the minus strand of JASEVX010000010.1, from coordinate 2,325,876 downwards.
ACGGGCGTGAGATTTTTTTTTTTTTTTTTTTTTCAATAACCCATGAAGCTTTCTGAAATGAAACTGGAAAAATCCATGGGGGCCGCCATTTTGGATATGTATAAAAAGCAGACGTAAAACACAGATTGAAAATGATTGTCGGCTTTTTAATCATTTTTTTTAAAATCGGTATTTTGGGTATGTATAAAATGAGCAGAAAATCACGGATTGAAAATTATTGTCGTCTTTTTAATCATTTTTGTTAAAATCGATATTTAATATCATTAAAGTGCTGGAATTAACATTTGTACGAAAAGTTAAAAATAAATGGAAATCTATAAGAAATATGTTTTCCCGTTCGTCAAAAAATCGACAGCATTAGCCTTCTATGCCCGAAACTAAATTTTGACTGTATCGTAGCCAAAGAAGGACGTGACGTCATTTCCGTTACACTTCATCTTGGCGTAACATCAATGGAGCGACGTTGTTTCCCGCAAAAAAGTGGTATCAACATGAAGACCCCAAATTCCTATACATGAGCTATTGACTCAATCATTCAAAGTATAATTATTTATCAAACATTGTGGCAAAAGGATAACTTTCTCATAAGGAGCAATTGTTCTTGTTGCGACAATTTTTTCCTAAATCGTTGCATAGGCCTCAGAAACGGTCTCTAATAGGGAAAGGGTTTAGCAGAAATGTGACCCCTTTCATAATTTGTTCCAGCCATATTGACTGCTTGAAAAAGGCAGTCGCCAGGTGGCATCAGAAAAGGGCTGATCTATTTGCTTCTTTACCATAATGCAGGTGATCGATTAAGGATCATCTTGGCCCTCATGTTTTAACCTCGTTCATTATAAATGTATTCCTTGATTTTCTGAAAGTCTTTACTTTATTATTTTCTGTTCGTAATAATAGACGATAGCAATACGAATTGCAAATATGTTTTGAAAATGCAAGACACATGACATTAACATTATTATTGTCTAGTAAATTCTTTTTTATGGCCAAAGTATGCTCTTTAATTTTTGTTTATAATTATCTTGCGTTTTTTCGTAAATAGGTAGCACCTATAGATATATTAAAGTGTCTGTAAGTAGGGAAGGATTAAGTGAGATTTGATAAGAGCTATTATGAAAAAGAGCCTTCTTTACTCCTTCTTAGGACTTTGCAACAAGCCCCATCCTTAAACAAGAGTGATAGTAAATTCAGTAGCAAATATTAAACTGCAAATATCTGGGAAAATTGGATCAGGAGTGCAAATGACACTGCAAGCAGTGGACACTGTTAAAGAAATGGCCATTTGAAAGACCATTTGTATCTTGAAATCTAACAATAACTTAAATAAGAATGGAATTATAAAGATATGTAATTTTGCCCCTTTCCTGATGCCACCTTGCTACCCTGTTTTCAACGAAATCAATATTGCTTTAAAGGTTTTTGTAGAGGGTCACTGAAGGAACATTTCTACCAAATTATCTTGAAACCGTCCAAGCAGATTATGGAGGAAAAGGGTTTTTAAAATTTGGGTATTTTTCTCACGTTCTGATGCCGCAGCAACTAAAGTTCTACACAGAATGCAAGTCTTGGAACAATTATGAAAGAGGACCAACAAAGGAACATTCCTGCGAAGTCAAGTTGAAATTGGTCCAGTGGAATGGTTGGTAGCAGTTGTCGTTTGTAGCTAAATGTTCAATTTACCCCTTTTGTGATGACACCTGGTTGCTATGATTTTGTAACCAATCAATACAGCTTGAACAAATTAAGTAGAGGATCACTGAAGTAAGATTACTATTAAATTTTACTAAAATCAGACAAGCACTTTCATAACAAGAGCTGTCTGAGGACAGTGTGCTCGACTTTTTCAAGCTAGCCAATAAAAGAAAACTTTTTTAGGTGGTACAGAAAACATAACCAAGTACTTGATCATACTTAAAAGTCATGATAAGTACTTTATCATACTTAAAAGTCATTAAAGGGCCATAATTCTAACAAAAACCTTCACTGAATTATGCACTCTTGGCTGTTAATTGGTGGATGTAATGATGGTAAAAAGATATTGTAAGTGTTTAAGCTATATCTCTAATTGTTTTGAAAAAAAAATGGATTTGGTATGAAACTTAACCAAAATTCTATATCGAAAAAGGGCCATAATTCTTTAAAAAAACCTAATGTACTCTTTGTCTGTTGATGGAGGTAATGATGGTTAATAAGTATTATAAGTGTATAAGCTATACTCTGATGGTTTTGAAAAAAAGTAGGGACTACAAAAAACTGTACCAAAATTCTAAGTCGAAATAGGGCCATTATTCTTACAAAAACCTTGACAGAGTTATGTACTCTTGTCTGTTGATGGAGGTAATGATGGTGGACAAGTGTTGTAAGTTTCTAAGCAATATCTCTAATGGTTTTGAAAAAAAGTGAATTGGTACAAAAAACTTGACCAAAGTTCTAAGTCGAAAAAGAGTTATCAGGGACGTAGATAAATCTTATCTACGTCCCTGGAGTTATGTACTCTTGTCTGTTGATGTAGGTTATGATGGTGAATAGTGTTGTAAGTTTCAAAGCCATATCTGTAATGGTATTGACAAAAAGGTGAATTGGTACAAACAACTTAACCAAGGTGTGACACTAACGCCAATCCCAACGCCGAGGTGAGTACATCTAGTCTTTTCTTCGAACAAGCTAAAAACCAAAGTTCTCACTGGAATTTAAATCTTTGAACAATTTTGAAAGAGGACCACCAAAGAAATATTCCTGTGATGTTTTGTAGAAATTGTTCTGGAGGTTTAGGAGGAGAGGATGTTTAAAGCTAAAAGTTAACGACGTATGTCAGACGACGGACAGAGAGTGATCAGAATAGATCACCCTGAGCCTTTGTCTCAGGTGATCTTAAAAACATGACAAATTTGAAAACATCTAGGTAAAAAAATGTAGAGATTATTGAAAGAAGTAGAAAAGTAAAAAAGAACAGATTTCTCTATTTGCCACAATACTTTCTATACGCCATCTGCTGCAGACATGTCAAATTGTGGCTGCTGGCAAGAACGTGTTTGTCATTCAATAGAGTCAAACAAATGGTGGCAATAAGAATAATTGCTTATTATGAGTAATTTCTCCATTTGCCACAATTTTAATGCCTCAAAATGTGCCTACTCTTGGAAAGGGTTAAGTGATAATCAATGAAATAGATAAATCATTGATAACAATCTTCCTTTATTTGATTTAGGTGAGAGACCTGTCATTTCTTTGGAATTACCTTGTGTGATGTCCTGGCTAATAATGGAAAGACATCGTACATCTTAACCCTTTCCCACATACAACAAATGTTCAGCAGACAACTTTGAAATCATCTGGAGAAAAATGTTGAAAATATTTATATATATAGAATAAAATTTAAAACTTTGAGACAAAATGGGAAGTTGCTCATGATGAGCAAATTGTCTCCTTTTGACACAATTTTTTCAAAACTTGTGTGCTGCAAAGGCGTCAGAGAAGCATGCGTATGTGGGATAGGGTTAATTAATTGGTGATAACCACTGCATGCATGGTTACATGTAATTCAAAGATTTTTTTTGAACTGCCACAGTACTGCATGAGACTGGTCTATAAACTATAGTCTCTATATTTGGACATAACATACTGCATTGTTGAACGCGACCAGTGCGAATATAAAATATTGTTATTTCGAACTGCAACAGTACTGAGACTGGTCCATAAACTATAGCCAGCTAGCTATATTTGGACATAACATACTGCATTGTGGAATGAGACTTAGTCCTAATATAAAATATCATGTTGATAACAGAAAACTGTACTAGTCGGTGTTTATTATACATTTCCACGTAAAGTGACCTTTTTATGTTTTCAGCTGTAACATGCTGCACTTAACCCTTTCCCTCATAAGAGTTGCCATCTGTTAACGACGGATGGACAAAGGACAAAATGTTTTCTGTAGAGTGTTAACAAAGCACTTGTTGACGACAGATGGTCAACAGATAAAATGTTGCCTGTAGAGTGTTAACAAAGCACTTGTTGATGAAGGATGGACAACGGACAAAATGTTGCCTGTAGAGACTGTTAACAAAGCACTTGTTGATGACGCATGGACAATGGACAAAATGTTTCCTGTAGAGTGTTAACATAGCACTTGTTGACGAAGGATGGACAACGGACAAAATGTTTCCTGTAGAGTGTTAACAAATCATTTCTTGACAACGGATGGACAACGTACAAAATGTTTTCTGTGGAGTGTTAACAAAGCACTTGTTGATGAAGGATTTAAAACAGATAAAATGTTTCCTGTAGAGTGTTAACAAAGCACTTGTTGATGAAGGATGGACAACAAACAAAATGTTTCCTGTAGAGTGTTAACAAAGCACTTGTTGACGACAGATGGACAACTGACAAAATTTTGTCTGTAGAGTTTTAACAAAGCACTTGTTGACAATGGATAGACAACAGACAAAATGTTGCCTGTAGTGTTAACAAAGCACTTGTTGATGACAGATGGACAACGGACAAAATGTTTCCTTTAGCAGGGTTTTCATTAAGAGCCGGCTGCCGGCTGAAATGACCGCTTCAAAGAGAATTTTGGCCGGCTCAAATTCTCAAAAAAAAAAACAAAAAAATCATCCGAGTATAACGTAAACAAAACACCAAGCATATGGGATAATTGTCAATTACAAGACCCCTCTGGGCAGGTATTGATCTGTCAACACACACCGCACACCGGGTCATTTATTTATAGATTACATCTGGTTTACACATTTCGTCTATTTTTAGTGTATTTGTGTAGAGTGTTATCAATATAGAGGCTGTCAGTGCTGCGACTTAAAGACATACGACACTTTTATTGGCACCCTAATAAATAAATAAACAATGCTTATCATTTATCACGTGATTTGGATCTGGAATAATCTAGATTTGGAAACATTCACTCGCAGAAAATGGAGAAGAAAAGAAAGAATGTGGGAGGTCAACAAAGTTTGACAAAGTTTTTCAAATCAGAGCCAGGTTGGTTTATTTTAATATTAACTTTTTGTTTTTGATAAAGTTAAATTGGGAGTTTATTAGGAAGAATAAAAATTATAGAAATGATTTGTTTACCGATTTTCTTGTTTATAGAACAGTGTGGAAATGGCTTGGATTGATCTGTTGATTGAAAAATAAAATTAATATTTATCTTACGGCAACATTTAATTGTGTTTTATAAGATCTAGTAATAAAAAAAAGTTTGTTTTTCAGAGGGAGTCGCAAAACCTGCCGAACATCAGCATGAGAATCAGACTAAACCAGTTTTAACTTCAACTTCAGGTTTGTACTTTTTTATTATTATCAAAATTCTATCTCAGATATAGAGAAAGTAAGATTTCATTAGGATAAATGGAATCGGTCCAAGCCTTCTCTGTTTTTAAATTTTTCTGTCTTGTCCAACCATCTTTCGGTCCTTAAAAAAAAAATGACAAAAACACGTTCGGCAGGGGAACCCCTGCCAAAATTTTTTGCATGGTAGGGGGGATACGTGGACCTTTTTTTTAAATATCGCCGTGTTTTCGGAATTAATTTGAAAACATAATTACTACTTCACCGTATTCATTATTTTTTTTCAACTTGCATCTTATTAAAGTTATTCATTCATAGTTCATTTTGTAGTCTATTATCATTCCAGTCAACCAGGTTTATAAGTTAAACTGTCTTTTCAGAACTGGACAACAAAAAGCCAACGTCAAAGTTTGACGGTGAAGCTACATCAACTACTGCTGCCATTGTCACAACATCAGACAGTAGTACTGGGACAGTCAATCCTCAAGAGTCTCACACCAGCTCAAGCGCGTCATATGTACCAGTACCACAAACAAAGTGTGGACCTTGGACTGGTGAAGAATGTCGGGCAGCCATAGAACAACTGTTCGACTCATCAAAACTGGTCCATAACTGCTTCAGCTGCAACCAGAAGGACTGTACAAGCATCAGCAGCCATGAAATTCAAAGGCTCACTCCCAAGAAATTCAAGCACAATTGGTTAAATAAGGAGAACTGGTGGCTGTGCTATGTGGAAGGGCAAGGTATGTTCTGCCTTATATGCCGGAAGCATAACATGAAACATCGGCAGAACCTTAAGGAAGTGTTTGCTGCTACACCCAGTGTAAGAGTGAAGGTGGATGCTGTAACAACCCACAGTACAAGCACCCTTCACTCGTCAGCACTAGAAAGTGAACTGCTACAAAGAATGTCATACTTTCACAAAGAAACAACGAAAAAATCTGCTGTTCAAAACACTACTCTGGAGCAGGTTTTTGCTACAGCCTACTTTTTGATGAAGTCTTTTATAGCAAACAGACAATTTATCCCCATGCTATCTTTTGTTGAGAAAGTATTTGATGTTGAATCTGTGAAGTATTTTCAACACAGATCTGCAGGAGCCCAAACGGAGATATTTCTAACTATGGGTAACACCATGAAGAAGGAAGTTTTTCGCAAAGTAAAGTCAGCGCTTGCATTTGGTATCCTTACGGATGAGGTGGCTGATGTGTCTGTAACAGAAAACTTGGTCACGTTCATTCAATTCTATTGCCGTGAGACTGATAAAGTTGAAACACAGTTCCTGTCATGCCAAAATGTTTTGGAGAACTTTCAATCTGCAAATGCTGAGGCTATTGCCACTCTTCTGCTGACGGAAATTGAAGAACTTGATGACTTGGACTTGCGTTGTTTTACTGGTCTGACATCTGATGGTGCGTCTGTAATGGTTGGGAAACGTTCTGGTGTGGCTGCAAGATTAAAGCAAGTGAACCCAACACTTATAAATGTTCACTGCATTTGTCACAGATTGGCCCTTGCTTGTACAGATTCCAATGAGTCACTCTCTAATATCAAAGACGTGGAAACTTGGCTGCGCCAGTTATGGCAATTCTTTGAGAATTCACCGAAAAGAATGGCAGCCTACTTAAAGATTCAGACACAGCTGAAGTCAATACGGCTGGAAGGCAAAGGGGTGAAGCGGGTGATTAAAAGGCTCAAGAAAGCGTGTAGAACCAGGTGGTTGAGTCTGGAGGCTTCCGTGAAAGCTGTACATGAAGACTATGAAGCGGTTCTTCAAACCTTAGCTCAGTTCGAACAGAAAGATGCCACTGCCTCTGGGTTATTTAGGAAGATGAAGAGTCTGAAGTTTCTTGGGGTCATTTACATCATGAGGGAAGTACTCCCAATCCTTGGTGACCTCTCCCGTCGTTTTCAGAAGGGATCTTTAAACTTCGCTGCTATATTACCAGCAATAAACATGACAAAAGACAGACTTCAAAACTTATCAAAAGATGAAACGCCCCTCAACAATTTGAGAAATGACATCGACTCATTTACAGATATGTGTGCTGAAATTAAAATGAACAAAAATGATGGGCAGCAGTTACAATCTGTGTTTTCAAAGTATGTTGTGGCACTAGTTTCAAATATTGACAACAGATTTTCAGACAGTTCTGAGGTGTTGACAGCATTTAATATCTTCAACCCTACAGCAGTACCAGATTCTGCAGCTGAGATGAGAACATACGGAAATCAACAGATAGAGATTCTCTGTAACCATTATTTCAGTGAGAATCAGGACAGATCCGACAAATTGAAAGCGCAGTGGCATGCCATGAAATACCACATCAGGGATGCTGTCAAACCAAACCTACCAGAGTCCGTGAAATCAGGCAGCGATATATCTCCAACTGAGTGGCTTCTGTTACAACTTCTTAAGGACACCTCAGTGAGACAGCTGTATCCAGATATTGTTTACATTGCTGAAGTTGTGGCCTCTTTACCAGTATCAAATGCATGGCCAGAGAGGGGTGCAAGTGCATTAAAATCAGTGAAGACAAGACTTAGGAATAGACTGAGCAGTTCCATGTTGGAGTCAATTCTGCACATCTGTATAAATGCTCCTGAACCATCCTCTGCTGCAGGCCAGAAACTTGTCAAAGAAGCTGTAAAATCATGGCTGGACAGAAAAGGTAGAAGGAAGCTTCCTAAAAAAGCAAGTGCACCTAGATTGTCCGACAACAATACCTCTCATCAACCGGTTGTAATGATGGAGGATACTGGAGTTCAAACAGAACCCATGGGTGTACCAGAAGAGGTGATCAAGACGGCTGTGGACCTGGCTATTAAAAAGTTGAATTTGGTCCAGTATGGTAGTGATGATGAGGATGATGACGATTGGTCAGACGATGATGCATGCTGCTCATAAACATCTTATATTCATATATGTTACAATGAACACCAGATAGATAAATTTATTCTTGTATATTCATGTCACAATGTATAAAACCAACTATACAGTATTTAAAACATAGCATGAGGTGAAAAACATAAAGCTTATATTTTTGAAAGACCAGTTGTATAGTTGATTCATAGAAGTTATTCTGATTAAGAAATTATATGTACAACATAAAAAAAGAGGTATTTAAATTTTACTAAGAAAGAACATAAAATACACAGGATAACTTCATATAAAAAGTGGTATTGTTAAACACAGCAACTTTGTTTTATTTAACTTTTAACCATCTGTTTCTTAACTGTCATCCTGAAATGTTAAAGATTTTGTTATAATGTTTTTAAACAAGTTTGTAATATTTAAATATTTAAATAGAATGCAACAGCAGTTATGTATTAAAAGTGTAAATATTATCTCAATAATTTGTTTGTTACCGTTTGATACAAATCAGATCACAGTTGTGTAACCAATGATTAATAGCTATGCTTATACCACAAAGATTGGATGTTCGATTAAAACGATAACGATCAAAAAGTTAAAGAAATAATTTTGTAAAAATAATTTTTTTCCAAACTTTCTTAAGGGAAATTGTCTGAGGTTAAATTTTGTTAGTAAAAAAATAATGCACATAATGCTCTTAAAAACACTCAGAATGCAGGAGATGGCTTGTAGAATTAGAAATTTTTTCCGGGGGGGCATGCCCCCGGACCCCCCTAGTTTCGCTTCGCACCTTTGGTGCTCGCGTATTTCTGCCTCCTCAAATTAATTAAAGGCCTGCTCAACTTTTCCTTAATGAAACCCCTGCTTTAGAGTGTTAACATTAGGCACTTGTTGACAACGGACGGATAATGGACGGGTAATGGAGAGCATATTAAACAATAGCTCAGTCAGAGCTTAACGTTCCGTAAATGAATTGAATAGAGTTGAAAACATGGGCGCAAAAGGAGAAATTGCTCGTTATATAATTAAGAGCTATTTCTCCTTTAGTCACAATGGTTTCAAAAATCTACTGCAGATGTGCTTCAAATGTGTCTGCAAGTGGAAAAAGGATTAAAGGTGTATAAGGATGGATTATAACAGTCAATAATCATATTGTGTATTCATTCTCATAACATCCATTGACAGGCAATTCTTCTTTTCTTAACCTTTTCCCACATACAAAAAAATCTTCAGCGGATGACTTTAACCCTTTCCCACATACAGCAAATCTGCAGCAGTTGACTTTGAAAACATACTCGAAAAAAATTGGAAACTCCCTTTAAATGAAAGTACAATAATTGAATAGAGTTGAAAACATGTTGACAAAAGGAGAAATTACTCGTTTTGAGTCATTTCTTCTTTTGTCGCCATGCTTTCAAAAAGGCCGTCTGCTGCAGAGGCGTCACATAAAGCGTCTTTATGAAGGAAAGGGTTCAGACCATCTTGACAAAATTATGGAAATTCTTGAGGAAATACAATGTAATGATTAAATAGAGCTGAAAATATTGTGGCAAAAGGAGAAATTGCTCTTTATGAGCAAATTCTCCTTTTGTCATAATGTTTTCAAAAGAAAAGTGTCTTTTTGTGGGGAAGAGTTAAGGTAGAAAATAATACATTTATTTCTTCTAAAGATTAGTGGATTTGTAGTACAGTGTTGAGAGTTATTCAAAACTATTTGAACCAATATGCCATTTAAAAACCTGTCTAAGTTCCAACGTATTCATTTTAATTGGATCATGCATGAAGCTGCAGTTCTTGCAACTAACATCAATCACTCAAGACACTTCCTGGATACTTAACGTTTTCCCACATGCAACAAATCTGCAGCAGAGGAATTTGAAAACATTTGGGCATGTATTAAAACTGTCTATAAATGAAAGCATAATTGAATAGAGTTCACATTTGGTATCAGAAGATGCCAACCATTGATCCTGCTCACATGGCAATTGATCCTGTGACCTTGATGGTGTGACTTGCTCACTGGGAACCACTTAACCTCTGAGTCAATGAATCCCAGTCCGTGTAAACCCCAGCTTGTGTTAACCCTTTTCCACATACAACAAATCTACAGTAGATGACTCTGAAATAATCTAGACAAAAATATGGAAAATTTCTTTAAAAGAAAGTATAACCATTGGATAGAGTTGAAAACATTGCGGCAAAAGGAGACATTGCTCATTTTGAACAATGTCTATTTTTGTCACAATGTTTTCAAAAAGTTGTCTGCTGTTTTGGCATGAGAAAGCGTCTGTATGTGGGAAAGAGTTAAAACACGTTTTTGTACAATAAGTAATTAATTGCTGCTTCGTTATTAAACAAACCCATTGGATGAGCAATTCTACTTTTCAATCACATTTTGAATAGACTCGAGATCTTTTATAGTCAAATTTCTTTTTCTCCACAGATTTTAAATACATTTTCTTCGTGTGGATCCAATTTGAAAGGCCAAAATTTATCATACACTGAGTAATGTGGAGCAGACGACATTGAATGTATCAAGGCAAATGTATGGAAAATCACCATAAGTGTGTATTAGTCTGGCAGCCAAATGGGATTTAAGGGGTATACCTGGACGTGGAGTATATACAATGTTTTTGGGTTGAAATGGGTCACTGAGACCATACATAATAAGAATCCGCTTGATGACACCCTGTCACCTTTGGGCATATCTTCTAATTTGCATAAAACCAAGATGGCCGCCATTGTTCTATTGAATATACTACAATTAAGATATCTCGGCTTCGAGAAGGGATTTTAAACCAATCTAAAATGTTTTAACAGCTTTAAGACATTAGGAACCCAATGGAATAACTTTTATTATGATTTGAAAAATCTTTCATTTGCATAAATCCAAGATGGCCGCCGTTAAACCTCTCGGGAGACGGGTTTGATGTCACCACATTCTGGATACATTTTAAATGATTTGTTTAAGTGTTTAGATAAAATAGAGGTTCCATATAATACATCTTATCTTACAATTCAAATATATGTGCTTCATTTGCATATTCCAATATGGCCGTTGTCAATCTGTTAATCTGTTAACAGTTTGCTGTACTTTTGATGACATGCTTGATTGATCTAAATAGTGACAATATCATTGAACACCTGCAACATAATATTAGTAGTTTGTCATTGATGTATACATTGTAATATATTTAAGCTTACAGACACCAGGTCATAAAGTAAACTAATTCCAGATATCCATTAAATAGAATAAAATGACTGAAAAGTCATAATGTTCTAGTACTGTCTATGCTGGGCAAGCCATGGCGCATACATAAATCGTTCAAATTTCTTTTACTATTTATTTATTTTCAGTCTTTATTTACTGAGATATTAGAGTTTATAGTTCATGATATTGTACACAGTTATCAACATGATGTATATCTCATTTGTCCGTGTTGGCTTTAATACCTTATGTCAAAAAGACATCGTCGTCATCTGCACGTCAGTTCGTTATGACAGTCCTCAGCATGACATCCTCAAAATACAGTGCACGGTAGTTTACCTCTCACACTACCACATCTTCCTAATTTGCAAGGTCTTCCACTTTCACAAGAGCAGAGAAATCGGTTTCAGACCTCTTGTGGAGCAAGGGACACATCTTCATATATCGATTTAGGCATCATAGTATTGGAACTGTCGTCACGAACGTATCCATATTCTGTTGGATCTAGTAAGGGAGGGTCTAGATCCAAAGCGTGTTTCCACACAGCTGCCTGCATGTGTGCCCATTAGAAATTTGCCAGAAATGCTTCTATTGTGGGAGGTAGAGATTTCAGCTTTGGTATAGCTGTGGTGCCCTTTCCAACATTTGTGGCCCAATATTTCTTCCTTGCCTCAGACATACTGCTTCAGTCCTTGTGTCCATAACATGAATGTCACCCGAAAGTGACAAGGAGTAGCCTTCTCGCAGTACTTTCAGTACCCTGACTTTACCAATACTGAAATAGCAAGCACGTGTATCACAACCCAACAGGGCGTGCATAAACAACAGTCCATCTAATATGCTCTGCTGTTGTTTAACGGTAGCTTGTATGGCAATAACGGTTCTACCATGAATCAGCGATTCCATGATCATGTGACTGGTTAACTGTCGCTCAAAGTAGTGTCGAAGCAGAAGTATGATACGTCGATATCATCTGCAATCACTCACACTTCGAATTTAGTCGCAACTGTTTCTGCTTGATGATGCAGTCTGCTTCTTCATGATATGTAGACATGTCTTCCAGGTGAATCACCAATCCCCAATATCTAATCTCAACAGGTGTGTTAGTATTGCTAGTGAGGACAAGTGTGTGGGTCATTGCGTAGCCTCGATGGAAGAAAGTGTTTTCCCGGATCAGCTCTTCACAGATAATTTCCATCAGCTGTGATTGTCAGGACAATTTTCTGTGGAGGTAGAGGTGTATCTAGAGCCAGTCGATGTTCTCTGCTTGCTTCTGTTGTTTTATTGCACCTGGCTATACTCTTGATACTGAAATCATGGTACCTGTCGAACACGCTAGAAGTAAGTTTCTGTTGGATGAACTGTTTGAAGTTCCAAAAAAGATTCGCGGACTGTCCCATTCTCTGGCCGGTGTATCACCCAGATGACAGCTGAACCATCTAACATCCTACATCTGACTTTGGGTAATACGTTTCTTGATGACATCTCAACTTGTAGTTGCTTCATCAACTGTGCCTTAGCCTTTCCCGTGCTCATGTCACCCGAGTCGTTGAACAGCGATGTAGGCACCGGGGATAGCTCATACGATAGTAATGTCTTGTTATCTATTGTGTAACGGCAGCTAGCCTGGAGTCATATGACTCGTGAAAAGAAAGGGGTGGTATTGAACAACTTTACTTCACCAGTATTCACACGCGTTCTGTGTTACTTGTATTGTCAACGTCTTCTTTGAAATGGGATTGTAGAAACCATCTGGCCAAGAATCTTCGAGTTTGTCCATTTGTTTGTTTTCAATGGCCACTGTTTCATCCACGTTCCCCGAAACAGATGCCACTCGACCACTGACAATGCTCACTATCTTGTCTGCTTCGCTGCTGGTGGACAGAGGATCGATGCTCTGATCTAACTTTTGACGAATGGTTGCCCCATCAGCTGCGTCTGCTGCAATCCTTGATTTCTGCTCCTCTTTGTGGGTGTCCTGTCTTGCTGTATGATCTGGGTCACTCATAAGGGCAATGTCTTCAACCAGCGTAAGTGTAAGGTCGCAATGTTATTCCAATGATTCCATCATGATGGTGACCATATCTCATGGAGGTGGTTTCTATGTGTCACTCCAGATGCCGTTCCATACACCTGGAATGTGGTACATGTCCTTTCATGAATCTATCTTTGACCTCTGATGGTATTCCTTCCATTGACCGAAGTCAATATAGCCCATATCGTGCACAATTGACATGCCTGCTGGCAAAGAAGTAAGGCATCATCTGTTAAAAAGCCTCTAGATGAATTGACCAGTCACATTCCCTCTCTGCTCTGATGTACTGCGTCAGGATAAAGACTGGTTTGATAACCACATCTATCCACAACTTTGCCGTTCTGCTGCTTGCCACATCATAACTTACCATGTTATAATCCTACGCAGCAGTTCCTCAGCAACATGCGAAGAGGCGCGCACATTCTGTAGGAACTTCTTTCCAGACAATTTCTGATGTACTGCATCACCATGTATACAGGTTTTGATAACCACATTGATTCAAAACTTTGCCGTTCTGCTGCTTGCCACACCGTCAAGGCATAAGATGAGTTCATCATAACTTGCCATGTAATCGTCATTTACAGTCCTACGCAGCAGTTCCTCAGCAAAAATGCGAAGGGCTCGCACATTCTGTGGGAACTTCTTTCCAGACAACATTTTCGCAACCCCCCGAAAATGCTTCTTTCGAGACCTCTGCGAGAGGTTTGACGGTGAAGGAAAATTAAGGAGTTGTCAAATCATAATAAAATTAATTCCATTGGGTTCCTAATATATTAAAGCCACGTTAAAACATGTTAGATTGTTTTTAAAATCCCTTCTTGAAGCCGAGATATTTTAATTGTAGTATATTCAGTAGAACAATGGTGGCCATCTTGGTTTTATGCAAATTAGAAGAAATGCCCAAAGGTGACAGGGTGTCATCAAGCGGATTCTTATTATGTATGGTCTCAGTGATCCATTTCAACCCAAAAACATTGTATATACTCCACTTCCAGGTTAAGCTAGTTGGCTGCTGGACTATATGATTGCATTGAAAATCATTGTTGTTAACCCTTTCCCTCATATAGACGCTTTCTGACGCCTCTGCAGCAGACGGCTTTTCGAAAACATAGTGACAAAAGAAGAAATTGCTCAAAACGAGCAATTTCTCCTTTTGCTACAATGTTTTCCACTTTTAGTCATAGGTTATCCATTCATTTATAGAGATTTTCTATCTTTTGATCAAATATGTTCAAAGTCGTCTGCTGCAGAATTGTCGTATGAGGGAAAGGGTTAAAGGAGACATTGTTCATTGTTAGCAATTCAAACTTTTTCAACAATATTACAAAAAGACTTCTCAGGGATGGAGATGTGTCAAAATGCATCTACATTTAGGAACGGTATATTTCAAATAACCAATAAGATAAGATTTTCTCATGGCACAACTGAAGTGTAAATGTATATTAAACTTATGTAGAGTGTTATATAAATAAAATCCTCATAAAAATGACAAGGTTTATCAGATCTACCAATAACTATGGCTGTAACAGAAAACAATGCCTTTTGTCAAAAGTAACTCAGTACAAAGTCTCAAATTTCACTTTTGTTTTGTCCTTACATAACCTGTTCCCTTTCAAAACCAAGATCATTAAATGGGCCTTGCTAATATCATGATTCATTGATTGATTGATTGAATGGTTGGAGTTCATGCCTTTCCCTCATATAGACGCTTCCTGATGCCTCTGCAGCAGACAGCTTTTTGAAAACATAGTGACAAAAGAAGAAATTGCACAAAACGTGCAATTTCTCCTTTTGCCACAATGTTTTCCACTTTTTGTCATAGGTTATCCATTCAGTTATAGAGATTTTCCATTTTTTGACAAAATATGTTTAAAGTCGTCTGCTGTAGAATTGTCGTATGAGGGAAAGGGTTAATTATAACACCATTGAAACAAACAAACAAATACTATAAGCACACAAGTATAGAATCATTCATGGTGAATTCTTACATCATTTTGAATTTGTTGAACAAATAATTGCTAAAAAACATTCATGGTTGTAATTTACACAAACAAATTGACCCTCAATTTGCATCATTTAATCTATTTCTTAACCCTTTCCCTCATATAGACGCTTCCAGATGCCTCTGCAGCAGACGGCTTTTTAAAAACATGGCAACAAAAGATGGCAGTAAAATAATGATTGGTGCTACACTTTTAGTGTTTTGTCAAAAGATGCATCTTCATGATTAAATAACGGACAGTGACTGTTCTGGTAGGACTGTGTGTATGCACAAACACACCAAGACTGACTTCACAGTAAGCAGATTGATTGATTAGGGTTTTACGTCATTTCCAACAATTTTTCATATCACAGCGGCCAGTTCACCTCCTCATGTGTTTCCAGGCTTTCTCACACCAGTACTTAACCCTTTCCCCCATACGACAATTCTTCAGCAGACGACTTTGAACGTATTTTGTCAAAACATAAAAAATCTCAATAATTGAATGGATAACCTATGACTAAAAGTGGAAAACATTGTGGCAAAAGGAGAAATTGCACGTTTTGTGCAATTTCTTCTTTTGTCACTATGTTTTCAAAAAGACGTCTGCTGCAAATGCGTCGGAATGCGTCTGCAAGTGGGAAAGGGTTAACACAACATACTTTTAAAGACACTGGCTGCTTTTACACATCAACTGTTTAACAGCCCATTGGTGATAGACGAATGACGCTGTTCACAGCAACTTTTGTCAAACGTTGGAAAGAATGCTGGCCAAGCTGGAGTTCAAACTCACAACCCCTGGATTGACAGCCAGTGTGAATACCAACTGAGCTACTGGGGCTTGGCAGAAGCATGACTCCAAATTGCAGGAGGTATCTAAAATTCACAGTCATTTTTTACGTCAGTAATAGTCTGTCAAATTAAAACAAAGAGAGTTATTGAACTGTTCAATGTTTTGAACAATAGTGTGTAAGACAAGGATTTTTTTATTGGGGGTATTCAGTTACTAATGAACCTAATACTTGGTTTCATGTCATTTTCAACATTATTTGAGCCGTCCCGCGAGAAAACCAACATTGTTGACTCTGCGTTGAGTATCGACCCAGATCAGCCTAAGCATCCCACGCAGGCTTACCCGGATAGACACTTTTCGCCTCCTGTGGATTTTCTGTTTCAGGAATTATTACTCTATACCTCTATCCCCCTGAGACGGCCCAGATCAGTCTGCATAGACTGCGCAGGCTGATTGGGATCGCTACATTACGGAGTGGCCATAATGTTGATTTTCTCGTGGGACGAATCATTTCAGTTATATCACATTGACAGTACATTTATTCATGATTCTTTAGTGAACTTTGATTGTTCAGTGTTTTACGCAGCTTTCAACAATTTTCAGTTATATCACGTGTTCCCAGTTACCAGTTCTATTGATCCAATTATTCTGACACCAGCCAGTCAGTCGTAATGCTAACCCCGCAACTCTGACACCCAAGGAGAGCAGCCATTACTATCATTTTTAAAGTCTTTGGTATGACCTGGCCATGAGGATCGAATATACGACCTCCCACACTCAAGGCAGATGCTCTACCACTACACTGTCATACCAGTTCTAGGCTAGTAAATGTACCTTGCACAAGGGCACTCCACCATGACTGCCGTGACTAGGATCGAACCTGGGAAGCATTGTTCAAAATCCTCGACTCTAACCACTTGGTCACGGAACCAAATGCAATGAACAAGCTGATCTATAATTCTTTTTATCTAAGGGTCATAGGTTTGAACCAACTATTGTCATCTGAACAACTGCATGTACAAATAATTTATAACTGCAATTTGTAACTAGAACTATCACTGAAGATGATAAATACACCCAAAACAGCACCTTGACTCAAAATATGGCTTCCGTCCGACCAACAAAATACACCGCACTTCCTCTCAATGTGTTGTATCATCCTATGAAGTTTTATTAAATTCCAACAATAAGAAAACGTAACAAAGGGCAATAACTCTGTAATTATGTAAATTAGAGTTATGGTTCTTGTACACTGCACTTCCTCTGATTATGCTCTACCATTGTATGCAGTTTTATTAGATTCCATCTGTTAGTTATTAAGTAATTCTCCGGACAAGAAAAAGTAACAAAGGGCAATAACTCTGTATTTAGATTAAATATAGTTATAGTTCCTGTACACTGCACTTCCTCTCAATGTGTTGTATCATCCTATGAAGTTTTAATAAATTCCAAGAATCAGTTTTAAAGTTATGCTCCGGACAAGACTCTACGAACAAGAAAAAGTAACAAAGGGCAATAACTCTGTAATTATGTAAATTAGAGTTATGGTTCTTGTACACTGAACTTCCTCTGATTATGCTCTACCATTGTATGCAGTTTTATTAGATTCCATCTGTTAGTTATTAAGTAATTCTCCGGACAAGAAAAAGTAACAAAGGGCAATAACTCTGTATTTAGATTAAATAGAGTTATGGTTCCTGTACACTGCACTTCCTCTCAATGTGCTGTATCATCCTATGAAGTTTCGTTCAAATCCTATGTTGCATTGTTAAGATATGGTCCGAACAAAATATGGCTTCCGACCGACCGACCGACCGACCGACCGACCGACCGACACAGTGACTCCTATATACCCCCCCAAAACTTTGTTTTTTGGGGGTATAATAATACAAAACATAGATAAATAATTACTTTAACCCTTTCCTACATGTTTATTAAAAATCTGCAGCAGACGACTTTGAAAATATTGAGCATTTTCTTCTTTGCCACAATGTTTTCAATATTTGTCTGCTGCAGATGTGTCAAAAAATCTGTATATGTGGTAAAGGATAAAAGAGATGGAAATGATCTATAGATAAGTGTATAATTAATGAATAGCGTTGTAAAACACTGTGGCAAAAGGAGGATATTGGACATAATGGGCAATTTCTTCTTTTGTCACAATGTTTCCAAAAGTCTGTACCAAGTAATCAACACTCAAGGTAGAATGCTGTCTACCAGTTACATATTTGTTCAGACCATGAATTTATTATTATGATATACTTTTAACCATCAAATTGACTTAAGGAATGGACAGCCTTTTTTTCGTGTTCATGGGGGTATGAACAAAAAAAACTGATCACGCGCTATGAAACCGCAAAGCGGTTTCATAGAATGTGTGATCAGGTTTTTTTGTTCATACCCCCATGAACACGAAAAAAAGGCTGTCCATTCCTTATATTTTAGCATAAATATGGCTATTACCGTTGGTAATAACACATAATAGTATTTAACAACTTTATTTTCCATAATATAGCACGTCAAACATTAGTCCAATTTGGCGCCAAAAGTAATAACGTTATGACGTGACGTCACTTTCTTAGTATTCGGTCGCTTTTTCCAAGAATCCAAGGAAAATTTTCTTCATGGGGTTATGAACAAAATATTTCAGCCAATCACAGGCAAGCAAAAGTCATGAACACAAAAAAAACTAAAATATTAAAGTAACATTTCAAAGAGACAGTCAGTGAATGCTTATATACGACAATGATATGAGCCATTTCACGAGAAAACCAACATTATGGACTCTGCAAAATGTATTGACACAGATCAGCCTGCACAGTCAGCACAGGCTAATCCGGGCTGACACATTGCATTTCAAGGGGGATAGAGGTATAGACTAATGATTCCTGAAACAGAAAATCCACAGTAGGGGAAAAGTGTCTATCCGGGTTAGCCTGCTTAGTCTGATCCTGGTCGATAATTAACGCAGAGACCACAATGTTGGTTTTCTAATGGAACGGCTCATATTGTGAAAATGATTTAACAGCAAACATCATTCAGTCCACTGCATTCGAATATTAGTCACAATACATTCATGGGTGTTTGCTTCCTCGGACACCGTGATGCTTGTTGACTACGCTATCCTCCAACATCATACCGCAGGATTTTTATCTGTCTTTATAATCGCCATTTTGACAGAACAGAATAGAATTCTCATAAACCAATCAAAATGAGGCTTATATTTTCGATAAGTGGAGAGACGAATAGAAATATATCTGCGCACACAGATAGTAAATGTGCGTTCTGTTTATCGCCTCTAAAAACTAAACATGACTTAAGTTTGGAATAAATATGCAGCAAGGAACAGTGCGATTTCATATTTACTTATCTTAATATCAGAAATGAAGGAGCGTCATTTCACATGGAGAGAAAAACATGCAGTCCAGTCCAGGGCTCGAACCTGTGACCTCTCGCTTTCAGGGCGAATACTCTACCGACTGAGCTAACTGGGCGACTTAATTACATTCAATATCTCAAATGTATACAAATATCAATAATTGTTTTATTACGAGGGATCTGATTAGCACAGTATAACATTGTACTGCATCCAATGATACTTTTTATGCTATCTGTCCAAACAGCGATAAGACGGATACAAATTGAAGGCATTATGCAATTTTAAACAGCATTGAAAACATTGAGGGAACAATTATCACTTTCTCCTTTTTCCAAAAATATTTTCAATATTATCTTCTGCTGCAAACATTTCAATTTTTTTTTTGTATCAGGTTAACCTTTTCCCTCATAAGACAAATCAGCAGCAGACAATTTTGAAAACATCTAGGCTTAATATTTGAAAAATTCCATACAGGATCGAGGTTTTAATTAATGATCCTTTTTTTTCCTTTTGCCACAATGTTTTCAAAAGTCGTCCGCAGCAGAGGGCGTCAAAACGCATCTACATGTGGGATATGGTTAACCCTTTTCCTCATACGACTTTGAACATATTTTGTCAAAAAATAAAAAATCTATACAATTGAATGTATAACCTATGACTAAAAGTGGAAATCATTGTGGCAAAAGAAGAAAGTGCTTGTTTTGAGCAGTTTCTTCTTTTGTCACTATGTTTTCAAAAAGTCGTCTGCTGCAGAGGCGTCAAAATGTTCTACATGTGGGATATGGTTAAGGGTGAATCATCACACTCGAACCCAATAGTTTATTAACCTATACCAATAACGATTGAATGGAAATTTCATCCAAATTCTTTTCACAGGGTCGAATGAAATATCCCATTAAACCTTTTCCCACATATAGGCGCTTTCAGATTATCTGCAGCAGACGACCTGTGAAAACATTGTGACAAAAGGAGAAATCTCTCAGAATAAGCAATTTCCGGTTTTGTAACATTGTTTTCAACTTTATTCGATTATTTCACTTTCGTTGATCAAGTTATTTTCTATATACCGGTAAGCAATTTATAATGATTACAAAGTCATCTGCTGTATGTGGGAAAGGGTTTAAACATCATTCAAAACATCTAGTATAACTACAATGATATTTAATATTATGATTTAACCCTTTCCCACTTGTATACACAATTTAATGCATCTGCAGCAGACTCATTTTGAAAACATACTGGTATAATGAGCAATTTATCCTTCTGACTTATTTTTTTTTCAATAAATTTACTTTTAATTTTTAGAGATTTTCAACACTTTTGCCTAGATGTTTTCAAAGTGTTCTACTGCAGATTTGTTTTTTGTTTCTTTGTATGGTATTTAATACCCCTTTCAATAGTTCTTCAGTAATTTTATCACAGCATTTCCTGGGTAAATTACTACCATTTTTAAGTCTTTGATATAACCCTGTCGGGGATCGAACCAGCGAATTCCCATGCCAATTAACACAAATGCTCTACCACCAAGCGTAATTATGGGAAAGGGCTAAGAAAAAACAACCTTTAACCCTTTTCTTATGATGCCTCTACAGCAGATTAATTTCTAACAACACCTGTAATGCAAAGTAGACAATCTTTCCTGAATTTGTGGGCTTCATGCAAAATTATTGTAACTTAATTCATCTTGATACTAGAAGTCACAAGTTACAACCGTTTTGCCTGAAGTCATCAAACTATATCGAGGGCTTGGCGTGAAACGGTTGTAACTTAAATTGGTAATTTTTTACCAAGGTTATTTATTATCACCTCGCCATAAAGTCTTTATAAGCGTAAAATAATTTTTCTTAGTAAACAATGGAAATTTAGGTGCCATTGCTCGTTCTGAGCAATGGCACCTAAATTTGCATTGTTTACAAAAGGGTCGAAATTGACCCTAAACCAGGGTTTTCAAAATTAGGTTTTAAGTTACAACTGTTTCACGCCAAGCCCTCGATATATGATATACCGCTGAGATCGATAAGTATCAATCTATTTACTTTTGAAGAGGTATGATATGTACATGAATGATAGTAAGACAAAACAATGTCAGAGGACTCGATAAGGAAGGAAAACAGGTCTTCCTTCCACCATATCTCTGTAAGCATTTATTGAAACCTATGTTGTGTGTACTCAAAAGAATTGTCTCACTGACACAATTCTTTTGAGTACCCACAACATAGGTTTTGGAGGTCAAATCAGAATTAAAGAGCATGCAAAACCGCACTTATCTTGAGCTCTGAATTATGTACAAATTTTTTCTTATAAAGGTATTTCCAAAGTAAAACTAGATATATCACTGAAGGTGATGAATACCCCCAGCTGGTGCCTGACAATATAAATATGTATGAGAAATTCAAGGGGCCATAACTCATTTAAAAATAATTCCAGTGCAACACGCCGACAATATGCACAACTAGGCATGGTATCAATCATTCTTGTGAAGTTATATTAAATTCTGATCAAGGGTTGCTGAGAAATAGTGTTCACAAAATATGGACATATATGTAATATGTATGAGAAATTCATAGGGCCATAACTCATTTAAAGATAATTCCAGTGCAACACGCCCACACTATGAACAACTAATTAAAGCTTGGTATCAATCATTTTTGTGAAGTTATATTGTCAATTCTGACCAAGGGTTGCTGAGAAATAGTGTTCACAAGAAATGTCCACAGACCAACAGACCGACAAACCGACAAGCGTGACTCCTATATATATAGCCCCAATATACTACATATACTGGGCGTATGATAATAAGATGCTGTAAACTTTATTTACACCAAGGACAGGGATATACTTATAGACAAACAATAAGGTTTTACTGTATATTGAATTAAATCACTCTTAACCCTTTCCCCACATACACACTTTTTGACACCCTGCAGCAGACAACTTTGAAAACATGGTGGCTAAAGAAGAAATTTCTCATAATTAGCAATTTTTCCGTTCGCAACTATGTTAAGATCTTTATCCAATAATTAAACTTGCCCTCATAGAGATTTTCCATATGTTTTCCTAGACCGTTTCAAAAATAGTCTGCTGTGGAGGTGTCATTAGTGGAAAAGGGTTAAATAACAAGAGGCCCAAGAGGGCCAGTATCGCTCCACGGCCATAAGGCAAAAATCAAATCTCCAAACAGCCCTGCCCCCTAGTGGCCATATTTTTTACCAACCACCATGGCTTAAAGGAATCTTGTAGAGTGTCACCCAAGGAATGTTTCTGCAAAATTATTTGAAAATCGGCCTGACACTTTCGGAGGAGAAGATTTTTTAAGTTTTCACAATAGCCATATAAGGCAAAATAGCCCCACCCCATGGCGGCCATATTTTTGAACCAATCAACATGGCTTGAAGGAATCTGATAGAGGGTCACCCAAAGAACATTTCTACAAAATTATTTGAAAATCTGCTCAACACTTTCGGAGAAGAAGATTTTTTAAATTTTCACTATGGTCATATAGAGCAAAATAGCCCCGCCCTCTGGCGGCCATATTTTTCGACCAATCAACATGGCTTGAAGGAATCTGATAGAGGGTCACCCAATGAACAGATTCTACAAAATTATTTGAAAATCGGCTGAACACTTTCTGAGAAGAAGATTTTTTAAGTTTTCACTATGGTCATATAAGGCAAAATAGCCCTGCTCTCTGGCGACCATGTTTTTCGATCAATCAACATTTCTTGAAGGAATCTAATAAAGGGTCACCCAAGGAACATTTCTACAAAATTATTTGAAAATCGGCCTGACACTTTCAGAGAAGAAGATTTTTTAAGTTTTCACTATTTTTTTCTTTATGTTGCCATGGAAACCAGAATTATGGATGGATAAAAAAAAAATGAAGGAATTTAAGAGAGGACATTGAGAGGATGCTTCCTATGAAGTTTCAACCAAATTGGCCAAGTGGTTAGTGAGAAGAAGTCGTTTAAAGGAAAAAGTTTACGCACGCACGCACGCACGCACGACGGACAATTCGCCATGACATATTAAGCTCGACTGGCTTTCAGCCAGTGGAGCTAAAAATGAGCTACATCTGGTGATTCGAATATACATAGATAGCTAAGAGTAGCTAAGTGGCACCCAATCCTAGAACACCGTAAGCTATTTTCTAGAAACTGTGTTTACCCTTGAACAGTTTGAGCCTGTCCATTGAAAAAAAGGTACAAGATTCTCAACATCATCTTGAAATCAGACACGTAGATTCAGTCAGGAAAAGAATTTTGAAGTTTTGGGCATTTTGTATCTGGTGCCGCAGCAACCAAAGTTCTACAAGGAATTGAAATATTTGAACGGTTTTACAAGCATACAACCAAAGGAACATTCCTTTGATTAAAATTAATCCAATGATTTAGGAGATATTGTTTGAAGCTGAATGTTAACCCTTTCCCTCATATAGACGCTTTCTGACGCCTCTGCAGCAGACGGCTTTTTGAAAACATAGTGACAAAAGAAGAAATTGCACAAAATGTGCAATTTCTCCTTTTGCCACAATGTTTTCCACTTTTAGTCATAGGTTATCAATTCAATTATGGAGATTTTCTATGTTCAAATGACAAAACACATTCAAAGTCGTCTGCTGCAGAAATGTCGTATGAGGGAAAGGGTTAAAGCCAGATGGAAGACGGACAGAGATCAACTTGAGCTTTCACTTCAGGTGATCTATTTATTCATTTATTGGGGTTTTAAGTCGCTTTCAACATTATTTCAGTTATATCACGGCGACAGTTCACTTATTCATGATCCCTGGGTAAACAAACCAGTACAGTGAGTAGGCTAGAAAATGTGCCCTAAAAAGTAGCAAATTTGTGTTAGCTTTTACAATTTCATTGATACATTTCATTGTCACTGGAATTCTTTTAAGATTAACATAATAATGTTTATAGTTTACAGTTATTTGAATTTAGATGAATTACCGTATATACTCAGTTATAAGTCGCCCTCGTCTATAAGTCGCACCCCCTACTTCGAGGCCTAAAGTCTAGGGTTTGATGATTGACCCTCTTATAAGTCGCAGTTAGATTTTTGATTTTTTTCACGTCAAAACCCTATGACAAGCAGCGAGATATAACCCAAGTCATCATGATCGAGCATCAGATTTTTTGTTTAAAACATTCATATAATGTCCAATTAGTTTTATGTAAGCATTGATTTATAGTCTAAATAGATTTTACTATCATAAGAAGCGAGATATATAACCTTAAGTCATCATGATCGAGCATCAGCTTTTTGTTTACATTATTTGAACATACAATGATGTCCAACTAGTTTTAATTTGTTTTATCTAAAGAGATTTACTGGGGAATACATAAACCGGTTTTGTCCGGTCACAAAAGACCCCAGGTTATGTGAAAACACACTCGTCTTGATTAACCCTTTGTTTTATCTTTTGTTTCTTTTTAATGAAGTTTAATCACGTTTTTGTCAATTTGTTTTCGAAGTTGTCTGCTGCATATTTGTTGTATGCAATAAAGGGTGACCTGCAGGGGTGAGAGTAGATGAAAGGAAAATCATATATAGATAATCTGCTATATTAAATTCGTCTCTTTTCCATGATGTTACTGAAGCAACTGAAAACTGTTGTAAACATTGCTAATTCCACCTTTGTTTGGTAATATAGCTCTCATTTATGGAGTTTATTCCCGATATTGTCAATTTGTTTCCAAGGTCGTTTGCTGCAGATTTGTTGTATGCGGGAAAGGGTTAACTGAAGGGGTAGAGGGTAGATGGAGGGAAAAATCGGCGTTGCATAACTGAAATTAATTCGCATACAGTGATAATCTGCTAACTCAGATTAAATTCGTCCTTTTCCCATGATGTTTCTGAGGCAGCTGAAAACTTTTGAAAACATTGCTAATTTCCCCTTTGTTTGATAATATAGCTTTCGTTTATGGAGTTTGTTCACCCTTTTTAATAAAAATCCACGGTTCAGCGACCTCAATTCTAAGAGTCAAAAAATTCTAACACAACTGTCGCGTGTAAACCACACAGGTTTAAATTATCATCAAGCTAAAGGTGTTACATGTAAAATTACCCGAGGTCAAATTCTGCAGACGTGTACGTATTAGAGTGGGTAAAAACCGATAATTGCATTGTTAGCAGTTTGTATTTAATACACTTTAGCTACAGTTATTAGTCGCCGGGCAGAAGCCCGCGACTTCTATTTTTAATAGCTTTTCGGAAATCACATGGGAGGGCGGCTTATTATTAGAAAGAAACAAATCTAGATGATTTGAACATATTACAATTGTGGTTGTTAACGAACACTAATAAATGACACATCTAAAATGAAATAAATATTCCGATTTTTTAATGTTTGCAGTTTTTTTTATTTCACTCGCATTTAAGTTTTTTGTCTTATTTACGAAGACAAAAGTGGTCCCTTCAAGACGTGAACCAACACCCCCTAATGCAGACTCTTATGTGTCATCATTGAGGTCAATTTCGGATTCTCCTTTTAATAGCAATTTTAACTTACTAAATGTTGTTTTCATGTTCAAAGAGATGTCTTGATTTGTGTAGAATTCATTTAATAATGTTAATCCATGAATATCTAAAGTAGGAACTGTTTCTAAGCTAAATATAGACTCTACATCGATTTTCGCGCATGCGCAT
Organism: Serripes groenlandicus; assembly: GCA_031761405.1. Lineage (NCBI taxonomy): Eukaryota > Metazoa > Mollusca > Bivalvia > Cardiida > Cardiidae > Serripes > Serripes groenlandicus. The sequence goes on along the minus strand of JASEVX010000010.1, from coordinate 2,299,650 downwards.
TTCGATATGAAAAAGCGAGTGATATTATTTTATTTTAGACAAGTACAAGACGAATGTTTGACGCAAAGCGTCAAAGAGAAGCCGCAATATTTCGTTGTACATGTAGAAATAAGAAAAAAAGAACATTTTTAAATCCACAAACAATAGAACAATTTAAACTGTAGACGGTAATGCTGATATATTTCTCCTTTTGAAGACTTTTGTTTTCTTCAAATTACCTCCCTTTAAAGCAATACCAGGATATTTACCTTGTGATTCGAATAAGATTGACAAACATTGAAATTATATGAATGAATACTATTATTTAAATAAGTAACAACAGCAAAATTAATATTAAGCCAGATAAATGTGTACACATTTCGTTAATTTTTTATAGATACCCTAATGTATAGGTATGTATATAAAATTTATAAGCAAATGTTTTCATAATAAATCATAATGTTTGAATAGACTAAGGAAAGTCAAGAATACATAAATAAATCAATGCAGTCTTTTCCGGCGACATTGATGTCTTGCATCAACTTTCTCTTGTTGTCTTTGTTACGACTCTCAAATACTGCAGATGTATCACAGTGGTAAAAGCCGATAATTGCATGTTTATCAGTTTGTACTTAATACACTTTAACGTCAATTATTGACCGTGTTAAATCACCCCGTGTGTAGTCTTGGGATTGTTTGTGGATTAATTATGACAATTTTGGTCCGACTTTTTTATCTCTTTAATTGGATCTGTGTTTGTTTTTTGCTTTCTAATGGTTTAATTTGGTACCATCACCCATGCAGGCCAAAATCACGCAATTTATATTTTCACAAAATTCAAAATGGCTTCCAATCGAGCTGAAATCGAAACAATAACTTGGAACAAATGACTTTTTAAATGTACATTCATAAGTTATATATTTTTTCTAGTGTTTGTTTTTATAAACAAATCAATTCTATAAGATATGTTTCTTTCAATCAAACTTGATTTATTCTGTTAAATCATCATTTAAGTCGCCCTTTTTATCAATGACCGGCCTGCACAGTTTTTGACGATCGGTGAATTGGAGGGTAATTTTTTCTGAATTTTTGCTTGACCCTCTTATAAGTCGCTCCCCCCACTTCACTTTCGATTTTGAAGGTAAAAAAGTGCGACTTATAACTGAGTATATACGGTACTTTGATTGAATTTCTCAATAAGAAAGTTTGAGATATATAAATGATTAAAAACATTCACCATTTGGCACATTTGCAGCAGACGATTGTTGAAAATGTTGTGACAAAAGAACAAAATTAATATCCCATTATGAGCATTTTCTGCTTTTGCCATAATATGTTCAACTTTGTTCAATAATTATATCTACTTGCATTTAAAGAGATTTTCGCCTACATTTCTTCAAAGGGGTGCAATGTCCACTGCATTATATTATCCCTTTCCCTCATATAGACGCTTTCTGACGCCTCTGCAGCATCATGGCCATTTGAAAACACAGTGATAAAAGAAGAAATTGCACAAAACGAGCAATTTCTCCTTTTGCCACAATGTTTTTCACTTTTAGTCATAGGATATATCCATTCAATTATGGAGATTTTCTATGTTTGACAAAACACATTCAAAGTCGTCTGCTGCAGAATTGTTGTATGAGGGAAAGGTTTAAAAAGATGTTCACCTACATTTTTTCAAAGGGGTGCAATGTCCACTGCATTATATTATTGTATATTGGTAAAAATTAGCATGAAGGGAACAAATATTTTTTTTTAACAATACATCTACATAAGCTTGTATTATGATTATTGACATATATCTAGATATTACCAGATTATCTTTCAATACCATTGAGTCTAGTAGATAAGGCTCTTAACCCTTTCCCACATACAACAAATCTGCAGCAGATGACTTTGGAAACATAACCGAACATTTTGAAAATCTGAGTAAAGAAGGTTTAAGCAATGAATAAAGTTGAAAACATTGTGACAAAAGAAGAAATTGCTCATTTTCTGCTGCATAGACGTCATCAGAAAGTGTCTATATGTGGGAAAGGGTTAATCAATGCACCTGTGTACAGTAAAGACTCACGCGCAAGCTTAGGCTGATCCGGACCGATACTTTACGCAGAGACCACAAAGTTGGTTTTCTAGTGGAACGGCTCATATGTCCATTAACCCTTAACCACAAAAACAAATCTGCAGCAGATGACTTTAAAAACATCCAGTCAAAAATATTGAATGTCTCTATAAATGAACAGTTATTGAACAAGGTTGAATACATCGTGACAAAGGGAGTAATTGCACATTATAAGCAATTTTTCCTTTTGCCACAATGTTTTCAAAAGGCATCTGCAGGCCTTCGAAAAGAGTCTGTAAGTGGAAAAGGGTTAAGACCCCAAATCTCTATATGCTGCTCAGGTATAATCCTACATGTCCATTATATGTAACAGCCAATTCGGAACTGTTTTATGTAATATTACAAACTGAGAAATTTACAACTGTTTTACATTCCCTATAATTATTATGTTGTTCAATATAACATGTATAAATACTCAAACATTTTTGCTGTAGGTTTTTTCCCCTATTGAACTCTCCCTTTCCCCAATACAACAAATCTGCAGCAGATGACTTTGAACATTTGAACAATCTCCATAAATGGGACTTTAATTATTAAATACAGTTGATAACATTGTGGCAAACGGAGAAAATTTCTCCTTTTGTCACAATGTTTTCAAAATTTGTCTGCTGCAGGGCGTCAAAATGTGTCTGCATGTGGGAAAGGGTTCAACACTTTTCCACATACAACAAATCTGCAGAAAATGCTTTTGAAAACATCTGGACAAAAGTATGATAAGTTTTTTGATTACTGTATAGAGTTGAAAACATTGCTGCAATAGGAAGTGATCAATTGGCCACACTTTTATCCAAAGTCATCTTTCCAAATGTGCCAAAATGTGTGTCCATGTGGAAAAAGGTTCTCATTCTATATCAATTGAAGATGAAATTCAAGAACTTTTTAAGGATATAATATCAAATTTCAAGAATCTAAAAATGATAACATGGTCAATATCTCAAGATCAATTCCTTTGATCTATTGGTTTGCAGTTGATCCAGGAAACAAATGACATAAACAGTCCTGTCTCTAGTTTACTATGAACAAAGTACAACAATACAGTTTACTATGAAAAACTTACAACAATACAATTTTCTAATTCATAGTACCGACTAAGAAAAGCCTGTACTTCAATTTGACCAGTTCCAACATTTTGACACATTTTTAGGCATTTGCAGCAGGCCGCTTCAGAAAAAAATGAAGTGAATTGTTTTCTTTAGCCACCATGTTTTCAACTTGATTCAATAACTAGGTTTTCATTCAAAGACATTTCCCATATGTTTGCCTAGATGATTTCAGAGTGGTCTGCTGCAGATTTGTTGTAAATGGAAAAGGGTTTACTTTTATGTAGCAACTAAACAACTTACAAAAATATTTGCAAACAATACAGATTAAGATCAGCCTGTACTTGCATGCATTGTAATCTTAGTCTTCAGTGTTATTTTCTCTTTAACCCTGTCACACATAAGACAAATCTGCAGCAGATGACTTAGAAAAAAATTGAGGAAAAACAGAAATTCTCTAATGATGAAAGAATAATTTTAGAATTGTTGAAAACAATAATGAGCAATTTCTCTTTTAGCCACAATGTATTCAATAATGTTATTTTCTCTTACAGAACTGATCCAAATGTCTGCCTGGGTTGTTTTCAAAGTTGTATCTGCTGTGGATTGGTTGTGTTTGGAAAAAGGGTTAACACTTTCCCCCATACGACAATTCTGCAGCAGACGACTTTGAACATATTTTGTCAAAAAATAGAAAATCTCCATAATTGAATGGATAACCTATGACAAAAAGTGGAAAACATTGTGGCAAAAGGAGAAATTGCATGTTTTGTGCAATTTCTTCTTTTGTCACTATGTTTTCAAAACGCCGTCTGCTGTAGAGGCGTCAGAAAGCGTCTATATGAGGGAAAGGGTTAAAAAATCATTGATGTTTCAAGTTACTAAAAGTTTTTCCTATTCATGTGATTTTAACCCCCCTTTCCCACATACAACAAATTTGCAGGAAACAAATTTGAAAAATATCTAGACCAAAAACAATATGGAAAACCTCTAAAACTGAAAACATGATAATTCAACAAAAGTAGTCTGCTGAAGATGAGTCAGGAAGTGTGTGTATGTGGAAAAGGCAGGGCCTCCCCTGGACAAATATTTTTCGCCAACACATTCGCCAAATTGAAAAAAAAGGAGCCAAAATAAAAAAGCTGGAGCCAACTTTGGTGCCAATTATTTTATACATGGATACTTGTGTAATTCAATGGACAAAGGGTTTTAAAAACAAGAGCACTGCGTACTGCACAGACGCTCGACTGATAGGGAGGAAAAAAAAAAAAATTAATTTCATTTACCAATAGCACATTTTTTATGTAGTATACTAAGAGCCGGTATACTTAAAAAAAGTAACTATCATAACAAGTTTTGCTTGCAGCAAAGTAAACAGTTGTCATTTTCTTTCTTTAAGACTGTATATTATCCAGAGATAAACTTCTTTAATTGTCAGCACCCGAAAGTGTTTGGTCAAACATACTCTTGATTACCGTCGAAACATGTTGAAATTAAAAAAATATGTCCAATCGAAGAACAAACAAGCAAACAGTTAATCGCTTGTCTCTTTAATTGACAATAATAACATTAGTTAATCAGTCATAACACTAATCCGTCCAATTTAACTTGATTAAACGTGTGAAAGACCTCCGATCACACAGTAACTTGATCTTCACACTGTCAAATATCAAGACTGATTACCTGTTAAAGTGATTGCGATAAGCTATATACACAGAGAAAAAAATCGATAGAAGATATATCCAAAATCTGTGAGACAATAAGTATGAAAGAAAAGAAAATTTAAGGAATATACAGTTACAAAGTGACGTAAGACACATACCTAGAGACACGCATCCTAAAGTGACCGCAGATTCAACTTGTATCATCTCATCTTTCGAATGAACCATTAAAGCTATCAGAAATTTAATCCCGCGTGACTGTGATATAGTGTTCTGATTCTTTCGATGTGGAACGTACCCAACGCCAACACATAAATATCGCAGTGTTCTAATTATACTCAATACAATGTACTCTTTCTCAGATCTCAGTCGCCTAACAAGAGGATGTATTCCATTTGCATTTGCAATTTCACTTTGATAGTTCAAAGGTCCCTGGGCTAAAACCCCAAGTCCTTCAGACCCAATATAATGTAGATTTTCTGATAAACTGTTAACAAATTCTATTAATAAAGAAACTTCCATCTTTTCAGCCATTTTTCTCTGTTCATCCAGATTTTCTCCAGCCAAGGCCCATAATGCCATTGCTGTTTTCTCCTGTAGAGCTTCAGCCCTAGTTTTCTTCAGCAATTGCATGAGATGATCTTGAGCATGTTCATGTAAGATAGCTTTCTGTGTTTTTGGGTTATCATCGGCTAGTTTATGAACAGTTTCCACAGCACTTAGCTGCAAATCTCGATTCCTTGTTCGGCACAATACGACGATGAAGGGAGTGACACCTAAATCTACAAATGTGTTCTGATTGTTCGGATTTGATACAGAGATTTTGCCGACAGCATTTGTCAAGGACAATAGGAGACCTTTGTCTTTCTGTCCATGGTAGAGGTTTACAATAGAACTCAGTGAGTTTTGAGTTTGACCAATAGTGGCCTGGTGTTGCGGAGATACTTCAGCTATGTTTCCCAGAGCATCAACAGCCTCAACAAGGACCTCTTGATCAGTTATGGACTGCATAACCTTCAACAGTCCCGGGATGGCAGAGTTCTGCACCATATTGTCAGCATATTCTTTTACTTTGGCAAGTTCCTTTAAAATCTGGGCTGATAATTGTACAGCCGTATTGTTGGTTGATTTTAGAAGTCTGACAAAGGCATTTATTCCTCCTGAGCTAAAGATCTGTTCTTTCACTTCCTGTCTCTCTATCATGTTCAACAATGTTTGAAATGCTGGCACCTTTGCTTCATCTGCAATGGTGCTCTTAGCCACTTTTATGATCGTTGGGATACCCCCATTTTTGTAGACTGCTTCCCAGTTTGGGTTGAGTTCATTGTCTGCAGTAGGTTGTGTCAGTGTACGTAAACACAGACCAGCATTTTCAGCCTCTTCTTCAGACTCAGATGACACAAATCTTAATAGATTCTTCCATACAGGGAGCTGTTCATTGTTCAATTCAATAAAGTACTCTAGCAGCTTTATAAACTGTTTAGTGGCACATATTTCCACAGCTCCATGATTGAAACTATTGATGGTATTCACTTTGGCACCAAGATTAATCAGGCATGAGATGGAGTCAACAATACCCGCGTTTACGGAAATCAGGAAAGGCGTCGATCTTTCTTCATCATTTGTCTGAAGTTCAAGCTGAGCAGAATCTGCATGTACAAACCTTTCTATGGACTTTGGAAACCCTCGTTTTGCGGCATGGTGAATATGGGCCCATCCTTGTTCATCAAAGTTCTCACCTGGCTCCATTATCAGTCAGATTTGAATATTGTTCTTTTTGTTGGTTAATAATGGTTAAATTTGGCACAAGGAGCTAGAAGGATGTGAGCTGATTATTTCATCTCATACTTTTTCTTCATGATTCCTGGAAAAGAGTAATAAAAATAACCCTTAAAATGCATTTTGATCAGGGTTGGCAAAAACCTGGGTTTTATGAGTATTGCCAGTCCAGTTTAACTGGGCAATACTGGGCAATATGAAATACAGTCGAACCTCGTTAATCCGGACACTTTGGTTCCCAGAGAAAAAAGTCCGGATTGCGAATCTTCCGGATTAACGATTTCTTATTTTGCCTACGCCAAATTTTCGTCTTAGCATAACAATAGGAGTCAAAGAATGGGACTCAATATTTCCCCAGATATTGCGCGGATACATGATTATAATTGAGGGAAATTCATTAAAAATACCTTTGCAAACTGTCAGCGATATTGTATTTACCTCTAGATACTGTTTGTCGTAAGCAAAGCTTTATCATGAGATTTACAACACATAGATAACCAGTACGTAAACATGTACGTTTTTGAAAAAATGAACGTCAAAATATAAAAATATTGAACAACTTATTATTTTTGTCAGATCTACACTTGTCTCTGGGTCAAAATATCGAAATTTTAGTCTCAAAATCAGTTAAGATCTATTTGGCTGCTATTTTATGGCTGCTAATCAAAGTAAACAATGACACACGCTTGCAGATTATTGAACAGCCTTAGGCTATTACATTGTATACAGCTTTAACACCTTTTAGGACAAACGGACACTACAGAAAACAATGACACAGACTAATTGAGTAAAAATATATACTGTCTATGTTCATGTACATTACTGTTTGGACTTCCGGACTAACGAAACGGATTATATGTGTAAATGGTCAGTCCGTTCCCGATTTTGTTTGTCCGGTTCCGGAACGCGAATTTCCGTATTAACGGAGAATAATTAAGAATAAAAAATCCGTTCCCTGATTTTTTTGTCCGGATCGCGAATTTTCCGGATTAACGGCGTCCGGTTTAACGAGGTTCGACTGTAGTAGTATTTTTTACTTGTTTTTTAAAGTTAAAACTTCAATAAAGAAGTGTAATTAATATACTGTATTAATCTGAGTGAGTATTGGTCAAGAAAATCTAAATCATACATTATTTGTACATGAATGCACATGAACAGTTCTTTCTTTAAAATTAATACATGTAGATTCTCATTCATTCTCATGTTTGATTTGATTTGGTTAAACTGTAAACATGAAACCTAAAGATCCAATTTGGATTTTTTTTTTATATAACTGAGAAATTACAAAGTGCAAAGCCTGTAAAACTGTTGTTAGTGCAAAGTCATTAAAAAATGAGTTTACAACAATGAATGTTTGGTGGAAGAGTGCAGAATTAATCCCTTATTATGTCAATTAGCCAGGAAACTAATGGGCATGCAAGTTCTGCTTCCATCGACAGAATATATTCCAACTTTGGAAGATGGTGTATAAAATAAAATTATCTCTTTAAAAATGTTTACAAAACAGGACTGTTTAAATGCAGTCTAAATGAAAAAAGAAACACTTGTAATATTATATTTATATAAGGTGCATGAACTTTCTAATGAAATAAATAACAAGATATTTTTCTCACATTTCATTATTTCACTGTCAAAAAAATATAAATACAGTCAGGACAAATATTACTTTGCTTATGTTTGTGAAATAATAGTTATCCCTTTCTCTCATAGAGACGCTTTCTGAGGCCTCTGCAGTAGACAGCTTTATGAAAACATAGTGACAAAAGAAGAAATTGCTCAAAACAAGCGATTTCTCCTTTTGCCACAATGTTTTCCACTTTTAATCATAGGTTATCCAGGTTTGACAAAGTATGTTCAAAGTCAATTGCTGCAGAATTGTTGTATGAGGGAAAGGGTTACATTATCTATAAACGAAGTTAACTGAGTGAGTAATCAGGATTGTCAGACGCTTATTTTCATTTTTATCAGGCATACATGTGCAGAACAAATATGCAAATACGCAAGTAGCAACTTCCAATCTATTGACTGATATAGTTAAAATATCCGATTGGGCTGATACATGGCTAGTTAATTTTAATCCCTCCAAATCTGAAACTCTTCTCTTCTCGCGCAAACTTAACAGAAATGCACACGATCCCTTATATATGCGTACCCAGCCAATAAAAGAAGTTAATATACATAAACATCTAGGTCTTAATTTTGCTTCTGATTGCACGTGGCACGAACATATTGATTATGTAGCGGCTAAAGCTTGGAAAAGAATCAACATAATGAGAAAATTAAAATTTGTTTTGGATAGAAACTCCCTTGAAATTATTTACTTTTCTTTCATAAGACCTATTTTGGAATATGCAGATGTTGTTTGGGATAACTGTAATCAAAACGATAAGGATAGATTAGAAAAGATACAACATGAAGGAGCGAGAATTGTTTCCGGAGCTACTAAACTTATAGGCCTGTAGGAATTTTCTGTACGGGCCCTATTTAAGGAGGAACCCCTACCGGAAGTATAACAAGCCGATTTTGGTGTTTTTTAGTAGGTTAATACCTGCTTCATATTAGGTAAGTTCTCGCATAAAAATCGCGGTCTTAGAAATACCGAAATTTTGAGCTTTTCCAAAAGGCCCAATTTTGTATTATTTTTTTTAGATAAAATTTAAAAAAAAAGTTGAAGTCGTCAATTGCATTTAAATAAAAAGAAAAACATATATTTTTAATAAATGTTTTTTTTATGTACAGACGAAGCCATGATTTTCAAGATTTGTTATTTATGTGTTTTTACGTTAATTTCTTCAGCGCATGCGCAAATTTAGTTAAACGAGTACGGTTTAAATTGGTAAATAAGTTAATTAACACATATATCATGTTATTTCTTTACAAAATCATTTCAACATACACGTCCGACGCAAGACATACATTCAGGTGTTACTTGTGCCTTTCATATTTTCACCCATCCTTTTATCCGTCTGTTCGTTCATTAATTCAACATTTCGATAAACACATTTTTTTATTTATTTTTTTAGCTCACCTATGTACGAACTGCAATGTGAGTTATTCTGATTACATTTTGTCCGCCGTCCGTTCGTCGTCAACATTTGCTCTTGTGAACACTCTACAGTCTATTCTTTGCATCCAATCATCATGAAAGTTTATCAGAACATTCATCTCGATGATTTCTTGGACAAGTATGAAACTAGGTCATGTCTGGTCAAAACTAGGTCACAAGGTCAAATTTAAGGAATATATTGTTAACACTCTGGAAGATAAATTGTTGGCTTGAGCATGTTGAAACTATGTCAGAAGGTATGTTTTAGTGATATTTAGGCTTGAAACTGGGTCATGTCCGGTCAAAACTAGGTCACTTGGTCAAATTTAAGGAAAATCTTGTTAACACTCTGGAACTGTTAGTGATATCTAGGCCAATTTTGAAACTGGGTCATTTCAAGTCAATAACTAGGTCACTTGGTCAAGTTTAAAGAAACTCTTGTTAACACTCTGGAAGTCACAATTTTGGCTTGAGCATGTTAAAACTTTATCAGAATGGTTCTCTTAGTGATATCTAGGGCAAGTTTGAAACTGGGTAATGTCCGGTCAAAAACTTGGTCAATCGATCAAATTTAAGGAAAATCTTGTTAACACTCTGGAAGTCACATTTTTGGCTTGAGCATATTGAAACTTTGTTAGAATAGTTGTCTTAGTGATACCTAGGCCAAGTTCGAAACTGTGCTATGTCCGGTCAAAGCTAGGTCACAAGGTCGAAATTAAGAAATATCTTGTTAACACTCAGGTGAGGAATCAAAGGCCATCATGGCCCTCTTGTTTGTTATAACAATAAACACAATTTTGATTGTGATTTGATGTCCCTTTTTTATTAGGGTCCACTATTACACGTTTGGATTGAAATATTGTAGAACTGAAGTGTATATAGTTTACTGATTGAAAGTTATGAAAATTTCCAATTATATAAAACGATAATTAATCACAAAGTTACGGTAAAAATAAATGATTATCACAATGAAAATTGTGTTTTTGAGCGCAGCATTGAACAGACTCCATAAAGGTATTCTTTTTAGTTAAGCTTTATTGAAATATCGGGACAATATCCAAAGAAAATCTTTCATTTCTTTGTTTCTGATAATAAGTAAATCTTGTTTCGTTATTCGTTATTAATGAAGCTATGGACTCTGTGCCTTTAAGAAACCGTTCGGTGAGTCGTTTTATTCGAGAAAACGTTGTCACACTGTCACTTCGTTGGTATTTTACCATAGCCATAGCATGTGTAGCAGATTTTCCATCAATGTTTTCCTCGTTTTGGTCAAATGTATCGATTGATGAATCAATCATTGGTCCAGTAGAGTCAACATGTTCTAACCCAAATGACATATCTTTCAATACTGACTGTCAGGCAATGTTTTGCTGCAGAACTCAAAAACATTCGCACCTCATTTAAGTTACACATACGCCTAGGCTTTTCAGAGTGTCAATTAAGATTTTACAACCAAGTTCATGGTGAAGTTGAACAGTCAACCCAAGAATCAGGGGCCTCTTCATATTTCGATTGATTGATTGGGGTTTAACGCCGTTTTTAACAATTTCTCAGTCATATAACGGCGGCCAGTTCACCTACTCATGTGATTCCTGGTCAGAGCAAATGACACCCATTGGCCAGTTAATAAATAACACACTGACATTTATAATTTACCTGTAAACTATATCAGTTGATTCAAGCTCTATATTCAACTGATAAATTAAACAACACATATGTTTTTAAAATAGTATTAAGACCGTTTATATGTCGACTGAATGTAGATGTACTTGCTTTAAATAAAATTATCCAGTTATCATTTTAAATTAACACGCTTACATTTATAATTTATTACGTTGATATATAAAGCAATTGATTTCAGATTAATTCATTTAATAAACATTGTATTAATATTGAGCATTCAGAACGATCATACTTTATTTGCTTAACGATTAGTAAACTGTTAATTAGACAGTGTTATGTACACATTTTAAATTGCTTTAAACGCCGATTACATGGATTCATTTGCATGTTTACAAACACAATCATTGATAAATTCAATACATTAAACGTCTTCAATAAAAAAAAAATAGCAATAAACCTGATAAAGCATATACTTTTGGAAAATATCCGAAATATACGTATTATCCGAATTACTCTATTTTCCTATATAACATAAAGCAAAATTTTCCTAGTTTGAAGCGTAAATAACTTTTTCTGTAAGATACGGATTTCTATGCGATTTTTTTTGGTTAACATGTACATCAATACCTTCCGAAAAATATTAAAATCTCTTTGTTATACTCCCGGTAGAACCTTTCAAAAACACCAACCCGTTTTCTACAGGTCTATTATTTCAATTTGTGATCTTTACAATGAAGTGAGGTGGGAATCTTTAGAAAATAGAAGAACTAAACACAAGTTGATCATGTTGTATAAAATGAAAAACAATCTAACTCCAGCATATTTATCTAATAAAGTCCCAACTATGGTAGGTCAAAATTCTCAATATTCCTTAAGAAACTCTGATGACTTACAAACAATCCACTCTAGAACAACACTATACTATAATTCGTTTCTTCCATCATCAATAAGAGAATGGAATACATTGTCTCCAGAAATACAAAATGCTGAATCAGTAAGATCTTTTAAACTATTATTAAATAAAGAAAATAGGAAACCACCTCTATATTATTACCTTGGGGATAGGTATTCTCAGGTATTACATACCCGATTAAGAACACAATGTAGTGGACTCAACCATCATCTTTTTCTCAGGAATATTATTGATTCTCCCCTTTGTGCATGTGGACAAATTGAAAATACATTACATTACCTACTTGAATGTCCCCGCTATAACGATAGGAGACATGGCATGCTAAGAGAACTTTCCTCAAAACATTAGGCTTGATACGTTGTTATACGGAAATCCAAACTCACCAATCGAAGAAAATAATGCTATTTTTGAATCAGTCCAAAAATTTATAATCGGAACCAAACGGTTTAGCTCACGATAATTCACCCTTTTCCTTAATTGCTTTTTTGTTAACTTGCAACTTTTTAAGTATCTTTTTATGTTATATTTTATTCGGTATGGATAATCGACATATATACATTAACTAGCCTCCCATACGCGCACCACCCTCCTTTGTCTATTTCTGCTCTCTTTACATCTATCTATTTCTTCCTCTTTCTCCTTCCTTGCTCTCTCTCCCCACTCTCTTTTATGTATCTGTTTCTTGTATTATAAATTACAAAGCTTAAGTAAGCTGATATTTTCTGCACATGTTAAATATTCACCGTGCTTCCTGTAAATTAATCTTTATTGGAGAGGACCTTCAATAAGCTATGAGCTTTCGGTCCAATCCATTTCTCCATTGTATATTTCTTGATGTAACCTACTATGTAAAAATATATGAGAATTAAATATGTTTAAACTAAGAACAAATATTATGATCTGAGAGATTCTGTCCATACCCTCGATAAAATGATATGATTCCCATATATGTATTTATATGTTCCTGCTCATAATAAACAAGTTCTTGTGTTGCCACAATGATTCCAACTTTATTAAAAAATTGTTCTTTCATTTACAGAGAGTTTCCATATTTGTTTAATAAAAGTTGTTTGCTGCAGATTGTTTGTATGTTAGAAAGTTTTAAAACGCAGACAGTACATAATAATAATAATAATAAATTTATTGCATAAAACATACATACATGATTACATGTTTAAAGCAAATACAGTTTAACACAAAGACATGAATTTCGTAAAGAAAACATACAATTTTAGGAAGAGCAAAGTAGTCATGATTGTATATACAACAGTAGTCATCAATCAAATTCCTATGTGGCGAGAAGTCATGTTTTTAACACCTTTTCGTTTTATTTTCAACAACAAAATGCCGTGGCTAACACTTTTAATTATTAACGCTAATTGAGTCAATCGTAAAACAGAACATCAAAACCTAATCTCTGATTGTAAAATAATTAACTGCACTGCAGTAAACCATTAATAAATAATCAAGTTTACCTTTCGTTTATCTCTCTTAATCACGACAAGTTACGTTTGTAAATTATGCATTAACACAACAGGTGCTTCGATGGCCGACATTGGACAAAATCCCGAGAGAAAAATACCGCGATCTCATTGGTTGCTATGTACACATTTTATCAGGGGACGGCAATCCACGTCTAACTTTCACTAATTTGTAAGTATCTCATAGTTGTCCCCCTTGTTATGTATTTAAAGTTTTAATTTGCAT
>JASEVX010000010.1:2263094-2285577 GCA_031761405.1 Serripes groenlandicus | reverse complement strand
GTGCTCGTGTCAGGATAAATGGACTAGTAGTAGTGGTAACTTACCCGGGAAACGCCGTGATATAACTGAACACTTGTTGAAAGCGGCGTTAAACATCAATCAATCAATCAATCAATCAATCAACCCTGAACACAGACGCCATAAGACCCGTTATCGACTGGCGCAACTCTCAATGAAAGGCTAAATGTGCTCACTTCATGGAACAACCTATGTATTTCTACTTCTGATATCTTACAACATACACAGTGTGTTTCGCTACAGTGATTACGGCTCGATTTTTTTCTTTTATTTTTATAGTTTTATTTGATCTGATTGACGATACGCTGTTTAGCTTCTGTAGGTCCATTTGATAGATTGTTAGATACACAAGACTCCGGTGCGATACACTAGCTCCGAAAAGCTTTCTTTAACGTGCTCAGTGTATAGCACAGATATTCGCAAGGTCATTTATCAAGGAAAGGACCAGTGCTTGACCTCTAGTTGAATGGGAGACACTATAAAGCGCTTCAAGAATTTCAAAAATCCGGAGCAGGATTTAAGCCCCGGACCTCTGGCTTGAGAGTCCAGCGTGTTAATCACTAGACTTCCGAAATGAGCGAAACAATAGCTTTATGGACTATAGTTAGTCGGATAACAAGGTGAGCGTTTGTAAATGCGAAATTCAAAAGAAGGTTAAAACAATCCTACAAAACACATAAATAAATGTTATAGTCATATTTTGATGTCTCAAGGCGGTATTAAGTTAAAATGATTGTAACTTATTCAGTTACAGTTTCAAGAGTACAGGCGTACGCCAATGGACAATGGTTCTAAGCCAGTACTAGGCTAGGTGATGTGCTTTACCCAAGGGCACTCCCAGATGTCCTCTGCGCCACAACTAGGGAGCGATCCCGGGACGCTCGGTTCCAAACCCCAAACGCTAACCATTCGACCACTGCGGATTCCTAAATCAGTATAACTGAAATTATGGAAGGGAATAATTATTATCGAAACCTACATTCACATTAAAGTGTAAGTAACCCAGGGAAATGTCTACTACGAAAGAGTTTCTGGATCCAAGGGGAGTATTTTTATACTAACTTTCACGTCGTTTGCAACGGTATTTCTGTTATAACACGGCTTCCAGTGCGTGTAACGTGTGTGTTCTGGCTTTCGTGCACCTGTTCTTCCCACAGCATTATTCCCAGGTGACTGGCAATATTTCAACATAGACTATTTGCCCATGATAATCGGAAATGATGAATGACAGAGCCCCTGGAATTGTAAACTGTTAATGAGCACCTACTTCTTTTCAGCTTTCTAAAAGATACCCCAAATTGTATGTCAATACCACCTCGTACATGCACATTGTATCCTGAAAGGAAAGATTTCGATATTAAACAACAAAAACAATACCATAAATTCTGACAATAGTTTTGACTTTATGAATGGAAAGAGTTGCAATACCCTTTGTTTACTTAAGAGGTTTATGGATTGTGTATGTCAGTTATAGGGTACTGATGCTTCAGTTGCACTATCTTCCCACGCTCTAAAGACATGAACGTATTGTTTCATTCACACACAGGCTGAGGTAAGGGAACATCAAAATATTCAGTAAAATATTGAATTATTTCCTCTTCAAATTCGATTTTAGGTCCCTGACTTACTAAGTAGATTTACCGGCTTATTGAAAGTGCGCTGAGAGAATACATTACAACTTCCGACTTTTGTTACAGTTCGCTTATAAACTGTGAAAAATGAAACGTTCAAATGCGCGTTTGAAATCTATTTTTCAACAGTTTAAAATAGCACACGCAAGCAACAAGTTGAAGCATAATGAGGTTAAATGTGTAAAGTTACGTGCTTTGTATTGTTTCAAAGCGACATAGACCATCTTGTTTTTTATCAGGTAGGTGTTTTTATTAGTTTTTGTACTCATGAGCTTCATTTTATAAAATATTTCAATATCTAAAATCGATAGGACTCTCTCATTAAGAGCGAAATTATCATGTAACCCCTGGAAACGACACCTTTTTAGATCATCTGGAGCCAAAGGCTCAAGGTGAGCTATTCTGATCACTTTCTGTCCGTCGTCCGTCGTCGTCCGTCCGTCCGTCGTCATCCGTCGTCCGTCATCTGTCGTCCGTCGTCTGTCGTCCGTCGTCCGTCGTCTGTCGTCCGTCGTCTGTCGTCCGTCGTCCGTCGTCTGTCGTCCGTCGTCCGTCGTCCGTCGTCTGTCGTCCGGCGTTAACTTTAGCTTTAAACATCCTCTCTTCCTTAACCACAGGACCAATTTCAACCAAACTTCACAGGAATGTTCCTTTGGTGGCCCTCTGTTTAAGGATTTAAATTCCATTGAGAACTCTGGTTTCCACGGCAACAAAAAAGGGGAAATTAACAAAAACTTAAAAAAACCTCTTGTCTAAAAGTAGAATGCCCAGGCCTTTGATATTTGGTATGTATCTTCATCTAGTGGACCTCTACCAAGATTGTTCAAATTATAGCCCTTGGGTCAAAAATGCCCTAACCGGGGATCACTTGTTTTATATAGACTCGTATAGGGAAAAGACTTTAAAAATCTTCTTGTCTAAAAGTAGATGGCCAAGGCCTTTGATAGTTGGTATGCGGCTTCATCTAGTGGACTTCTAACAAGATTGTTCGAATTATAGACCTGGGATTAAAAATGACCCCTTCCCTGGGGTCACTTGTTTTACATAGACTCGTATAGGTATTTGTTTTAAAAATCTTCTTGTCGAAAAGTAGATGTCCCAAGCCTTTGATATTTGGTATGTTGCTTCATCTAGTGGACCTCTACCAAGATTGTTCAATTTATAGCCATGGGGTTCAAAATTACCCCACCCATGGGGTCACTTGTTTTACGAAGACTCGTATAAGGAGAAACTTTAAAAATCTTCTTGTCTAAAGGTAGAATGTCCTGACTTTTGATATTTGGTATGTAGCTTCATCTAGTTGACCTCTACCAAGATTGTTCAAATTTTAGCCTTAGGGTAAAAAATGGCCCTATCCCGGGTCACTTGTTTTAACATAATATTATATTTGTATAGGGAAAAACTTTAAACAATCTTGTCTTAAAGTTGATATTTGAAATCTAACTTCATCTAGTGGACCTCTACCAAGATTGGTCAAATTATAGCACTGGTGTCAAAAATGGCCTCACCCTGGAGATCACTTGTTTTACATATACTCGTTTAGGTAAACGCTTTTAAAAATATTCAGGTGATCGATTTAGGGCCATCTTGGCACTCTTGTTTTAGGAACGAAATCCTCTTGTTACGACTTGCAATGACACCTCTTTAGACCGAAACTCTTTTAACCTCAGGAAACGACCCCTATTTTTAGAACGAAACTGTCTTGTAATCTTTGTAAACGACACCTCTTTAGAACGAAACTGTCTTGTAGTCTTTGTAAACTACACCTCTTTAGAATACAACTGTCTTGTAATCTTTGTAAACGACACCTCTTTGGAACGAAACTGTCTTGTAATCTTTGTAAACGACACCTCTTTAGAACGAAACTGTCTTGTAATCTTTGTAAACGACACCTCTTCAGAACGAAACTGTCTTGTAATCTTTGTAACGACACCTCTTAGGAACTAATCTGTCTTGTAATCTATGTAAACGACACCTCCTTAGAACGAAACTGTTTTGTAATCTTTGTAAACGACACCTCTTTAGAACGAAACGGTCTTGTAATCTTTGTAAATGATACCTCCTTAAAACGAAACTGTCTTGTTATCTTTCTAAACGACATTTCTTTAAAATGAAACTCTCTTGTTACGTTTATAAACGAGACCTCTTTAGAATGAAACTGTCTTGTAACCTTTGTAAACGACACCTTTTTAGACCGAAACTGTCATGTTATCTTGTAAACGACACCTCTTTCGAACGAAACTTACTTTTTACCTTCGTAAACGACACTTCTTTAGAACGAACATCATTGGAAACGATTTTAAAATAAGAATTTTACATTGTTCATATCTTTTCAACAAAGAGCTTATGAGGAAATAGAAACTTTAGAAAATTGTAGGGAAATTATACAGATCAATTAATTTTCTGGTCGATTCTTAATCAATTCACAATCATATGATCACATACTTTGACAGATTGATAAACCGTTTCCCACTTGTAGACGCATTTGCATTTAAAAGTTGTCTGGTGCAGAGGCAATCTCGTTAAAACCAGATCTTTTTAAACTCGCATATACGTACATAGAAGTTTTTTTGGTCTGATTTTAATGACATTGGTGCAGAGGCGTCGAATATCGTATATATCGGCAGTTCATATATTACACCACAGCTTGGTTACTACTTGATGAATTGCATGGAAACTTTCTACGAGGCTTTCCACCTATCACACCTATGTAAATAATTAAGTAAGATAACTATATCCTGCATATTATGCAAGTAATAGCCCTTTTTTGACTTTGTGGTTAGAGTTTTGCGTGAAAATGCATTAACAGTCAATATCTCTTAATATTCATTTCTTAAATAATCTGGTTGAAGTTTTGCATGCAACTACATTAAAATTCTAAATCTCAGTAACTACTCAATGCATTGAAACCTTATACAGCCCTTCTCAACCATCACTCTTATATATATATTCAAGTTAGATAACTTTATCGAGTATATAATGCAAATTACGGCCCTTTACTATTTGACTAAGAATTTCTGGTTTTGCATGCAACTACATTAGAGTCCATGTCTCAGTAACTAATAACAGGTGGAATAGTCGAGCGTGCTGTCTTACTGACAGCTGTTTGTTTCAGTTTTACTTGCTTCAAGTGTACAATCATTGCACTAACCGGTTCCAAACCCGTAAATTAATTATACCACAACAACGCATGAACATGTATGACGGCCATGTTCGAAATTTCCAAACCTCAGTTCGCTGTAGATTGAATGCAGTGATTATTGATTATGCGATATATAATGAGTTAATTTGAGCTTCATTCGAATAAGTATTACGTTTATATATGATTAAGTTACCAAATGTTTCATTCTCGTATGTGTTTAATACAGGCAGCTCTTAAAATATCATATCAGGTAAACTGTCAAACATGTGCTGCGTGAAAATGTTCTATCATGTCAACATAATTGTTATGGGCCGGTGTCATTGATTATATGTGCTCATAACCGACCATAATCCAATTTATGGTTGTGCTATCTATTATTCCTATCATAACGATTTATCATAATGTTTGTGAAACATGCTCCCATCAAGATCATTATTCTTGACTATCCAAAACTTTCAACATATGAATTCAAAAGCATACGACATTAAAACATCATATTAGGCGAATAGTTGAAGTTGCTGAATTCGAACCACAATAGATGTACAATTGAAAACGTCTAAACATTGTCATGATGATGCATTTAAAACAGTTCGATTAACATATTATATGAAATTTCAGATTAACCACAGGAAGCAATAGTCCAATAAAGAACATGATTAAAGATAATGAGGTAAAACATTTCACTAAATCCACTGTATAAATAATATGGTAATTAAATCGACCATCGCAATTTTGCATCATATGAAAAGGACATCTTTCCAACAATAAATTGAAACACGTTTAATCTAAACCCATCCAAGGAAAAAGGTACAAGTTGGAATTTCTGAACATAAGGTAAGCCAGTGCATCTGTATAGCCTGATCACTCGGCCACGGCGGATATGGAGGAATCCGCCATGGCCTAGTGCTAAGCGTCGGGTTTTTAAAAACCGGGTGTCCCGGGTTCGATCCCCAGTCGCGTCGCTGTGGTCATGGTGGAGTGCCCTTGGGCAAGGCACATTTTCTAGCCCAGTACTGGTTTGTTTAACCTGGCGGTCAGGATTGTGGGGTAAACATGACGACTGACTGGCTGTTATTAGAATAAATGGGTCAGTAGTTATAATCTAGTCATATATATATATGAAAAATGGTTGAAAACGTCATTAAACACCATTAAGATATCCAAAATAGACATTTGACGTATCTGCAGAAGACGAACCTGTAAATGTTGAAAAATGTGATATTTTCCCGTCCATGGGAAAAGGTACAAGTTGGCTTGTGTTGGACAGTAATTCAGATCAGCCAGAGCCTGTACAGCTACCCTGTCTTATGTTAATATTCATAAGTTGATAGAAGCCTGACAATTGTGACAAAAGAAAAAGATGAAAACAAAAAAATGCTGAAACAATCTCATCGTTTACAGCAACGTAAATTAACATAATGCGGATGTAAAGTCCTTTTCATTTCTCTTTAGAGTCTCCCATGCAGGTTTCAACGTTAAGCTTCTAATTTTAAAAGTCCCTGTGGTAAAGTAGTACTTCATCGAACGGTAGTGTGATTTATATAAAGTTCATGTAAATATTTGAGAATGTTGCTTCTGTTATAGTAATCTTTGTATCTTATTTCAAGTTCATCCGATTTAGTAATCAAAGCACTAAAAGTAATGATGGGACGGTTGTGTTGGGTCAGACAGGCAACTACATGTGTATGTATACAAGAGGTCACTGGAACAAATCAAATCAAAACTTTGTTAACGGTCTCGAGTCATATATAATACCCAATCGTCATGAAATTTGGTCAGAGTGTTTGTGTGGATCACACGAGATTAAAAACAAGGTCAACAGAACAGTTCCAAGGAAAACCTTATTGATACTATAGAAGTCACATTTTATAGCAACTAAGCATGTAAATTAGTCTTTGTAATTGTTTGTCTTGTCAAGATGATACAGACTGCTTGTCCTGACGGTTGAATCCTAGTCATATGTGATCATTAGTATGTACCAGGTGGGCCATAAAGGGTCATATCGCCCTCCTTGTTTAATCTGTAAATGGAAAATGCCAAAGTTCACTATTCTTTTGCTAGAATAATGCTTGCACACCTATACCTGAAGTAATCATTACAACCTTCTTGTTTTAATGCATATATTAAGATCAAATCGTATAAAAAGATCTCCATTTTGTTATATTTCAGCTTACCTGAGTACGAAGTGCGGGTTGAGATATTGTGATTACTCACCGTCTGGCATCGTAGTCGTCTGTCGGTCAGTCCCTTAACATTTTCCTACAAACAACATCTCCTTCTAAACCAACTAAACAAATTCAAAAGAATTCCACAGGAATGTTCCTTAGGTGGTCCTCTTTCAATAGTGTTCAATGAAGTGGACTCCATATAGAACGATGGTTGCTGCGGTATTAAGAAGGGGGGAAATTGCAAAAACATCAAAAATCTTCTTGTCCGAAAGTACTGGGCCGATTTGAAAATAGTGTTCATTGGGTGACTCCCTACCAAGATTGTTCAATTATACCGATCAATTGAAACATATTACGGCCAAGGGTCAGAGCCATTGACTAAAAGTGGTTCAGAAAGAAAATGCATGTGGCTAAAATTGCGTAATTTAGTAGAGGTCACGTCTCACCCTAGGACCCTCTTGAAAAAAATGGCTCCGAACTACACTAGGTGGATCCAGCACATGAAACAGGTGATAAGTTACGCGCCGGTATGGTACGCCGCAACTGCCTTATTTGACGTTACACCTTGACATGCAGTCGCATCAGAATTGTTTGTGACGGTTTCGTCATAACATGTGACGGTCTTGTCATTACATTAGACAGAAGTGTCATTCCATATGGTAGGGTCAATATTACGTCTGCTAGTTTTTGCTTGATGTGTGAACATTTTATTCATACATGTGACGACACCTCTTACATATGTGCGGTAATATCATTACATGTGACAGAAAAGTAGTTCTGTGTGTTGGATTCAGCATTATGTGTGATAGTTTCACCTTGATATGTGACACATTTATTCATACATGTGACGAGATTTCTTATACATGCAACGGTTTCACCATTTTATGTGACAGATATGTATCTTTGTTAGATATTCAAAATACGTTTGAGGAATATAACTTTCTATGTAATGATTTTGACATTACGTGTGACCAAATGTTCTATAAGTCATGGACAATCATCGCCTCTTTACCCACAAGGAAATTCTTTGGCAGAGGGATTGCGAAACAGTTAATGCTCAAAGCGAAGGACAGTGGACAAAGTCCATGCATTGCAATTCTAGATTGTGGTTACTCTCCTGCACAACTTCTTTTCTGATTGGTTGGGGTTTAACAGTCATATCACTGAGGCCAGTTCACCTACTCGTACGTTTCCTGGCTTTCTCACACCAGTACTCCACACAACATTCTCTCCAAGCAACTGGCTGCTTTAACACATAGACTAATCCCTTTGGTGGACGCTAGTCACAGTAACTTCTTGTCAATCGTCGGAAAAAATGTTGGTCGAGCTAGGGTTTAAACTCACAACCCCTGGACTGACAACCCTCGTCGCTACCGACTGAGCTACCGGGGCTGTAACTTCTTTACAATCGAGGAACAAAGTCAGTTTTACCTGTAACTGATGAAACTATTTTACCCAAACTTGTAAATCGCGATCAATACCAGCAATCTGTAAAAATCTCCAAAGATTTGCCAAAAAAATAAAAATTATAAAACATCAAAGTCATTGAAACCTGTAGCTGTTAACGATCCTGTAAGAATTCAATTTGGGATAAAAGTTGGAAATCTGGTAAAAGCATAAACAAACATTCGGATAGATCATATTCTGAACAAACTAGGAATGATGGAATTCATCAGAAAAATCTATGATTTTTTAATACAAAAATGTAAATATCTCTGATATTCATCCAGTCCATTTCGATATGTTGACACACCCCTCAAATATCTCAAATGAGTCCCTCTTCAGCAATGCTACACTATCTCCCAGTAAAACAATAGTTTTTGGGATAGGGGCGTTTCGCCACTATCTCATAGCGAAGCTGCTTTCGAAAAGTCGGATTTAAAGCTGCAACCGCAGTCCACATGTGTATACCTACACCAAAATCGAGTTTTGATTGGTTATAATCTGCCTTTTCAACGATTTCATTGGTTCGACCGAATCACAAAACCCTCCGCTTGCATAATTTATGAGACAAAATAGTTTAGGTCTATGAATGAAACTCACTCTGAACTATGGTTGACCTCAATGTCAGTAGTGTGAGGTAACGTCGACCGTTCTGTGACCCCATTAGTTTACAACAGTCGACTTATAGAGAAATGTGCAAAGCACTGTATATACAATTATTGAAAGGAGTTGAAACCATTGTGGCAAAAGTAGAAATTGCCTACGAAAAGCAATTCCCCTTTTGTCACAATGTTTTCGATTGTCGTCTGCTGCACATGCGTCTGTAAGCGTCTGTAGGCGGAAAATGGTTACATCCTTCCCATGGAAGCGGAACCCTTTCCGTGATACTATAACAGTTCGAATATTTAAAAAATATTGTTGAAAATGGAGCTATTGCTGACAATGAGCAATTCCTCCTTTTCACACAATGCTTTCAAACACGTTTCAAATTAATTCTTTTCATATTTAAACGTTTTACTATGGACGTTCTTTCCCTCTTTCTCCCTTCCGGACACATTTTGAATAACATGCTAGAGATGAATGATTACGAGCAATTTTGCCTTACATCAAGGGGAAAAATATATAGTTGAAACCTTTGTGGAAAAAGAGGAAATGGGTCATGATAAACAATTCTGCAGCCGTCTGCTGCACATGCGTCAAAAAGCGGGAAAGGGTTGAACCGTTCTCGTTATAGCTACTTAGTTACAAACAAATGTTGAAAGTATATTTGCAAACGGAGCAATTGCTGACAATGAGCAATTCCTCCTTTTCAAACAATGCTTTGAAACATGAATCAATTTGTTTCTATAACCTACATGTAGATAACGAAAACATTTGTCTACAGTTATTATTTTAACCTTTGCCCCTTTTAGACACATTTGACTAACCTTAACAGATGAATGATAATCAACAAGTTTGTCTTTTTCCACAATGTTTTCATCACTATTCAAAATCATACTTTTATTAATTCAGGTCAATAGTTATGCCTTAGTTCAATGTTGTTTGCTGTATATTTAGTCTATGTGGTCAAGGTTAAGGAATACTGTAAACAAACTTGTTACAACATAATTCGTCCAAAGAGAGAGGTCCTACTGACTGTGTATACATGCCATGAAATAATGTTACAAACGGTCTCACCGCTACTGGGGAATTGTTGGTAAAACAGGTCGCGTTTTGTGTTGAATATTCTCGTGTGTCGCTGTATGTAGACCCTACTAGGAAATAGAAATTAAATCTACAAATTATAGATAAGTTAATTTCAACATTGATTGATTGGGATTTAACGCCGTTTTTAACATTTCTTCAGTCATATCACGGCGGCCAGTTCACCTACAAATGTATTTCCTAGTTTTCTCAAACCAGTACTCCTCACAACAATCTTCCCAAGCAACTGGCTGCGTTTCCACATAGACTTAGCCATTGGTGAAAGACGAATGACGCATGTCGCATTGACTTTTGTCAAACGTCGGAAAGAAATTTGGCCGAATTTGTCAACACATCCGAGTTATAACCGCAAGGTCATTATTTATTTTATTATTGAGAAGCTTCTAGCGATTTTGGGACTAAAATTATAATGTATATGCATTTGCGTTAATTTAAGACTCAACGTTCATCAACGTGTAATATAGTCCTAGATGTATCTGTTGACAAATAAACTAGAAATGTAGTCTAAATAGGTTTTTGAAAATTAACCTTGACGGTCCGGTCCCGTTTCGGAGATACAATTAAATTGCAAATACTTTACAAATACCATAATCTAAGCTGACGTGTTTTGACGCATCGAATCAGTCTTCTGTAATCAATACTTGAGTTGTCTCCGTCTGTAAAGCTTGGAGGTATAATCCGGCGTCCGGCCGTCCGGCCGGCTGTCTGCCTGAATGTGCATTCGTCCGTCCGTCATGGATTGCATGTATTGGTTAACACGTTGTTTCTGTATGGCAGATTTATTTCAAAGTGGTCACAATTATACCCGTGTGATCAGGAGAACGGCAAAGTACTAGGTACATAACTCTGGTCTGTGTTTTCAGTTATCTCCATTTTTCCTTATTTAGTTCAGCGATTGTCTCAATTAACTTTCATTGTATCAATTTCAAAATTGGTTTGTAGGTAACTTATGACCTACAGATTTGCAGTGCACCAATACCATAAATTTAGCATGCTGCGTTTGGAGTGTGTATATTTTTGTCTTTCAATGTTCTCCCTTATTATATGCAACACATGCGTTCCGTGAAATTCCCTTTTTCGTTAATGAGTGCTTCCCCAAGAGTTGTACTTCGTCAAATCTAAACTGTTTTTTAGGTGTAAACTCAATTTTTTCATTTCTTCGGTTATTGTCTCAATATATGTCCAATATATCAATTTAAGACTTGGTGTATAGGAAACTCAGAGCTGCAATTGTGCAGTGCAAAAGAAACATAACTATCATGCTTTCGATCGTCTTTCATTTATCAGCATGATTACAATATACATTGTGGATCTTTTGTCCTTCGATATTTTGTTTATACAAGAAAAGGGTAAAACTTTGACAAATGAGGTATATGTTATTGGCAGGCAATATGTGTTGCTTCAAACATTTTTGGTTTGGTTTATTTAAAGGTCATTGTTTCATTGTTTCAACACTGTCTGTCCATATGATCTATGCCATATGTTTTCAACTTACATATGCCCCCTATACCATCAGCGCTTTCAGCGCTTTGATTAAGATAACAGTTACTGGGTTAAGTAGGCACACCCTGATATTTTGAATCGTTTACATTATTCATGAGTATTCAGATTAACTGCATTCCATTAATGTGAAACCGTTAGCCAGTTCGTTCAACATCTTTGCCTTGTTATCCTATTAATTTGATTTTATTTGTGCATGCTTACAGTGACAACTCATTTCTTTTCATGACAAAGGATATGTCCCATTATTGAAAAAGACTACAGTTTTCCTTATTTGTAATAAACATGCTCATAAGCTTATATACTTAACTGCTTAACTGTACATTCGTACACAATCATCATTACAACATAATCCTTACCCACATGCAGACGCTTTATGACGCTTATGCAGCAGACGAAAATGAGCAATTTCTCCTGTTGCCACTATGTTTTCAAATATATTAATGCCATTACTTTCACGTATCGATAGTTTCAATATTGCAGCCTTTATGTTTTCATAGTCGTCTGCTGCAGATTGTTGCAGTGGGAAAAGCTTAAATGCTCCTTGCCATACTAGTATTATATTCCGTACCCTCAACGCAGACGCCATAAGACCCGTTATCGTACTGATCAATATACCCTTTTTTTAGATGACCTGAGCCGAAGGCTCAATGTGATCTATTCTAATCACTCTCTGTTCGTCGTTCGTCTGTCGTCCGTTTGTCATCCGTCCGTCCGTCCGTCCATCGTCCGTCGTTAACTTTAAGCTTTAAACATCATCTCCTCCTAAACCACAGGACCAATTTCAACGAAACATCAAATAATATTTCACTGCGTTGTCCCTCTTTCAAATTGCTTAGAGATTTAAATTCCATGCAGAACTTTGGTTGCTGCGGCATCAGAAAGCGGCAAAATGTCCAAATTTAAAATTCTCCTCCTCTGAATCTGCTTGTAAGATTCCAACATAACATTTTGTAGAAATCAACCTTGGATGAACTTCTACACAATCACTATGCGTTTAAACGTGTATGTGAGTGGGAAAGGGTTATTGTTTTGTAATACAGATCAGGATACATGTTCGTACACAGAGAACACCTTGTCAAATCATATGTATACAGACTGATATTGAGGCCTTTCTAAGAGCATGTTATTTTGAAATATTGTTTTGTTATGTTTGTTTCCGTTAGCAAAGAAAGCTTTGAAGTCATACATTATACATGTACAGAACATACATATGCATAAATCGTTA
Organism: Serripes groenlandicus; assembly: GCA_031761405.1. Taxonomy (NCBI): domain Eukaryota; kingdom Metazoa; phylum Mollusca; class Bivalvia; order Cardiida; family Cardiidae; genus Serripes; species Serripes groenlandicus. Next base: position 2,272,743 of record JASEVX010000010.1, on the reverse strand, counting down.
AACTTAAGTCACAGATAAATATAAAAACTGGAACTTTTATGTAGTCTGAATAATGACTGGTTAAAAAGACCCAGATATTGTGACGATGGAATTTCAACAATTTTGTCCCCAGAATTAATAGACTGACATTATAAACAAGAAATATCTTAAAAAAGATAAACGGCGATCAATTTGAGAAAACACTAAGAAATGGAACATACACATATTATTTGACTTTAATATCAGAAAGGTTATATGTGTTTACCAAAGGCTAATCGGCCATCTCCATCCAGCTTCAGTTTCTATGAATAGATTATCAAAGCCGAGAATACGCCACATGACTGGGGACAACGCGAGGCTCCCAAGAGGTGTATACGATTTTATTGACGATTAATATCTGAACACTTATTATGTTTCAAAAACAATTAATATTTTGCTCCTAAATATTATATTTCATACGTTTTCACTGATTTTTTCACTGAAATTTATTTCTTAAGCAAAACAATTAAAACTTAGTATGCAGAACATTTCATTTTAAAACTTCATCTTATTAGTGCCTCTCGTAGGATCGCCAACTTAACTATGAACCAATCAAAACGTTTCATTTAACTTCTTCGACTTTATGCATTAAATACAACATTTGATTGGTCTACAATCTAGATCATTTGTTTAACATCTAGATCAAAACTGAGGTTAAACAGCTATCGCCGAAAAAAGGATAAAGACTATGTATTCAATCCTTTATTGACGCCGCGTGGAAGCGCGGCGTCAGTATGGGATAGGTTTTAATTTTGTACCATGGGGTGACGTAATCGAAAAAGGAGCAACCAACAAATATTATTGTAAAAAATACCTCTGTAATATGTTTGAAAAAACAGCCTTTATGATTGAATAAATTGTATTAACTGATTTAAGAAACAACAAGATACAAAATATGTACATCTTTTACCGTTGTTACAAAACTTTAGACACATTTAAATTGTTTTTAATAACTGTTCCCAAACAAACTAGGGTAAGCCTTTTTTATGAGTAGGTTAACGGAGTTCACTAGGCTACGCTTTTTTAATTGTTTGGTTTACTGCTCTGACGATTCGATTCATCAAAGCTCAGAAAAAAGGTTCGGGTGATGGTTTTTCCTATTTATTTCTGTTGTATTACTTAATTTAAAACGTTCCTCCCCATACAGTTGTTTATTCAGACCATTGTATTCTTGCTATATGTTGACTATACATGTGAACCCTTTCTTTTAATTTCATAAATGCTTAATTTTGATATTAAATATCTTTAAATTTGTTAGAATTATTTGCATTTTTTGTTTATTTACTCTCGTTTTTTGTTATCATACTTTTGCTCAACTGGAAGGAGAATAGACTTCCCTCTCTCCTTCCAAAGATTGTGTCACACTTTACTTATAACTAGAGGCATTAACACTTAAGTTATATCTGGTAATATTTCAGTATCTATGTTTTTTGTTTATCTAATTGATCTAGTTAGAACAGATTTAAAATTAAGAAACTTCAGCTTGTATGACACTTTATTGTTGCAGTCAATGTTAAGCAAACGGTAAACCAAATGGTTTGAAGACTTAACTTGTCATTTAACGACTAAACTTTACATGCTGAATATCACATAGATCGTAGCATATAAAGTGTATACTCCCTACGTCAAAATGGACCCTTTTTGCTCTTGATAACATTTTATTATAGACTATGGTAGCCAGGTGAGCCACAAAGGAACATATTGGCCTTCTTGTTTAAGATAAAGGTACATTTGGCCTTCTTGTTCAGAATATTTACATCATGTCCGTTTGCACAGGTTATTTAAATGTATTGAACTGCATCTGCTTCCCTTTAAGTCATGCTTTAAAACCATGCGCGGCGTCTTTGATGCTTAGCATCAAAATTTGTCTTGTTATCTTTTGTAACAGAAGAATGTTTAATCTCCCGGAAAATAATTTTGTTATGGTCATATGATCAATAGGTTTTTATTAGCACGACTATTCGGAGAATATGAGAGCTATTCTACTCACCCTGGCGTCGGCATCACACTTTGGTTAAAGTTTTGCATGCAAGTTCGTTTATTACACCATAGCTTGGTAACAACTTGATGTAATGCATTGAAACTTTCTAAGATGTTTTCCAGCTATCACATATATGTAAATAAGCAAGTAAGATAAGTCTATCCTGCATATTATGCAAGTTATGGCCGATTTATGACTTAGAAATTATGTTTAAAGTTTTGCGTGCAACTTCATTAAGAGTCCATATCTCAGTAACGACATGATTTATTTTATTGCAACTGTATACATCCCTTCCCAACCATCACACCTATGTATATATGGACTCTTAATGTAGTTGCTCGAAAAACTTTAACCAGAATGTCTGAAAATAAAAGGCCATTAAATGCATTAAATGCAGGATAGAGTCATCTTACGGAATTGTTTAAATAGGTGAGATAGTTAGAAAGCATTGCAGAAAGTTTCAATGCAATAAATGTCGTCACCGATATAAATAATCAAGTTAGAAAACTCTATCGTGTATATCATGCAAAATTATGGCTATTTATTATTTGATTTAGAAATTCTGGTAGTGCATGCAACTACATTAGAGTTTATGTCTCAGCAACTAATAAGAGGTGTAGTAGTCAAGCGCGCTGTCTTACTGACAGCTCTTTGTTTTAGTATTACTTGCTACAAGTGTACAATCATTACACCAACCGGTTCTAAACCCGTCACCTACTTATACCATAACAACGCATGAACTTGTATGACGGTTATGTTGGAAATTTCCAAAACCTCAGTTCATTGTAGATGGAATAAAGTGATTATTGATTATGCGATATAATGAGTTAACTTGAGCTTCATTGGAATAAGTAATTACGGTGATTTTATCTTTAGGTTCCCAAATGTTTCATTCTTTTATGTGTTCAATACAGTCAGCTCTTAAAATATCATATCAGATAAACTGTCAAACATGTGCTGCGTGAAAATGTTCTATGTTGTCAACATAATTGTTATTGGCCGGTGGCCTTATGTCAATAAAATATTGTCATTGTCATTGGCATTGGTTATATGAGCTCATAACCGACCATAATCCAATTTATGGTTGTACTATTTATTATTCCTATGACAAAGATTTCTCATAATGCTTGTGAAACATGCTCCCATCAAGATCATACTTCTAAAACTCTTGACGATGCAAAACTTTCAACATATTAATTCAAAGCATTCGACATTAACACATCATATAAGGCAACTAGTTGAATTAGTTGTAGTTGCTGTATTCGACCTACAGTTTATATAAAAATCAGAAAATGTTAAAGATGATGAATTTAAAACAGCAAAATTGAACATATTAAATTTATTTTCTGACTCAGACTGAATGCGAGAAGAAGCCAACAGAGACACAAAATGAGGTAATACTATTCTATAAATAAGTATGGTACGGAATGGACCATCTTAATTTTGCATCCTGCATCATGAGCAAAGGAAATCTTTCCCACAATAAATTGAAACACGTTTAATTTTAGTCCATCCGTTGAAAAAAGGTACAAATTGTCTTTTCTGAATAATGTAGATTCAGATAAGCCAGTGCATCTGCATAGCCAGATCACTATTAACCCTGTTGAAGTATTTGGACATTTCTTTCAACTTGTGTAGTTTTGTTTAAGCTCGATGTCTGCTTCCTGGAGATTTAACCAGGACTCGCACACTTTATGTTGATCAATCCAAAAAGAAGAACCCGCTCATCACGGGATTCGAACCCGGGACCTTCGGTAGGAGAGGTCAACACTCTACCTCTGCTTAAGTGTCCTCATATCTTCTGTGTAGATTATAATACGTATAGAACAGACAGACATTGTTCACTGAACATACACTGTTCAGAAATGCCGACACCCGGTTTTAAAACCCCGACGCTTACCACTAGGCCGGGACACCCGGTTTTAAAACCCCTACGCTTACCACTAGGCCAGGGTGGATTACTATAACTGTTTTGAACTCTTCCCCTGAAACGGACCTTCTTATCCGCCGTAGTAGTACAGTAGTACATGGTATGACCCTAGACCAAAGTATTTACTATATATTCAATAGGAATCCGCCATTTTATTTTGAAGAGTAAATTTTGTTCCTATATATTCCTATGTATTAAATAGGAACCCACTGTTTTGTCTTTGAGGAGTCAATTTTATTCATATACATTCCTATGTATTTAAAAGGAACCCGTCATTTTGTCTTTGAGGAGCAGTATTTGTGTTATGTGGAGTCAACTTTTGAGAATATTATTACATAGCTTTTTTAAATGCCCCGTTTACAATCAAGACGGATGTAAGCTGTTATTACAAATATGACCTGTACTACCTGCCGCGGCCGAGTGTTAAGCGTCGGGGATTTATAACTGGGCGTCGAGGGTACGATCCGCAGTCGCGGCGGTCATGGTGAAGTTCTTTGTGCATGGCACATTTTTCGTAGACTAGTTCTTGTTTATTTACTCAGGGATCATGAGTAAGTGAACTTTCGCCAAGATATAACTAAACTAATATTGAAAACGGCGTAAAAGCCAAATTAAACAACAACAAAATACCTCATCGTTCGAGTTGTGGTAGATTGTCCATATCAAAATCATGTGCATTAAAATTGGCTGTAACGGCTTTGCCTCCTTTGCGGTCAGGATTGTGGGGTTAGCATTACGACTGACTAGCTGTTATTATAATACATGGGTCAGTAGTTTCTAGTACTACTACCCAAGCAACGCCCTGATATATCTGAAAATGGTTCAATCCCAAAATAGACATTTGACGTACCTGCAGAAGACGAACCTGTAAAGCAGTTGTCGCGAATTAGTGATTTGTTCTTTCTGTTTGCTCTGTTTGGACTCCAGTTTACCTATGTAATATAGCGCCGTTGCTCCATTGCGCCGTACATGTTATTCTTTGCTCCGGTTAGACTCCGGTGACTTATATGATTTAACTCCGTTGCTCCGCTATTAAATATACGTTACACCGTTGTTGAATATTCGTTGCTCCGTTGATGAGATACGCAACAATACCAGAGGCCACAGATTAAGTAATACAAAAGACACTGACGTTTTAATGCAAGAAAGTACTTCTCTTCCCAGAGAAAATTAGATCGATGGAACAAACTGCCAGAACATGTTGTATAGGCAAAAGTTGTAAATAGTTTTAAAGATCTTTAAAATGAGACATGGAATAATGTTTTTTTTAAATTTGAACCAAAGTTTAAACCAAAGTTTGATGGACCGGAAACAAGATATGACACAGACTAAAGAGAGGGGAATGCCTAAGTACAGGTCTCGACGACAAGGTCAATAAAATCTTCCTATAAAATAATGTTTTCAAATCTTCAACATCTCGTTAACTCGTTAACTATAAGAAAAGCGGTTACGACCTATGGCGTTTTAATTAATTATTATTAATATTAATATCATGCACAATACTACTCAAATTTATGAAATATTTTTATAAACATAAATGATATGAATGACAGTTTTAAAGACGGTTATGAAAAAACTTAAATAAGGTTACGAAAAAAATAAATATAGAGGTTATGAAATCACTGGCGGCCATTTCAACTACCCATGAGTGTCTTGGGTTTCGCACAACAGCAGTTCACACAGCAGTCTATCAAAACAACTGGTTTCTTTTTCACATATACTGTTACTCCATAGGTAGAAGACGAATAATGTGTGTCGCATTGAATTTTGTCAAAACGTTGGAAATAATGTTGGCTAAGCTTGGGTTCGATCTCACAACCCCTTTTTTGATAGCTCGCATTACTACCGATTAAGCTACCGGGGCTCGGCAGGATAGTTATAAGCCCTCTTTACATTTACCAGAGACAATTAGTTTCCCAAAACGAGCATACTTGTAAATTAAACTAACCTAGAATGGAATGGAACAGAGTGTCCTTTGCCTGATGCAAACGGCTTTAGACGACTTTTATTCACCCTGTGGAATCAAAGCGCTGAAAGCATTAATGGTATAGGGGCATATGTAAGGTGAACCTATATGGAATAGTTAATATGGACAAACATTGTTGAAACAATGAATCGATTGCGGTATCGTGTTTGGTGACGTTTATTCTTTACAAAATCACGTCAAAAGATGGTGTAATAAGCGATCTGCCACGGAGGATCACGCGGAACCGCCTCCATTAAAACGGTGGATATCCTATGACCAGACCGAAGACGATGTAGAAGATAAAGACAGCGAAGAACACAAAGTGTTTGGAGTCATGTACCGTAAAGCTTCGAACAATAATAAAAAATCTTGAAGAAAAAAAGTGGAAAAATATGAGCGAGATGGAATGTCCAATGACGAGGCCAAGAAAAAGGTAGAATCAAAAATTGTAGCGGAAGATACAACACATGTCTTACTTATGTATAGCCAACTGCTTCTCCACACATTCTAATTAGAACACGGAGTCATTCACCAACGTGTCATGGAAGATGTGAACGAACTCGTGTCCAAGAGAATAATACTAGAACAGGCCATACAGTCGGTCGTTAAGAAACACCGTTATTTAATAGCAGGTATATTGAAGTCGGAGAACGCCGACGATAACGACGACGATAGCGACGACAGTGATGATGAAGAAATGCTATAAGAGGAGGAAGTATGCAGATAATAGATAAGAATATTACTATCACTCGCTGTGTACTTTACTACCGTCGACGATGGACAAAGTAGAAATGTGGACACGACATAAACTGAAACCTAATCATGAAGGACAATACGTGGTGGAAAAAATACAAATGGGTGGGGCGATGAAAGAACCTACCATTAACGTTGTGACACCCATGGCTCAAGCTCTCGAACTAGCCAAGTCAGAGGTAGCCAGAAAAAGACAACATATCAGGATTGAAAATGCGAGAAATGTGCATCGAATGCACAGACCACCGGGATTACGTGACTAAATTAACGGAAAGAAAATACCCGTAGAGAGCCCTAAATTAACCACGTTTACAACATAACGGAACGGTGGACAGTTATTCATAGACGTCATGGATGGAGTATGAGACGAATTGACAATGATTTTCATCCTGTAATGAATCGTGATTTGTAAATACTGTGTGCAATAATAAGTTTTAGTTATTTTGGTTCTGCGAGCTACAATACTTGATTATATAATAAAATTATAGAAATTGCATTCATTTTTTCTTTTTTTTTCTTTTACCCTTTGCGCTGCTTATTTACTGTCATGAAAACATTGATCGGATATCTTTCAAATTCGGATATATCTCGATGAGAGCTTTCGGATGACCTCCTCAATCGCCAGAGTTTACGAAACCCTTTTCAACGAGTCCAAACATGACTACAATCGGTCAATGAATAAAGGAGATATCATCGTTTTAAGATTTGAGTGCCAAAAATAATTACCCTAAAGTTAACGCTATAACGTACTAACTGACTTTAAACTCCGATAACTAGAGAACGAATAGTCCTAGGACCATAATTATTTCGGATTTAAAAAGGCGCGACGATATCTTTCTAACAATACATAATACATAATATACACGGGGATCAGAGCAAGTTCATATTTGGGGTTTAAAAATCTCTCATATTACATAACTCGAAAACGGTTCAAAATTTTCTCTTCAACCCCGGGTTTAAGTGGAAGGTTTTGATTTCCTCTATCATTGATAGCATAAAACAAAAAAGTTAAAGCATAAACAGTTGCACAACTCGTTAAAAACTGATTTAACGGCTTTAATGGGCTTCTTTTCCCTGTATATTTAACATCTGATCAAATTGTTAAAGCCGTGTTTAACTACAGTGACACTTTTCAAGTGCAAATTTATAATAATAACTTTCATCATGTAGGGTAAACTTTTGAACAGCAGTGTAAAGGTTTATTCTCAGGCAAGTGTTAACGTGTTCGTTGCAGGTGTTCAGACGCAGACACTGTGGCGCATTTAAAGGGGATTAATTTGTGACATGTCAATAAGGCATTGTAAACGTTTCCGGCCTTAAATCAACAGACGCAGACAATTTCAAAAGACTATTGTAAACGTTTCCGACCTTAAATCAACAGACGCAGACAATTTCAATAGGCTATTTTTTGCACACCTGGTGTGTTTCTGATGAAACATCTGATGGTGATTGTGAAATAACGAGTCTAAAAATAGATCGGGTATTAGAACATGCGCATCTGTCATTTAAGATCTGGACGTTCTAGAGGTAAGACGTTAAATGTATTGCTCTGCCATACATGTTTGACTGCGTGCTTCGGCTCGACTATACGACATACAAAAGGGAGATATCGTGTCGTATGGATGTATCATGTTAGGTTTCCCGGAACAATGTAGCAAAAGGTTCGGTCGAATTTCCCAGCCATTATTTTCGAGAGTTCCAACAACATACCGGCTAGAACCTATTGGTAGATGGATGGAGACAAATCGTTGGTTGTCTCGCCTGAAGGGTGTTGCTGAACACTTGTTCCTTTGTTAAAGCTTTTTAAAAATAGATCTATGATGTCATTCTAAATATAGACCTATGATTTCGTTCTAAATATAGACCTATGATGACATTCAAAAGATGCCCGCTCAACACAATGGCGCCATCTCTTGTGTCAATCCTTTTATGCAAATGAGATGCTATAAATAGTAACTAGGTTAATACAATGGCACCCGGTTTGCTTACAACAAAAGATGCCCCTATACTACTGATATTGTTTAATTTTATAGAGGGCGTTGAACAGATCGTGTTTAGAGATTCAGTTGTTACGATCATGATATCTTTTTAGATACCTAAAGTTTTGATTTGCATTGGTATGTTTAATCCATGAAGTTAAGTTTAGTTACTATATAGATTGTGAGACAATTAAATTTATACACGTTCCTAAATCAAATCTTAATTTGGAATTCCTTCATAATAATACTTACAATGCCAGGAGATCAAATGAAAATGAAAAAAAAAAAGGTATTTAAATTTTTCTACAGGGTTTCTATCCATTTCTCAATTGTAAACATTTTTGGACGCTTTGCAGCAGACGACTGTAAAAAAAAATGTGACGAAAGATGAAATTGCAATTTCTCCTTTTGACACATTGATTTGAATTGTGTCAATGCTTATAGTGCTTGGTACAACCACACAACGAAACAAACAATGTCGTCTTTATGTGAAATACACTGTCTCTGTCTCTCTGTGTCTGTCTCGGTCTCGGTCTCTGTCTCTCTCTCTCTGTCTGTGTCTGTTTGTCTCTCTCTGTTTCTCTCTGCCTGTCTGTCTCTCTCTGTCTCTGTCTCTGTCTCTCTCTATCTCTCTGTCTCTCTGTCTCTCTGTCTCTCTGTCTCTCTCTCTCTCTCTCTCTCGCTCTCATTCTATCCCTTTCTCAATTGTAAACGTTTGTTGACGCTTTTGCAGCAGACGACTGTTCTCCTATTGACACATTGATTTGATTTGTGTCAATGCTTATAGTGCTTGGTACAACCACACAACGAAACAAACGATGTCGTCTTTATGTGAAATACACTGTCTCTGTCTCTCTGTCTCTGTCTCTCTGTCTCTGTCTGTCTCTGTCTGTCTCTGTCTGTCTGTCTCTGTCTGTCTGTCTGTCTCTGTCTGTCTCTCTGTCTCTCTCTCTCTCTGTCTGTCTCTCTCTCTCTCTCTCTCTCTCTCTCTCTCTCTCTCTCTCTCTCTCTCTCTCTCTCTC